>JAMPIV010017662.1:0-187030 GCA_024509875.1 Oreohelix idahoensis | reverse complement strand
GTTGTTAAGACCAGTATTAGGTATTTGTCAATCCAAACCCTGTCACGGGGAGCCAGATTGCCAAATTACTGTTTAAACTTTGTTACTGAATCTATAACAATATTAAATTTAATGGACTAATACATCATTTGGACCATTACAATAACACTAATCTTAAGCAGGACATAAATGAAAGTGTGCTGTATATGCAGTGTGAATTGAAGTCAAAAGAAGATATTTATATATCGTTTCCACTACGCCCACATAGTGCATATCGGCACATGATTCAGTAGCATAATTGTATAGTGGCAGTGGGGTCACACATTTGTAGCATAGTTCGTAATTATTTGTGCAGTGAGTGTGAAAAAAAATATACAATAGATGTAGGTGCAATAAAAAGAATAGACTTACTATGAATCCATTGGAAAAATTGAATAAACACTAAAAAAAACCTACATAAAAATACAATAAAAGCACTAAGAAAGCACTTGCAACCCTTTGTAGAGTTCGCATAATAATTTTAACATAAAAAACAAAAAAGAAACAAGCGACGTGGTGAATGGCAACAGTATGAAGTTGCTGCTACAGTAAGGCCCTTTTGCTTTTCGCACACTGTGAAACATCAACAATTGTTTCAAATCTAGTGGTTTTGTACTTCAAAAAATGCTTTTACAATGTCTTGGGTTAATTATAACAAAATGTTATGTGGAACCGGGCCTAATGCAGAGAGTAACGATGTGATTCTTTGTGTATTTTTGCGCAGGAGTGAAAATAGTCTAACATCTGATTTTCTCTGCATAAATTCCACATATGTAGGAAAAAGCTTTCCATTTGTAAAATGTCATATATTATACACTAATTCTGTCACAATTCTAAGACAACCCCTCCAAACAAAAAAAGACCGTGTAAAAAGAAGGGGTGATTAAATATGTAATTTGTTACCCAACATCAAGTCCCTTCATAAGCACACATAACGCTGGTTATTAATCAACAAAATGTGGATAACATTCAGAAATAAAACCCACAACAACCTTCTGAGAGCAGAATACAAAGAAGAATATACACACTTATCAAATTTTAAAGACACACACACACAGAAAGAGAGAGAGAGAGAGAGAGTGAGAGTTTTTGACACCCTCCACTCACATGTCTGGGATCTTTATTATCCCCTGTCCACTTTTCAATGTCTGATATATTCTCCACAAATGCTGCATTACAGCCCGTACCTTGAAAACGGACAAAATCCATAAAGTAAACAAGAAATGTTGTAATCTTTGCAAATGTTCACATCTGCACGGTCTCCCATCAGACAGCATTAACTACATCTGAAAAACTATGGCCTTATGCTTGCTAGCACTAAGATCTCATCTTGCACCTCACAGAATATTTCATGGTTCACGTGGAAAAATTTAACTAAATTAAATGTTAAAGATATTTTTAAAATATTTCAAATAATTTTAAAATACTGTTGATTAAAAAAAAACCTTTGTGGTAATTTATAGTTTAATTTTGCTATAACAGACCTAAAAGTAAAGTGTTTTCATAATAATTACCATTTGCTTTAGCCTGATAACAATGCATCTAAAAATAATGATTAATTGTTAAAACTTGAATCTTACACAGTTATGCAAACAGGCATTGTAAACTAAAGATTTGAAAACAGAATAATGTGAATATGACATTATGTTCAATCAAGGACATTATATTTGTTCTTGTATTTAAAGCTGTTTCATGCTAGATTTTGTTATTTCTGTCAATAAAGGATTGTTATTGTGTAATGACCAAAACATTTAGTGTACTGCAAGGACAAAGTCAAGATACTCAGAGCTTCTAACTCATTCCATTAAGTTATTTAAAATGTTTATTAACAAATAACTAATAATGGAGAAATGAGATCACAGTTTGCCAGTCACCAGAAATCTGATACTGTAACTGGTAATATGAATTATCTTGACAGCTAACTGAGTTTACAAGGCCATTGTGTTTCCTTGAAATTGTAACACAGTTTAACCTCTTATCTTAAATGCTAAGTGTATACTGGGTCACCTTACTAAACTTGTTGGTTGAGACTGGAAGATGGTCAGTCAAATGTTCATAGCAATCTAGGCCAAAGTACAAGTCTTGGATTGTGTCAAGGACATAAGGTGATGGTTATCTGGTTACGGTTTGTTGTTTGCAGACTTCATTCTTTCACTACTTCTGATTTCTCCCTCCATATATTTTCTTATGAATTATTCAACAGTTCCCTTCCATATAAAGTCTCCCCATTCTCTCTCATGCTACACTCTCTGTCAAACTTTAATTAAAACACTGTCTTTGCCTAACCACCTCAGTAACACTAATGAACTTCACATGAGAGTAAATAAAATGAATTAGAGTGTAATTTTTCTATCGTCTTGAGTGTTATCAGGGTGTCCAAAAAGTCTGTTATCATAGGGAATATTACTAATTCTAAAAGGTAAAGGTAGTCCCATGGCAGATACTGCCGTAGGGGAGTGAATTGTTTGAGACTTCGCAATACTTGGTCCAGCTTTCTTATGAGGTGCGGTGACCTCTTCATTTCCTTGCTGCCATCACCTTCCATTATACAAAAGCAAAGATGGGTGCCTATTTACAGCTGTGTAGACTGCAGTGTGAGACTACCAGGTTTCAATCCTGGAAACACCACTGTACCTCATGTGCTTTTACAGCAGTGGTGGTTCCAGCCATTAAGGTGCTTACAGTATCACTCATGACTACCACAACATCCACAGGTAAATTCTGCCGGAGTGAAAAGATGAAAATAAAAACAGGAATACTAAGAGATTAAAATCAATTTTATTCAATGTAAGTTTCAGTCTCTAGCTATGATTTATCTGATCTATGTAAACGATCTCAAGAATCTGACCCCATTACTAAGACAAACACACTCCTACACCACTTTTAAGATAAAACCTATGTACAAACAAGCCTTTACAATAACTTAATATCTGAACTCAGATAAATGTTACAGCTGTACAAGTTTTGAGTGTTAAACTTTCTGTCCCAGGCAGTCTTTAGGTTACACCCAGGTGTCAAAATGGATGCCAGTTTGTGTTTCCAGAGGTGATGTTTTAAAACAGCCAGGAAGATATGCATTTATGAGAAAATATCTAGTTAGTTTATATATATATATATATATATATATATATATATATATGTATATATATATGTATATATATATATATATATATATATATATATATATATATATATATATATATATAAAAGGCAATATCTGTCTGTCTGTCTGCTACCTTAAAACTCAATAACAGATTTTGATGTGGTTTTCTCCAGTGTCCTGGACATTTCTCTGGAAATGTTTTAAGCTATATATCATCACGGTACGATATCAGGAGGCTGAGCAGTGAAGAAATATGTTGCGCAAGTCAGAAAAAATTGTGCGTGCTGCATATTAAATTCAATACGGCGGCTAAACTATAAGAGATATATCAAACAATGTATGAGGGACTTTTAGGGTTTAATGGTTCTACAAAAAAGTTAGTGAGGGCATATATCCCAGATCAATAGATAACACACAATAAGCATTTTTATGTTTTCATTTTTGGTGAAATTTTTAACGTTCAGTTTGCTGTTGAATGTCGTTGTAAACCCTAAAGATGTACGAAAACAAATTACATCTATGGCAAGAGCATTTACTGATGACAAAAAGTCCTTTACACTATATACCTATGACTTATAAATCAGGAGTAATCACGGAGTGAACATAAATAAATTATTCGAGGCTGTGACGGACGACGACGCAAAGCTGACGAGCGTGTCCGACATTCTACATTTCAGACAGCATGAAGAGCAATGGGTTCAATAGAAGATGTTGTTCATTGGAACAATACACTGTAGGAGACTGCTTTGTCTAGTTCAGCTTTGTCGCTTAGGTATTTGTTTGCCATTATTTTGGTATTTTGCCACGTATCTGATCCACTATCTCTGTGGCTTTCACACAGAGACAGCATGTCAGATGATATTTTATACTGAATTCGCATGAACAGTCTATAGAAAACTTGCCACACAGTGATGAAATATACAATTCTGCTTTAATTGAACTAAAAAAATAAAAGAAATTATCCAGTCGTTCTCAGAAATAAAAACTTACAAGAGTTTGGTCTTCCGCAAACAAATGATCCGGATTCTTTTGCTTTTGACTGACTATATCTGCAAGAAATGACATATGACCAACAGGCGCTGTTACAAACTATGACGTGAGTAGAGATGAGATCCGCTTGAACACTGATCAACTAATACTGTTCTCGCTTGTGTTGGAAATGGTCCAGGACAAGTATTATTTTTAGATGCGCCCGGCGATACGGGAAAGACTGTCCTGATAAATCTGCTTTTGACCAAAATAAGATCTCATGGTGATGTTGCCCTGGCCATGGCTTCTAAGGAATATCTGCGACGTTGCTACAATGTGGCAAAATGGCCCATGCAATGTTTAATTGCCCCTCAGTTTATAGCATGATGTTCACAGTGTTGAGTGTAATATTTCTAAATAGAGCGCCACAGCAAAGTTGCTGCAAAAGTGTTCGCTCAATGTGTGGGATGAGAGAACAATGTCACATAAAAGTTCTATCAAAGACCTAGATAGGACTTAGAAAGATATAAGAGGCGACAACCCACTCACTGGTGGTGTGACCGTATTATTTGCAGGCGATTTTAGGCAAACTTTACCCGTTATCCCAAGTGTCCCAAGTGATAAAAGGACAGATGAAGTGAATGCGTGTTTAAAAAGATCTTTCATTTGGCCTGACGTTGAAAAACTATCCATCTTTAAGAATATGCGCGCTCAAATTTTTGGGAACGTCGATATGTCTCTCTTTGCAGATTTTTTGTTGAAAGTAGGAAACGGAGACTTACCTGTGCAGGGAGGGAAAATCAGTCTGATTAATACTCAGCTATGTAGAGTTGTTCCCGATATCCAAGCGTTGATCAATTCTGTCTATCCGGACATAATAAATTTACAAAGTAAATCTCCATCATGGTTTAAGGAACGTGCTATTTTGGCATCTAAAAATGATACTGCTACTAAAAGAAATAATTTTATATTAAATCAATTTGACTCTCCTTCCTGTACATTCAAGTCCGTTTTACTTAGCAATCTTAGACCGCCCAAACTGTGTAATGGCACTGGACTCAAAATTACATCTTTTAAGAACTACATAGTGGAGGCCACCATCCTGACAGGTTGTGGAAGCGGGGAGAAAGTCTGCATACCAAGAATCCCTAAGATTCCCTCCGATATGCTGTTCAGTTTTTAGAGACTCCAATTCCCTATAAAAGTCTATTTTTCAATGACCATTAATAAAGCACAAGGTCAAACGCTTTACATGGCCGGCATCGACTTGAGCAATGAGTGCTTCTCACATGGGCAACTGTACGTGGCATTTTCCAGAGTTTGCACACTGGAACACTTATACGTGTTGTCACCAAGTGACTGTACTACCAATGTCGTCTACAAAGAAGCCCTTACTTAAATTGTGTTAGAAGCACACATCAATGCAATAATACAATTAAAACCTTAAAAAAATAACTTGAACCTTAAAACAATTCGCACCACACCCGACTTGCACCCATTTCGACATGGACCTGGGCTAAGCCGGGTTTTGCCGCTAGTATATATATATTATTCAACTCTTCCTTCTATTATGGTCATCAGTGTTATGTCTTTTGTATTCTTCTTTGGTCCTTGACCACTCACTGACAAAGCCATCAGCGATCGACATGCCTGGTGGCATCTTGTAGGGCAGTAACAAACTGTCTCCGCTTTGCTCGGTCGACAGCCATCCTATGTGTGGTTCCCCAGCCCTGGTTCATGCTCAGCATATCTGTCTCCATAGTTCTCCACCAGGTGGCCCCTGACTGCCCCTGCCCACACTCTCCCCCGGAGTCCACAGCATGGCAGCTCCGACGATGGCACCAGGGTTCCTTCTGAGGACACGGCCAACCCAACCCCAGCGCCCACCCGCCCCAATAGTACGCGTGTTCCCACGGTGGCCCTGAGCTAGTAGTCTGTGCTGGTGATGGTGTTCGGCCAGATAATTTGAAGAATTTCACCTAGGCAGGCAGGGCAGGAAGAGGACAATCCAGACATCCCCCCTCTGTCACCCCAACCACACAGAAGTACAGAAACCACACATCTCTCACATACCTTTAATTCAGCATTTGTACCACACCGGGTGGACCTCCAGGTGCTGCCCAGGCTAGTGAAGGCAACTCTGGCTCCACTCATTCGACCACTAATGTCCCCGCCCATTCCACCATCTGGTGCCACCACACTTCCCAGGTTGTAAATGTGTTTGCACCCTCCAGCTTCCTGGCCCTTACCCCCATGGGCGCAGGATTTCTCAAACCAAGTGTCATGATCTCCGTCCCCTTGAGATCAATGTCCAGTCCCACCCATTGGCCACGTCCATTCAGTCTGTCCATTTTTCTTGGATGTGTTGATGTGAGTGTGCAAATAGTGCAATGTGATCTGCGTAATCTAGATCCTTCAGTGTAGAGAATGCTGTCCATCTTATTCCTCTAGGGGCATCCGCGGTTGTCTGGCCCATCATCCAGTCTATGACAATTAAAAACAGTGGCTGTTTAGGTGCATCTCTGTTGCATTCCTGTCTTCACCTCAAAAGTTAGGTTGCTCTGCCCAACACTGCATGTGAAATTAGAATACAGGGTTTTAATGATGGAGACCATGCACTTAGGTATTCCTTAAGCCCTCAGTATTTTCCATAGACTGTCCCTGTGTATGTTGACAAATGCCTTTTCAAAGTCAACAAAACTTATATACAGCTGCCTCTGCCATTCTGAACGTGTCTTTTTACATGGCTAAAATATTTTAGCTAATTTTGATCTCCTTCATTAATTCTCTTTTCATTCATAGGTTTTCTAGGACCTCTTTTATTTATTTTAGACCATGTATGACAAAAGAAATGTTACATGTTAAGAAGAAAAAATTCCTCTATTACAAAGAAAGACTATGAACGGACAGGAAGGCTTGGCATGAACTTCTTAAATACCTTTGACAGCTGAAGCTGTGATAAATGACTGTGTCAATAGGTTTCCAAAAAATTATTTTATTCAAAATTATACAAAGTGTTAACATGCAAAGATCTATAAAGAATGATAATACTTGTATGCAATTATTGTTTTTTAGTATATGGTAATAACTGATAGTTGCTTCGTTTACATTTTGTATTAAACCAAATAAAAGGGTGGAAAATATTGAACTAGACCAACATTATCAACCATAACAATGCATAGTAACACATTAACGTTAAAGACACAAAAACAATGTAATACAGTACAAGAAAGAGTAATCTCAAATAAACAACAATCAAATAAAAATTATTGTAACACGTAATAAATTTCGTCTCTTATCAAAAAAGTAACGGGAAAATATAACAAGCAAGAGCTGAAGGGGAAAAAAAATTACAGTGAGTATGAACCTGAAAATGTACTGCAATCAAATTACTGCCTTGTCTTGGTCGGGCAGACTGAAATGACATAACGGTATGACAGCTAGCAAGACGACCGATATGACTAGAATAACAAGAAAGAAAATATGGAGACTATTAGTCTTATTAGGATACTATTAGGAAAGACTTCAATGATGATGAGGTGAAAACTATTACAATAACTGATTTGCTGACTGCCACAAAGATGTTGATAGATATGAAGAGTGACAGAGCTTTGGACAGATACGAAAAGTGACAGAGATGTGGACAGGTATGAAAACTGACAGATATAAATAGGTATGAAGCCTGACAGAGATACAGAATGAATAAACAAAGTCTTTATTTCACCAGGGTTAAGAAATAGACATTATTGACTTTTTACATTTCTGCCCTGTAGAACAATTCTCAGTGTTTTTAAATTAAAACATTCTTAACATCAATAATAAGTAATAAATATTCTCATCGCATTCAGTAACTGAGCGCACATATACATTCACACACACATACATGCACACAGAAATATAGATACAGAGAGAGAGAGGGGAGAGAGAACGAAAAACGGAACAAAATCTTTCAGACAGATATGAAGAGTGACAGAGATACAGACATATATAAAGACTGACTGCAACATAAACTGAAACATAAACTCACAGAGCTACAAACAGATATAAAGACTCACAGAGATGTAGATAGAAATAAAAGACTGGCATATATGTAGATAGATATGAAGATTGACACAGATGTTAACAGACAGGAATACTAACATATGTAGACAGATCTGAGGAGTACTGACAAAGATGTGGACTAATATGAATACTGACAGATGTAGATGGATATGAAGACTGACAAAGATGAGACAGATATGAAGATTGACTAAGATGAGACAGATATGAAGATTGACTAAGATGAGACAGATATGAAGACTAACTAAGATGAGACAGATATGAAGGTTGACTAAGATGAGACAGATATGAAGATTGACTAAGATGAGACAGATATGAAGATTGACTAGGACGAGACAGATATGAAGATTGACTAGGATGAGACAGATATGAAGATTGACTAAGATGAGACAGATATGAAGACTAACTAAGATGAGACAGATATGAAGGTTGACTAAGATGAGACAGAAATGAAGATTGACTAAGATGAGACAGATATGAAGATTGACTAGGACGAGACAGATATGAAGATTGACTAGGATGAGACAGATATGAAGATTGACTAAGATGAGACAGATATGAAGACTGACTAAGACGAGACAGATATGAAGACTAACTAAGATGAGACAGATATGAAGATTGACTAAGATGAGACAGATATGAAGATTGACTAGGATGAGACAGATATGAAGATTGACTAGGATGAGACAGATATGAAGACTGACTAAGATGAGACAGATATGAAGACTGACTAAGACGAGACAGATATGAAGACTAACTAAGATGAGACAGATATGAAGATTGACTAAGATGAGACAGATATGAAGATTGACTAGGACGAGACAGATATGAAGATTGACTAGGATGAGACAGATATGAAGATTGACTAAGATGAGACAGATATGAAGACTGACTAAGACGAGACAGATATGAAGATTGAGTAGGATGAGACAGATATAAAGATTGACTAGGATGAGACAGATATGAAGATTGACTAGGACGAGACAGATATGAAGATTGACTAAGATGAGACAGATATGAAGATTGACTAGGATGAGACAGATATGAAGACTGGCTAAGACGAGACCGATATGAAGATTGACTAGGACGAGACAGATATGAAGATTGACTAGGACGAGACAGATATGAAGATTGACTAAGATGAGACAGATATGAAGATTGACTAGGATGAGTCAGATATGAAGATTGACTAGGATGAGACAGATATGAAGATTGACTAAGATGAGACAGATATGAAGACTGACTAAGATGAGACAGATATTAAGATTGACTAAGATGAGACAGATATGAATACTGACTAAGATGAGACAGATATGAAGATTGACTAAGATGAGACAGATATGAAGACTGACTAAGATGAGACAGATATGAAGACTAAGATGAGACAGATATGAAGACTGACTAAGACGAGACAGATATGAAGACTGACTAAGATGAGACAGATATGAAGACTAAGACGAGACAGATATGAAGACTGGCTAAGATGAGACAGATATCTTCTTCTTCTTCCTCGTTCGTCCTGAAGAGGACGTTGGTTGCGTTGTGTCTGTTTACACCGGAGCTGCGATATCTGCGCCTTTCGGCCGACACATCAGACTTCAGCACGGTATTTTTTGGGACTGGGTTTGCCTTCCCTCTTCGATCCCTTCTCTCTCAGCCAGACTGCAGTGATGCAGCCTGTTTCCAGGACCACCATGTGGAGGTGGAGTAGGGTCTTGGTCATCTCTGGTTCGTTGACCCTGACGCAAGCAGTCACGCTATGGGTCGCTGACTGCATTCTCTATTGCTGCATCTTTGGGTACCAGACAAGACAGATATGAAGACTGACTAAGACGAGACAGATATGAAGACTGACTAAGACAAGACAGATATGAAGACTGACTAAGACAAGACAGATATGAAGACTGACTAAGACAAGACAGATATGAAGACTGACTAAGACAAGACAGATATGAAGACTGACTAAGACGAGACAGATATGAAGACTGATTAAGACTCACAAAGTACAGACAAATCTGAAGATTGACACAGATGTAGACAGGTATGCAGACCAACAGTGATGCTGACAATTAAGATTCACACAGGTGTAGACATATATGAAGACTGACAGCAATGTAGACAGATATGAAGACTGACAACAATGTAGACAGATACATATGCTGGTGGATATGAAGACTGACAAAGATGTAGACATGTGTGAATTTCAGATGTTGACAGATATGAAAACTGGCAGCTATGGAAACGGAAGACTCATACAGATGTAGACAGATATGAAGGCTGAAATAAATGCTGACGTAAGTGACATCTGACATGAAGAGTGGTAGAGATAAATAAATTAAGACAAAAACACCTCCATATAATAATGACCCCACATCATCCACATACACATCTAAAAGATTAAATGCCATTAATATTTTTATGTTTTTCTATCTTTTTTTATTCACACAAATTAGTTAACCCTTTCCATTTGTGCTGTTCTCATATGCACTATACCTAAGGAAGACGTAGCTTAGTAGACTGTATTGTCCTTCTGCATATGTAAAATTGTCTTATCTAATTTCAAATCACTCACAACTGCTATTCAGTTTTACTGTAACTACCCTAAACTCTTCCTATTCTTACAACTGCCACAGAGGCTTGCAGAAAAGAAGGTACATGTGGATGAGCCCTTACCTTGGCCTTCCTCTCAAAGGCTGCCTCTAGCATGGCAACAGGATCGTCTCCAACACCATCCGGACATTTAAAAGTTTTTGTCCATGTCAACAGTATTTGTTTGTTAAGAGCCAATTGGGTAGAAGGAAAGGAAAAGGTGAAACCTGTATGTACAAATGTATAAAGGAAAAGGTGAAACCTGCATTTACTAATGTATATTGGAAAAGATGAAACCTATATTTACAAATGTATAAAGCAAAAGGTGAAATCTGTATTTACAAATGTATAAAGGAAAAGGTTAAAAAACCTGTATTTACAAATGTTTACAGAAAAGGTAAAACCTGTATTTACAAATATATAAAGGAAAAAAAACTGAAGATAATTCATTCTTGCTCACAGGACCCTGTAAAATGTTATCAAAAGCTCAACTACCTATATTACAAGGTGACTGATATGTGTAAAAGAAATTATTATAATTACTCATATAAAAAGTTGTCTGAAATTTGATACATTATATTAAACAACAGGTTAAGTCTACAGAAACCACCACTGTTAAAGCATATGCTTTGACATAGGCTTCCTCAAGGGTACCATCTGCAGGTGTGGCTCCATATGACATAAGAAGAAAACCAGAAGATGAAGATGAAGACATCTAGTAATGTCCCTTTCTGAAGACAGCGCAGCATTAAAAAAATGTTCCAGTTGTTCATTTTCATGACATAAACACACCTAGTAAAATACTATGGCTGGAAGATGACTGAAAGGAAAAGACATCAGTAAAAATAAATTCTTCACACAAATGATGGATTCTGTGCTGAGGCTAAGGCTTGACAGGACATGCCTTGGCTCATCATCAGCCGCCATCTCCGCAATGAAGGTCGGTGCAATGGATCTCCAACGTCTTCTGTCTCTTGTCTTGATGGTGCATTCTGATAGACTCTTTCCTGTCCATCTCTTAATGTTGTCTTCCAACTTACAGTGCAGCCTATCCCTTGCACATTTGCTTTCAAGTCTTCCTTCTATTATGGTCTTCTGCAAGGTGTTATGCCTTTGCTAGAACAGTTCAAAAACTCAAATGAACATTAGTAACTCTGTTAGTTCCAGCTTTTGATTCCTGTCAGCCAGGGGCTAAGGATCCAATAAGAAGAAGAAGAACATAAGTAAAGGGGCCTTAATTCTCCATTTTCCTAAAACTCTCTTTTAGAATTTTATTTTTCTAACTTAATGATTTAGTTTTAATAAAACTGTTTAACTTACCTAACGGAATTTTTTCTTCGGAATTAGCCAGACCTTGTCTCTCAAGAAAATCATGAATGCTCTCAGCAATAAAATCAAAAACCTGTGATGTATTTTAAAAACATCAAATTGTTATGAGGTTTGGCACTTGTGGTTTGATTTTGGTTTAAAGGACCATATTCAGTGCACACACGGACAACTCCATCAGTGCTCTGATCTCCTCCCTTAGATTACACAAATAGGATCTCAGCACAGTACATGAACTCTGTAGCAGTGGCAAGGATCTTAATGTGTGTTTACAGGAATCACATATTCTATAAATACTTTTGTGGTGGGTAGGTTTCACATTTGTTCGCCTTTCATAAATTGTTATATATGTACAAAACTAAGAGTTATTACATATCTACACACCAAGTATCTATTTTATGTATTAAGGGGAGGTTAAACCCCCAAAATGAAAAACACAGAATTATAAGTTAATATCTATATCTGGTCATTTATACAAGCAAAATGACTGAAAAAAATACAAAACATTGAAGTATATACTAAAAACTTGCAATCTATGGCGGAAAAACAGTGAAAAAAAGGCAAATTTTAGCTTTTTTGGGTATTTTCTTGCCCAAGATATCTCAAATGTGAGTACAACTTGAGTTATGAAATTTGGCTGTTTCATTTGTTAATATATGATAATGATTGTATACTAAAATAATTTTGATTGGTTTGATATCTGAGTTTTTTTTGGATTTTAACATACCAATCGAAAAAAAGTTGAAATTTTTTAAGGGGGGTATCTTAGCTATTTCTTAACAGTTTTGTAGTTTGTTAACATATATCCTTTATGTTAGTTTATTTTAATGAGCACTATGTGTACAGCATGTGGCCCAAAATTTACTGCTGTATCACTAATAGTTTTTGAAAAATCTTGGGCAACGTGCCCACATTTGTGTGAAAAATGAGGTTTTGAGAAAATTAAGAAAAAAGGGAGGAATTACACTTTTACACAAAATTTACTCACCTCAGTATCCCCCTGCTATGTAGGAATCATCTCTGGTATTTTCCTTTATTGATTCCATGTTCTGTGTCATACTTTGCAGCTTACTTTTCATTAAATTCTTCATTTCAGCAGACTGTATGCGCTTTTCGTCAGTTTCCTAAAAAATACATCCTTTCTCTGGTAGACATGTACTATGTGGGAGGAAGCGATTGCTCTACCCTCAGCAGACTCAGTACATGTAGGAGAGGCTTTGCTCTCAATATTCACAAGATTAGGATACCCTTATCAGATATTAACTGACAATGGTTCACAGTTCAGAGGGAAACTGATGGAGGACGTTTTTAGGATTTTTTCAAAATATTCTCGTCCGCACATTTTATCATCCACAATCGATTGGACAAGTGGAAAGATATAACGTGACTCTACTTACAAATTTATGTAAGCTCGCACAGGAGAAACCAGAATCCTGGGATTCGTTCTTACCTGCAGCTTTATTTGCGTATAAGGAGGTACCCTACCTCTCTACTGGAATACCTCCAGCCACTTTATTATTTCGATGACCCATCAAAGGACCCCGTGGTTAATAAAAATTAGCCAGTCAAAATTATTTTTACACATGAAACTATGTTTGAAAAACTTGAATTCTGTTTGCTTCAGGGAAATGAATATGGTACCGAAAATTAAAATCCATGCATTAGAAGCAATGTAGCATCACAAATATACAAATTTGTATATTTTACATATAAAATTAGGTAAAAATACACTTACCTGACATACTTTAAAATTTATATAAAATCACCCACAAAGGTTTTAGTGAAAATAAACATACAGAAATGTGGGCAAATGAATGTACTTTCCAGTGCAATATGTATCTAAAATTTGATATCTTCAATGAAATTCTTCATTTTTGGGGGTTAAACCTCCCCTTAATTCGTTATACTTCATCTCCCTTGTCATGCATAGGTCCTCAACAAGTTCATGCCAAGCCTACCTAGGCCTGTGTCATCTGTTCAAGTTCTTTCAATACTGTTTCTTCATTATCTCTATTAAGTTTGTCTTCAATTTCCTTATCTGTTTGTTTTAAAGTCTTCTTCTATTTCTCTTACCTAGGGGATTCAAGATCATGGATTGTCTGGTAGTGCTAATAAAAGGTTTCCTCAATGTGTGTCCAATCCATTTCTTGTTCCACTAGTACTTGTCATCAGTCCCATGTTGGTGATCTGTCATGCCATTTCAATCCATGTGTTCTATGCAAGCATCTATTTATCTGTAACTTTGTTTATCATTTTTGTTGTTCTCCATGTTTCAGAGCCAAACAATAGGATACCTGAACTGAAGATTATCATTTCTGTGTTGAACTTGTTTTCTTCTGGTTTCTATATATTTCCAAATGCTATGAAAGTTCTTCTTACGTTCTGTATTCTTATTTAGTTATCACTGCCTGTTCCTTGAACTTTGTCTGTGTTGCTGCCAAGGTATATGTATCAGTCCATATCTTATGGTCCATACATATGGACTTGTTTCTCCAAGTACAAACTAGCAGTCATTAGCTACATCCATTCTCATATACTTTAAAAAAAGTATATTCTGTCAAACCCAAATTCCATCACCTCTCATTAAGTAACCTCTTTCTGTCTTGTATGAGTATATGGCCATGGTTCTTGGATAAAAGAGCAAGAACAGCTGCAAAATCTATCATCTAGCTGATTGGTCAAAGTCCACTGAATTCAGTTTCCGCCGTTTGATGCTATTGTTTACATGATCCAATCTATAGCCAGGAAGAAATGAAATAAGGATTACAGGTAATCTTCAGCACTCCAGTTTTTATTTCAACAGGTTCTGTAAGCTGTCCTTCAGAAAGAATTCTGCATTCACATGTTTTTTTATAATTAGGTTAATGAATTTAAGGTGGACTCCAAAATGTCTCATCACTAGAAACAGTAAGCCACAAAAACCTCAACAACAATGTGGACAAGTCAACCAAAGAAAGTAGTTCCAAGTTAGCCATGCAAGACAGAAGAAGGCCCTCAAGCATGGAGGTGTATGAGGTAACTCAGAGAAAGCCAAAAGAGCCTCAGCTGCAGACTCACCTTTTTATTTTCTAGGAAAATTTCCAGGTTTAATAGGAGACCACCAAACACACGGAGATAAGATAATTCAAGACAGATATGAGAGAGATAAAGACAAGGCAAGACCTTGAACAGATGGCACGGGACAGGAGGACTTGGTAGGTTTTTGTTGTGTACCTATGCTCCAAGGGAAACTGAAAGCTTTTGATCATAATGAAATTAACTATTCTTCATTCAATTGCCCATTACATTTATACTACAGTCTGAACTGTTTTCCAACTGTCTCATCCAGGCTTACTGAGCTCTGATTCTCAACTGCCCTTTAAATAACCAGCATTTCCCACATATCATAAAAATACGTGACGGTATACATGGTATACCTCATGCACTGTTCAAGTAGGAAAAAAAAAAGAATGTACCCCAGCAGCAGGTCCGCTAAGACATTCATCTGTGAGGTGGTAATACTTGGTTATGGTTTCAGCTTCACCATCCTTGAATCTTACCAGCACCACACGAAAGTTGGTCCCTCCTAAATCCAGACCTAGATAGTCACCCTGTTCTGAACAAAGAAACAGAAAATTTAGGTGTTTTAAAACTTGAAATATCAATCAGAAGTAAATAATATCAAAAGGTGTATTTTTCACTTGTGGATGTCAGGCCTGTACTGAGGAGCAAGGAAGTGAAACACTCTATACTATCATCATCACCTCTTTTTCACTTCTCATGGAGCCACTACTGTCCTCTTGAGGAAGCCTACACCAAAACACACTCCTGCAGTGATGGTTTCTGTAGTAACATGTTTTACATGATGAGGTTGCCAAACCCATGTACAACCTCATGTCAATTGCCCTTTACAACATGCCTGAGGATGCAGTGGTTTCATCCTTCTGTTTTATCTGTTCAGAGACCCCAGAAACTACAAGGTGCATGTAAGATGATGACAGAGGGTTGGAAATGGGGATAATTATCTTTTTCTTCCTCAAATGCTGCGCTGACTGCATCTGTGATCATGCCTCTCCCTTGCTGCTTATGAATTATATTGTTGACCTTTTTGTCTATACATGTTGTTAAACTATTCAGAACCTTCCTTCTTTGTCATTCTCTATCTCTTTTTTGTCTCCTTCATTTTGTCTGTTTTCACAATGTGTTCTAACACTCTGTCGCGAGAGGGTTGAGATGTTATTAAAATATAAGATATCCTGGACAAAAAGTTGTATCAGGTGATACCAGGATAGTGCCAGATAAGAGTCTGGTCTTATAAGTAATACCCCCTTCTCTGAAAAGAGTAAGGGTGTATGGATATCAAAGGTAGGGTCAAGCTGTATAAGTTTCCAGGTATGATGTTAGTGTATTATCCTGGATCCCTATGGGCTCCCTCTCAAGATCCTCCCTTGATTATTATATTATTATTATTATTATTGACTCTGCTAGGGGATATTAACAAAATTATTTCCAACAAGAACATAAACTCAACTTTAATAAGTAAGTAAGTCTGCTGGTAAATATTTACAATTTATTTAGCCTATACCGTTTCTCTTTTCGGTCTGGAAAGTTTGAAATGAAATCAAATTTATTTACAACAATAAATCAATAAACATTGAAAATAATTAACAATCTTAAAAAGTCATTCACTTGTTGAAGGTTATCACCTGGGTTAATTATCTCCTTTTAAAGAACATTTATATGATACTAATGAGTTTTGTCACTATTTCTTGACTGTGAAGCTAGTAATGGGTAAATTTATGTCCCCACTTTTTCATCATACACTGTATGCTGTCTTTATTAGTATCTTGTTTGTTAACGTCGGGGTATAATATGGATACGATGACTAGTGGCTTTGTTTTGCCACTTATCTGTTGTTTAGAGATCTTCACACTCCTGCCATGGACGGACAAGTATTATGAATTCCTCCAGGCAGTGGAAGCTGGGTATCTGGCTCTGCTGACTACAAGAGCACTTGCACCATAGAGTCCAACAGAGGTGGATGACTCTTTTAAGTTGGTGTAGTTTTCAGGATAAAACCTGAAACAAAAATAAACATAACCCCTATATGGTCCATCACTATTCCATTATTACACTAGATGGAGATGATAAACAGTGTCAGACAATGTGCTAGCAGATGCACAGGACAATTTATACTAGTATTACCCACAGCCAGTTCACCGTGACTACACTTTCCTTCTAAATCTTAGTTAGATCCATTTGTCCATGCTATGCCTCCATACAATGATTTGGTCTAGTATAAAATACTAAGTAATACCTTGATCAATACATTAAAACAATTTCTGTCATCCTTCCTTATGTTCCTGGTATGTGTCCCATTCCAACAAGAAATAATTCTTTAAATGCTTTTCCAAACCTACAGACACACTTTTGCCATCATTCGCAATTTATTTTGAATATACACAGTCTGGTAAGTCCTTCAGAAATTACACAATGGTTGCAGAAACATGTCTACACACTCCCTATCGCACACTGTAGTGAATTAATAGAAATACATATAATTATATATATATATATATATTCTTTCTTACCCTAAGGCACACACAGACGAGCTGTTAATGGGCATCTATGGTCTGCTCTTCAGATGCAGTTGGAAAAGGCACACTTCATTAACAATTTTACCGTTTCTTCTGCTCGCTGTGCTTTTCAAATCTTATGGCCTCAATTTAGCAAGGGCAAAGTCTATTTATGCTAGCACATCCGGCGTATCGGAACGCAGGGGGCTGAAGTGGTATTGCGAATCTCAAAATGAGGCATAATTTGTCTCTCTGTTCAATTATGAAAAACTATTTTCCCAATTATCTTTCTTATTTCTGGAGCGATTTTATTCACCCAAAGCTTAAATTATACCCTGAATTATTCTTTATCTATCTATCTAATAATCTTTTTGTCTCCTAAGTGCATTTTATTTTATGCATACTTTAAACAGCTAAATTAGGGACTAACCTGATGTGTCGAGGCCTTTCCACTCGATTTTTCTCTCTTAATAAACTATATTTCGAGGAAGTCTTTACACCTACCTCTAAAGTAACATTCCTGTTGTTGAGTTATAGACCTCTTCCCAGTGGTACTTCTTTCCTACTTATGTAATTAAATGGCATCCTTCACTCGGTTGCACGGATTGAGACTCCATGTTAAGCCTAGTACGTTTCAGTAAACACACGAATAAGGAAGTCTTTCCATTGGCCAATGTATGATACAGTTCTTACAATGTATGGTGCGCAGTGTGGTCAGAGTTACTCAGAATTATACAGAAGGCCGTGTTGTGAAACAGACTAACTCACGACACACTCTTTCTCTCAAAATGAGCTCATTGAAAAAAATGGACTTCTTTTTGATGATGTGTTGTAAGCTTCATTTGCACACTGGTTTCTTTAAGGGCATCATAATTTGTCATTTTATTGTTCATGAGATTCTTAACATTCTGTCGAAAAACCACATTTCCATGGCCTACAGTGAACTTCTTGTTTATTTATTAATAATCCACAACTGTCTTACATGTGATCGCTCATCTATATAACACTGCAGAACTGTTTTACTTCTTTTGACAGAGCTAACTATACTAGTCTGTAAAAAAAACTTTAGACAGCCACATAAGCACTCACGAGTCCTGAATGAATAAAATTACGCAATATAACATTTTATCTGCTTTCCTGACCACAGATCATATGTCTGTAACATACCTGTTCCATCTAGAAGTTCTCGTATAAAAGTATTCATCATGAGATGATCTGACTTCTTGCGTATGCTTTCATCTGGACTACTAGCCAACTGCATCTGTTCACGGAAGGCATCCATGATCTTAGTCAAGATTTCATGTGTAAGAGTAATTGGTCCCAGCACAGCATCCAGCTGAAATAAAGTTGCAAAGTATAATGAATAATTAAACTAGAAATATAAAAAACACAAGGAACAAATACTGCTGTGGATCATTACATGTCCAATATATATACCTGTATAAGAACTATCCTATTTTCTTTTTAGTGCAGAAATATGTAATATGTAAAGAGACAGAAAATTATAAAACATACTCAAAGTCATGTCATAAGAGGCAACTAATATGAAGTTGTGCATGGGGCTGACATGTAAAAGAAAACTGTCCCAGAAAACATCACTGCAAGATCATGTGACTGCTTTGTGCAAACATCCTGCAATGGGATCAGCTGTAGTGGTGGCTCCACGCTCCAAGCTTTGGAGCACAAAGGAAAATGATAAAGATACTCAAAGTATCTGAAGCCAAGGCCTTAAGAACAAATACAGGAGAAATATGACATATGGGGTAGGAGGGGGCAGGGTAAGACATGCTGAAATCAGACAGGAATAAAAGATTTGAACCATGAGATAAAATAAAGGAAATCCAAGGTCAAAAATCATGTTTAATGTACGACATGAGGAATAAGGGAAATGAGAATATAAAACAATATGTTCAGCAGGTGACCAACACAAAACAGGAGCGGTAGTAACCACTGACAAAGAACATTCAAAAGCAGTCAATAGATTCTGGCATATATCAGAGTTTTATTTGTCAAGCTGTGTGAAAAAAACAAAAAAATTGATGCAAATATCATACAAGCGCATGCACCAACATTTAAAAGACCAGAATATGTTAACGCAAACATTTTATAATGATACAGAAATGGCTGTGACCCACATCCAATCACAGACAATTATTTTAATCCTTAGAGATTATAATATCAAAGTGGGGAAGGAGAAAGTTAAAGTATGAAAGCAGTTATGGATTAGGAGAAAGGAATAAGAAAGCAAATAAATTAACACAGTGGGAAAAAAATGCATAATATGGTCACAGGAAACATCTGGTTCAAACAATAAATAAGAAGACATTGGGCACTGAAAAGCACTGATAATAAAAAGTGTTTTAAAAGTGATTATATACTGATCAATAAAAGATTTAGAAGTACATTCTTCTTCTTCATTGATCCTTAGCCACCGACCATCAAAGCAGTCAGTAGCCATCACGCCTGATGGCATCTTGTAGGGCATATAATGAAAAGAAGTGCATTACTGTCAGCAAAAATAAGCCCAGGAGCTGACTGTAACAGTGGTCACAAATTAGTGTGAGAAAGAATAAGAACAGATTTAAAGACAATAAAAGTAGGAAACATCTAACTAACTAAGACAACAGTATTCCTATTATTTCTTTGCCTCATCAGAGACCCCCCAAAAACTATATGGGGTAATTTACTTAGATAGATATAATGTTTTAGCAACTGCCATCAATGGTACCTATACCTTGTAGCGGTATGGCAGCTTGTGTACCCTGACAATCCCCAGAGCTATGCCAGTGGGAGATTTACTCCTGGTAGGTTCAACCAAGCTGGACTGGTCTGCGTGGGTAGGGGTCAGACAAAAGCTGGTACTCTGGTCCTCCAGGTTGGGGGTTTTAGCACAGGGCCGACACCCCTGTCTATGTAAAAAATCGCACATGTTACGGAAACAACAATAAATGGAAAAACTTTGCTGCGGGATGGACATCCGAAGTCTCAGGCTCGTATGACTGACAGTGGTGAAAGCCGAAAGGAAGCCACTGGCATGAAAACGGATGCCCCTACTGCAAAACACGAAACCAGAATTGGTTTTTGGAACGTCAGAACTATGAATGAGGCAGGAAAGCTGAGAAAAATCACAGCAGAGATGAGGAACTACAAGATACATATCATGGGAATAAGTGAGAGCAGATGGACAGGTAAGGGGAGAATAAAAACAGCTACAGGGGAAACAGTACTTTATTCTGGCAGAGAGGATGGTCAGCACAACAAAGGCGTAGCCATTATCCTGAAGAAAGGAATGGAAAGGTCTTTACTGGAATGGAAACCCATCAACAACAGACTGATAAGAGCAAGACTGAGAGGGAGTTTCACCAACACCACAATTATACAATGCTATGCACCAACAAACGACAGCGATAAAGAGATCAAGGACGATTTCTATCAACAGGTACAAAAAGAAATGGAAACTACACCCAGGTATGATCTCATTATAGTAATGGGAGACCTAAATGTGAAAGTGGGAGCACACAATAATTATAACGAAAGAGTAATGGGGAAATGCGGCAGTGGAACAGCAAATGAGAATGGGGACAAATTAATAAGCTTCTGCAGTATTAACAACCTGGTCATTGGAGGAACACTTTTTCCACACAAGGAAGTGCACAAGTTAACATGGGAATCACCAAACGGACGAGACAGAAACCAGATAGATCACATAATGATCAATGGCAGATGGAGACATGCACTACAAGACGTGAAAGTAAGAAGAGGCGCAGATGTGGGAAGTGATCATCACCTAGTAGTAGCAAGACTGAAAGTGAAACTCAGAGCTGCTGGACCAGTTGCAGTCAAACAGAAAAGATACAACATCACGAAACTGAAGGATCCCCTCACCAGAAAAGCTTTTGTGGTCGACGTAAAGAGAAGATATGAGATTATCAAAAGCCAGGAAAGAACAGAGACTGATGATGCTGACCAGAGATTCAACACCATCTCAACAATATACAAGGAAAGCAGCAAGTCATGCTTGGGATTCCAGGAAAGAAAGAGCCAAGACTGGATAACACCAGATACGATAAACACCATAGCGAAGAGAAAGGAAATGAAAAGAAAGAAAACAGAAGCTAAGTCTCCTAGGTTAAAGGCAATATATAGTGAACAGTACAGTCAGCTGGACAAGGAAGTTAAACGTCAAACCCGTGCTAACAAAAAGACATTTCTAGATGACCTTGCAAGACAAGCAGAAGAGGCAGCACTGAGAAATGAACAAAGCACAGTATACAAAATAACTAAAATCATCAGTGGAAAACGAGGTGCAAACAATATTACATTAGTAAGAGATAAGCACGGAAATCTCATCACGACAGTAGAGGGACAGGAAACAAGATGGGCAGAGCATTTCAGAGAAACTCTGAATAAGGAACCACCAGAGACACAATTGAATGTTCCTGAGGCTGAAAATGATTTAGATGTTAATACAGACATCCCACGAAAAGAAGAAATCATCACAGCAATCAAAGGGTTAAAGAATGGAAAAGCTCCTGGTCATGATAACTTAAATGCAGAGCTATTTAAGACAGATCCAGAGCTAGCAGCAGAACTATTAGAACCACTATTTGCACAAGTCTGGAAAACAGGGACAACACCAACAGAGTGGAGAAAAGGAATAATTGTCAAATTGCCCAAGAAGGGAGATCTTGCAGACTACAATAATTGGAGAGGAATAACTCTTCTCTCAGTTCCCAGCAAAATACTAGGCAGGATAATTATACAGAGAATCTCAAAAGCAGTAGACCACAAACTGAGGAAAGAACAAGCAGGATTTAGAAAGAACAGAAGATGTGTAGATCATATATTTACCCTCAGGAACATTATAGAGCAGTGCTCAGAATGGCAAAGACAGCTGTACATTAATTTCGTTGATTTTGAAAAGGCTTTTGACAGCATACATAGGGACAGTTTATGGAAAATACTGAGGGCTTATGGAATTCCAAGCTGCATAGTGTCAATTATAAAAAGCCTTTATGCCAACTTTACATGTAGAATTGGGCAGAGCAACCTAACCTTTGAGGTGAAGACAGGAGTACGACAGGGATGCCCCTTATCAACCACTCTATTTTTAACAGTCATAGACTGGGTGATGCGCCAGACAACAGAGGGCAATCCAAGAGGAATAAGATGGACTACATTTTCTACATTGAAAGATCTAGAATATGCAGATGACATTGCACTGCTAGCACATTCACATCAACACATCCAGGGGAAAACGGATAGATTTAATAAGTATAGCCAGCAGGTGGGCTTGATCATCAACCTAAAGAAGACAGAGGTCTTGACGCTCAATGTGAGCAACCCTGAGCCCATATCAGTAAGGAATCAGCAACTGGAACCGACAGATGCCTTCACATACCTAGGATGCATAGTAACACCAGACGGCGGAGCAAGCAAAGACATCAACAACAGAATGAACAAAGCAAGAACAACCTTTTTTAGTCTAAACAACATATGGAAGTCCTCTCAGTACAGCACAAGCACAAAATTAGGATTATATCAGAGCTGTGTGCTTTATGTGCTTCTCTATGGCGCGGAGAGCTGGAGAGTTACAGAGAAGGAAATGTCGAAATTGTCCTCTTTTCACACAACATGCCTAAGAAAAATTCTCCGAATTTTCTGGCCGAATACCGTCACCAACCAAGATCTGCTTACTCGGAGCAAGCAAGAGGACATGCACACCATCATAGCTGGCAGACGCTGGAGCTGGGTTGGCCATGTCCTCAGAAGAGACCCCGATGCCATCACAAGAACAGCTATGCTATGGACCCCTGAAGGAAAACGAAAGAGAGGCCGACCAAAAACAACTTGGTGGAGGACTGTGGAGGCTGAGATGCAAAGAATGAACCAGAGTTGGGGCACTGTACGAAGGATGGCCGCCGACCGAGCAAAGTGGAATCAATTTGTTGTTGCCCTACAAGACGCCACCAGGTATAATGGCCACTGACTGCTTTGACGGTCGGCGACTAAGGATCAAAGAAGAAGAAGAATGTTTTAGCAAAAATATAATGTGCAGCCTATTTCTGGTTTTATTTCTCACTCATCTTAAGATATTATAGGAAACTCTATTCAGAGCGATACAACAGGAGGCAATCTGATCATCAGAAGAGTCCCCCCACCGATCAAGTGTTTCAGCCCCTTAATCTTCTTTACACTCAAAGAGGGTGGGAGGGGGGGCCACTTAGGTCATGACTCCCAAGTGTCAGCCTCCTGTTGTCTAGTGCAGAGAATTGAACCCACTCCACCTTGGTTGCAGTTTTCAAATTCACTCCTATTTTCTGCCAGCTGGAGGTAATTGTGAAAGTAACCCCTATGTTCAAAACAAATTACTGTCCCGAGTTCCATAGCCCGTTGCGGTTGTTCCACAGTCAGCATGATGCCTTTTCCGCAGATATTTCTTAATAGCATTTTGGTCACATGGCTCATAAGACTAACTGTGCAGTGGTGCTCACATCAGATGGCTCCAAGTTTCAGTAGAAAAGCTATGAATATGAATTTTAGTAGCTCATGAGGTATGTATCCACTACTGTAGATGTCATTAAACTGTTGTGCTATAACTTCTATTCCAAATTCTCCCACAGCCTCCATTTCCTATAATGTTGTATTATCTGGTCCAGGGGCCTTGCCTTTCTTCATATGGCACATGGCACCCCCAACTTCAGCTACAAGTCCTTCACGGTTGCCTTGAATATTTAATTCTCATCATGTCATCATAGAGATCATTCTTGCATTATGTCAATATGTCTTCTACATTTTCTTTACCTTTTCTTTTTGTTCCTTCTTTCAATTTCACATAGATGTTTGTATTCTTCTGCATGTTGGCTCGTTTAGTGCTTGTACACGGAGTCTGTGTCTTTTTGAGATCTCTACACCTCTGGTATAGCCAGGCTTCTTTTGTTGTCTTACATTTGTTTCCTATTTCTTTTAGTGTGTCATACTCTTCTTTGTCTGGCTTATTTCTTCCTGTGCCAACCAACTGTAAAATTTCATCTGTCGTCTATTTCTTCTTTGCCGTCCTTTTTAATGCTATGATTCCTTTAGCGTTTGCCATTGTTCATCTGTATTTTTTCTAGGACATTTTATTTGTTATGTATTAAATGTTATACAACATTCCTTCTCCGATTTCAGTAGGTAAAATCTCACTGGATATTTCTGAAGCCTCCTTATCTTCTGCAGTTTTATTCTAAGTTTTCCTATCACTGATCTCTGGTGGCTGCCATAGTCTGCTTTCGGCCTAGTTTTTCTTGCTAACTAAAATGTTTCTAAATCTTCTGCATATCAACATGTAGTCAATTTTATTACAAATGTTGTTTTCTGAGCTTTTCTGCATACAAAGCTATCCAGGATGTCATCTATGGTGTTTCCTATTATCATATCATTTATTCTTCTCAGCTCTATCAGTTTGTCACCTCTCACATTTCTTTCTCTCTGGCCATGACCGCTACATCAGATTTCCACTTTTTCATTACCAATTTTTGCACTGAATTTTCCAAAGGAACCTAGCTGTTTCATAAAATGTGCATAGCCATAGTTCATACTTCGCTAAAGCTTGATGATGTGACAGTCTGTGAGATTAGCCGTAACCTCAATCTTCCTGCCTAATGTAGGGTTGACTTTTTAATCAAAGGCTAGTGCTAATTTCTGTGTACAAGCTGAAGGAAGGCAAGGGGAAGCCATTATCATACTGTCCCTTGTAGAGTGATGAATCAAAGTTATTGTTATTTTTATTGTTAATCAGAATTGACCTCACTGCACTCCAGGCAAACCCATAGGTGCTCAGACTCCCTCAGCAAATGTTGAAGAGTATGAATGCTAATTGTACCTGTAGCACGCTGGTTGTACATACGCAAGGATGCATCCTCTCTCACGCCCATTTCTGCTAGTCCCACGTTTGATGCCAAACTCCAACAGTCTCAACCTTGTTGATTCATCCATTGCAGTGTCATTATCCAGCAGGCGATCATTAATTGCCATTAGTATCTCTCCGTTATCCATGTCCAATGTCAACACTATGGGTGCTCTCGAGGCCAGTCTGTCAGCTCTCTCATTGCCACGTACCCCTGCATGACCAGGACAGTAGATCCACACCAGTTCTTGAAGACATGAGGATTCTATTGATGTTTTCCATTCCTTCAGCAGCCATCCATTCTGAACTTTCTGAAGCATGGCTTGAGAGTCTGACAATATAACTGCCCTGGTTGATGAATCAAAACAACTTTCAAAGAAATGAGAACAATGTAATGGGGGTTCTAGAGGAACACCTCATCAAGTTGAGAGTATCATGTGCTACAGGTGATACCCAAACGTCATCAAGCTAATCAAGCAAATTAAAATGTAAAAAAAACATAGCTTTATTTTTGAGTTGTTAAAGCCCAAACAAATTAATGCTGCTTCTTCTTTTTCTTCCTCTTCAAGTGTCGTGCCTGATGATGTAGATGATCATGTCTCTCCACAACTTCCTGTCTCCAATACTTGTTATCAACTCTGTTGCCGATTTCTTTCCATGCTATGATTTTAAACTGTACATTATCTTTTCTCCTTGTCATCCTCTTTCTATTTTTCCTTCAATCTTTTCTGTTGTTACTATATATTCCGGCTTTCTTCTTCTCATAATGTACCCAAAGAAATTGGATTGTTTCCATTTAACATGAGGAATTAGCTTCCTTTACGATTGACATCCTCATTACTCTTTTTTAGCTGTCCATTGTATTTTTAACGTTCTGCTGTAAAACCTCATCTCTGTGGCCTCTAGTGATTTTCCTACTTGTTTAATAATTGTCCATGATTCACTTACATCTGTCAGGATTGGTTTTATATAACAATGAAGAACTCTCTTTCTTACTTCACTGATAAAGAATTGTTGCACACAATACTTTTGATTTTACAGAATGCTGCTTATGCCAGTCCTATTTACTTTTCACTTCAGAGATGTATCTTCTATCCAATGTTATCAATGTGTATAGGTATTTGAATCTATTTTGTTTTAAAACTGTTCCATTTACTTTGACTGTGCATTCTGGAGAAGTCATGTTCTTCTAGATGGCTATTGCTTTCGTTTGTTTTGTTTTTTTAAGGCTAAGGCCTTTATTTTAATTTTCTGTCACTATTATATCAATCATATCAATGTCAATTTCATTTTTGCTATTAAGACTGTATCATCAACATACCTCAAGTTGTTTTCATTATGTATTATGTCCACCAACCAATATTCCTGATACATCTTTTATGGATATCATTACATCTTCACTGTACAGACTGAATAGGACCAATGACTGCACACATCCTTAATACTCATTTTTTACCTGCTGAAATGATGTACACTTTATTTGTGTCTGCATTTTAAAAACTTGAAAAGCTTTGACCTTCACTGTCATGGTGGAAATATAGATGGACAATAAAAATTAGATACTTCAGATAGGTCCTTGCAAGAAAATAATTTTACAGTATATTTAATTTTACTCATACAAATGATAATTATCATCATTTTCCTTTGTGCACCTTATAGAGCATGGAGCCACCAATGTAGCTGTCACCTTGCAGGAATCATCTGCCTAGCAGTCACATGCTCTTACAGTGATGGTTTCTGTGGCACTTTGTTTTACATGATGAGGTTGCCAGCCCTGTGCCCAACCCCATACTACTCGCTTGTATGCCAGCCCTGTGCGCAACCCCATACTACTCGCTTGTATGAACTGCCTGAGGTGTAGTAGTCCTATTATTTCCTTGTTTCTTCAGAGACCCCGGGGAACAATGCAAGGCAACAAATGACATCAATTGTTTAACGAGACCATAAATGGACCTACTGGCAATCAATAACAAGTGTAGATTCAATAAAAGAGTAATATTCATAAGCAAAAGGCTACAAATTCCCAAGGGTCATCCTTCAACAGACTAAGCCTGCATTTGGTAGGTAACATCAAAGAGACATGAATACCTTCTGAAGAGACTCCAAGTACTGGCACATGAATTACATGAATGGAAAGACATAATCAACAGCTCTATGAGAAATCATACACAAACGATCTTTCAGTATGGGACTGGTGAGGTAAAGGAGGTGTACGTAAGATCTCAAAAGTCATTTAAAATTCACTTCTGATTCACAACACTCATTTCACGAGAAGGGAGCTCCTAAAACAGCATGAAAGATGTCTATATGTCTAAGAAATAAACTGCTTCATACTAGCCTAGACGCCAATAAGACATGATGGATATTAAGAGGGAGGAATTTGGGATCATCCACATATGACGTCACGTAATTTTTGCCATTTTTAAACCCCCCCAAGACTGACTTCAAAACAAAAACCTGGACCCTCTACCTTTATGTGATGTCCCAAATCTCTTACCCCCACCCCCTGTTTTTGTAATACTGAACAGCACCAACGTCATTAAATGTAAATTAGTTACCTAGTCATCATCATCACCTTTTAACTCCCTAAGTAGCATGTGCTTTATGAAAAGTCTTCCTGTCTCGTGCCGTCCGCTCAAGGTCTTTCCATATCTTCTTCATTCCCTTCATGTCTGTCTCCGGTTCTCTTCTCCATTTATTCCCTGGTCTTCCTCTGCCTCTCTTGCCCTGGGGATTCCAGAACAAGGACTGCCTGTTAAAGCTATCAGCAGGTTTGGTCAGTGTGTGTCCTATCCATCTCCAGCGTCTTCTTCTTCCAATACATGTCTGGTTCTAGTCATAATTCTACATTAGAGATCTAGCCATACCACTACAATCCTTCTATTTCAGGCAAGCACCCATTTATGAGAGCATCCATGCTTAGAGCGCAGGCTCCTCATTAGAAAGTTAGTGGGTTGGAAACACGGTGGGGTCATGCTACAGTCTACCAGCTGTAAATGTATACCTGACTCTGCTCTTGGATCAAGAAAGGCAAAGGCAGTGAGGAGGGGAACTGGTTACCCCACCTCTGAAAGCTCGATCTAGTATTGTGAAGTCGTTAACATTTCACTCCCCTCCAGCAGTATCTGCTATGAGACTTTCTTTTTTTTTTTTTACCCATTTGTGAAAGTCTGAAGCTTTTTAGATTGTTGTTTTTGTTGTTCTCCATGCTCAGTCATATTGACTTGACGTGTGAATTGATTCTGATTTTTGTGTTGGACTTGACTTCTTTTTTTCTCAATACCTTTCTTTGATCTCATCAGAATGTTGTCACGATGGTGATAACCTGCTACTGTTTTTTTTTTAAACCTAATTTGAAATTGTATGATCTACTTAGTCTGCATATTGTTTTTTAAGATGTATATTACATTATTTAAAAAAATAAATATATAATTAAAAACAATTTAAACCAGTTAATAAGTTTTTAACAACTATCCGATATTTCACCTGAGATCATAATGTTAATATAAGTCGTCCATGAGGGAGTTGTTATCTATTGTGGATAAAAGTTATCAATTGCGGATAAACATTAACTATTGCGTTTAAAAGTTAATAAATGTAGATAAAAGCAGAAACATAATTTATGCATGAAGCGAGTGTGACATGTATTTTTCAAACCCCCCCCCCCCCCCCCCCCCCCCCCCCCCCCCCCCCCCCCCCCTCCCCCCACCCTCAGCACCGGCCACCCCCACCCCCACTCCCACACGCACCCCGCCCACCCGCCCCCCCCCCCCACTTCGTCACTCCACGTCACAAAATGTTGACCCCCTTCTCCCCAACCCCCGTTTTTGTTCTTCACTGCGAGACATCATATGTGGACAACCCCTCAGACATTCTTTTCTACTTACTTTTTGTCGTTTTTCTTTACTTAAGACAACGCTTGTTTTCAGTCTGGGTACTCTGGGAACGCTTGGTATTGCTGGCATCCTTGTTTCGGTTTTTTTTTGTTTCCTTATCCTTTAAATCCTCTCTGAAAATAATCCCTGCGTTAAACAGAACACCGCTTGTATAGAGGAATATGAAACCGAGTCAAGTTCCAACACAATATCAATGATGTCTTGATTTTCTGTGAATGTTACACATCTAGAATAAACAGTGTTCAAATTATCAATTAGCCATGTCACATAATATAGAATACTGCACTTTTCTCAGCCTACACTACAGTCTTAAATCTGCAAGTAGGCTATTTAAACTTAAGTAAAAGTGGTGTTGTTGTTTTTTTATCTTTAGACCTACCTATCTAAATATAGAGTTTACCAATCGGCCTAAATTGTAATCACATGGCATTAATAGTGTTGATAAAACTTATTACTACCACTGAGTTATTTTACTTTGTGGTGTATTTTATTTTATCAGTAGTGATTTAGGACTATACTTCCACGGAACATAACTTCTTAAATCGAACGAAACTATTAATGCAGGCTTGAAGCTGCTAATTGTCAAACGCCCCTCAACTAATAATGCCAAGATAATAATGCACTATGAACCAATTGCAATATGCTAGATGTAACAAATTGCGAGGACACGGATACGTGCGAAAACATGATATTATCTGCTGCCCCTTTACACGACGACAGTACACAGGTTCTCAAAAGTTCAACTAATTCCGCCCCTCCGCCACCAATCCAACACAAAACAGGTTATGTCAAAGGCCTAAGGCTGTAAAGGTCATCGACCGGTGTATAGGTAATTTCTATCCATATTCTTTCTTCTGGAATCCACAGGATAAGGGAAGCAGTGGTAGATTAAAAATAAACATCATGGAGAAGAAATTGGAGGTAGAAATTAAAATGCTGAGGAAGACACAGAAAGAGGTTAAGCTGATGGCCCGCGACAAGAAGATCTGGCCTGTGTTTGTTGAAGGTTTGTGCTCCTTGTGGAGCTAAAGGATGTTGATGACTTGATTGATTGGTTGATTTATTTGTCATTATCAATACGAACTTCGAGAACCTCATCAGACCCTCACTTTCCCACTGTACACTCTTACTTACTTACTTAGTCGTTCCTCTTCTACCGTGAGGTGTAGAGGTTTGGAAGAGAGCGCCACACTATCCTATCGGCTGTCTTTCTCCTGGCCTGTTTCCATTCTAGTCTTCGGTCCTTCAAAGATTGTCTAATGTTGTCCTACCACCGGACTCTATGTCGTCCTGGAGGTTTGGATCCCTGGCTCTTACTAAGTCTTAGTTTCCCATGATTGTCGTGGTATCCGATCTTCTCCCATTCTGCAGACATGGCCAAACCATCTTAGTTGAGACTGTTCTACTTGGGTCTAAAGGGGTTGGGTTTTTAGGCCTTGACTTATCGTCAGCTTGCAGACCATGTCTCTTATTGTTACTTTAACCACCTTCCTCAGATACCCCATTTCTGAGGTTTGGATCTGGCTTTTGTGGGTTGTAGTCATTGACCATGACTCGCATCCATACGTCAAGACTGGGACATAGGTAGAGCGGTATACAGCCATCTTCGTCTTCTTTCCAACTTCCCTTTTGCTGAGGAATCCTCGATTTATGACCCGAAAAAGTCTCCCAGCTGCTGCTCTTCGGGTAGCCAAATCCACTGTACACTCACTAATTCTTACAGTATATATTAATTTTTGTTACTGCTATAAACTGTTTTACTAGAACAAACATTAAAATATAAGGATAGTAAAAATACACCATGTAGTTCACGGGGGTCTCTCAAGAGGAACGGAAAGAAAAAGGCTACTGCACCCTCAAGCATGTCGTACAAGGCGACATATGAGGTTGTGCATGAGGCTGGCAACATCATCATGTAAAACAAACTGCCGCATAAACCGCCGCTACAAGAGCACGTGACTGCTTGGTACAGGCTTCCTTCAAGGGAACCAACTACAGTGTTGGCTCTATGCTCCGTAAACAGCACAACGGAAAATGATGATGACGATGATAGACTACATCTAAATATGTGTGTGTGTATGTGTGTGTGTGTCCGCGCGCTAATTCTTCTTCTTATTGTTATTCTTCTTCTCCTTTTTCTCCTTCTTCTTCCGCTCTCAGACGTCTACTTGAATATTTTCAAAGAAAGCAGTGGACAGCTTGAGGTTATTTGTATCGTCATAGAGTTTTCTCAGTAATGGTGCTGCAGACGGCCATATGTGCTTTCTCTGTTGCTCATATGTTGGGTATCTTTGAAGCAGATGTTCAGCTGTCATTTTATCTACGCCAGTTTCACTCACCGGTAGTTCATATGATTAGTTTCTAAAATAGATGGTATCCCAATCTGTTGTGGCCCGTACGGAGTCTGAAGATTACCACTTGTTCTCTTCTGCTGAGCTGGTAATATGCATCATTTTGTATGTGGCCTGGGTGCTTTGCATTCCATTTGTTCTTGTATCTTATTCTGATAAAACTCTTCACCTCTTCGAAAGTTATGCTTGTATCAGGCTCAAGTAGCAAAGTAGATAGACCTAGGGAACTGCATAATATAGTCAAACAATATTTAACACGAACAAATGCTTCTTGATTTTGTTTGTTTGTTTGTTTGTTTATTTATTTAACGTATAAGCATAATTGTGATTGTCCCTATTTACAATGATTTGACAAATGTGATGCCACTTTCTCATATCGGCAGTTTTTCATCTTATTTGGAATTGAAAACAATATATATCCTAATTATAACCCATCAGAGGTTGAACGGGATATTTTTCTTCATTAATATAAAAAATAAAAATGTAGCTTTCCCTCTTCCTTTGCCAATCTATCAGCATTCTCATTGCCGCCGATGTACAATGAGGTGGTATCCATTGTCAAGTAACCGACAAGGGCCAAAAACAGGAGGACTGCATAAGAAGGAATTAAAAGAAATATAAAATCACAACTCCCTTGAATCGTTGAGATAGTTGGTGGAGCATTACTCTTAGTTCATCCAGGTCTACATTATTTTGGCTCTTCAGCGATGCTTTTACTGGCAGACAAGTAGCCTACTAATTAAGATAATATATTCAGGAACAAGGACTGTCATACCCGATAAACACGGGACAAATAGTGAAAGTCCTCCAGAGATGATGGATAGATGTGAATATGATATGATTTCCGAGTGGGTGAAAACTTGTGAATAACAACTCTCATAAAACGTAATACAGAAAAGTGAAACACTGCGGAAACTTGAATAAATTGAATCTGCACGTTGCTATAGAATAACTGCTGAGCATGTTCTAGAGGATTGTCCTCTGTATGACCAGTTAAGAAAAATATACTGGCCCAATGACTCAACACTAAACTCAAAGCTATATTAGGGTGGCCATATTGTTCAACACAAAAAGGAGGACAAATGCCATTTTTTGGACAGAAAAGGAGGACAAGGGAGGACAATATTTTTAAAAAGTAGGACGAAAAGTAGGACACCTTTGTTCAATAACTACAAGACGCTGAAACATATTTTTTTTCACATCCAAACAATAAGCTAATAAAATCACATTGATTTTTTGCCTAACTACTTATATTTTTCTGATGATAAAATCTTCAACAAAGTTGGGCTACGTTTTAAATATGCATAGAAATCAGAGCATGAAAGCTTGAAATTGTACTGCACAAGAAGAGTGCCTTTAATGGAATCTTTCCTTTGGTGCTTCCAAAGCTGCTTCAGTAGAATGCTGTGCAATCACATAAATAATAATGGCAGCTGTTTTGGTTTTGACGCATGAGAATTTGCTGGCAATTTCTGAATCGTGGAAAGCAGTCTTGAGTAACACTGAAGTACAATCCATTGATCTGAAAGAGTTGTGATGTTTTACAGTATGAAAAGCAAAAGCACCCTCGGCCGCGGCAACTTCAAACCTTTCCTCGCGTATTTCTTTATTTTAAAATGTCAGTTTTTATTGCAAACATTCAGACGCAAGTGCTTTCTTGTGCTTTTCTGTTTCTATATGTTTTTTTAAATCAGTTGCACCTTTATTTGCTACTGATACAAATGTGCCGCCTCTGCATACAAGACATTCTGCTTCATACTCTTGTCGACCATTGGAAAATCACTGACATTTTTTTTTCAATTCATCCGTGAACACACACTTCCGTTTTGGCATTTTGAGCGGGTATCTGTAACATAAATATACCGATGCATATTAAAAACGCACCACTATTATATATACTGATGCCGAGAAGCTGGAAAAAAAAAAGTGTGGGAATGGATTTTCCCCGTGTTTGTCATGAGGTAGAGAGCGAATGGCTGCTGGAATGGAAAGTGCATGATTCAACCCACGGGTTTGTGTACAGACTACATGAAAACAATGAAAGTTACACGTGCAACACGATTCCCAACAGCTATGACCCTGAAAATGTGTACGCGTTGTGGCAGTATACTCGGTATAAAAAGGCCGTTGAGACAAAACACCCAGTACATGTGCTTGAAATGCCACGACTATCTGAAAACGACCGCCAACGAGCCATTGGTAAGTTGGAGACCGGAATGAGCTCACGGGCCATTGCCAGAAGGATGAATTGCCACCACAGCACTATTGTACGTCTCAATAAACGTTACGGAACCACTGCCAGTGTTGTTGGCAACGAGTTTGCGCGATCGTCGTCTGAGTTTTGCGGAAAGTCAAACAAAGAGCAATTCAAGTCTCTCGAAACAGTTATGAGACTCAGAGATACAGAAACCTTTCTGTAGGCTACTCAGAAATTGGATTCACAGACGAAAGATGCTTTTTTGCTGATGGTATGCTTTCACGTTGGAGTAATTGTAGCCAACCGATCACATAAAAGGGAGGATTCATTTTCAACATCGCTTAAAAAAATCGAGATGAGGTCTGGATGCATTGGCCCTGGACGCTTGCAGTTTTAAACGCCGTGCAAATGACCGGCCAAATCTACAGCAGAGAACATTGTGACGATTGGGCCTGCCTATACGGGAGCTAAAGAGGAAGGCAAGGTTTTCAAACAACAGTCGAACGTGAATGGGACATCATGAGAATTTCCTTCAGTCCGTGAGGAGCCGCAGCAAGCAAGGGGGATATGTGCGTTTGACGGCTTGTAAACACACATCAAAGATAGCGATCGCAAGAAGAAGAAGCATGGATTCATAGAAAAGGAACCAAATATGTACGAAAACTTTATTTACACACACTCTGTTGTATACAACCAATATAATAATGATAACACTCATCGATTTCAAGTTAAAATTATCAACCTTTCATTTTAACTCCCCTATAAGGAGCTACTAGGTATTCAAATAAACAAACTCAAGCAGTACGAACAAGTTAATTCCTGTAATTTGCAACAGTTATAATTGACTTAATCAGCTCAATGTCGTTCACATACATGCCTTCTTATCCCATTCAAAGACCCGCAAAACCTGTCAAAGCTGGAAAAATTTCAAAAGAGTTAATTCTTGTAAAAATATTTTCATTTACAGAGGGCTGCATTATAAATGAGGCATTTGCCTTTTAAAGCTTTCTCCGTGTGTTTATTTTACTTTGGGATTCCACCACCTCTCTTACCCGGGGGGGGGGGGGGGGGGGGGGGGGTTGTTCCAGAAGCAGGACTGCCTGTTAATACTGTCAACAGGTTTCCTCACTTTGTTCTATCCATCTCCAGCGTCGTCTTCTCTTTCATCTCACATGGTTTCATTTAAAAAAAATCCGGCGTTTGACCGGCCAAATGGCTTTTACCAGTTTCATCATGAGAACATTAGTGATCTTGTATACGAAAACTTTATTTGACGTTGTAACAACCAATGACAATGATAACACTCATCATTTCATACGCGTGTAAAAAAGATGCACTTCAAGCATTCTTTTCTACGCAAGCGTCCCTTTATGAAAGTCTGTAGCTTTTTTGGTTGTTATTTTTTTGTTCTCCGTGTGTCAGAACCAAAATATGGGACTGGCTTGATATTTGAATTGGAAATTGTTTGTATTAGACCTGATTTCGTTTGATCTCCATATTTTCCCCCACTGGAATGAAAGCTCGTCTAGCCTGTTGTATTCTTATCTTAATAACAACACTTATAGTTACTTTAATCCGAATGTCTGAACCGCTGCTGAAAGTCTCTTATACAAAGGTGCTGTCTCTTTCTTGGTTAGAAAAGTGAAAATAATAACACGCACATACACAGACATACACACATGGCACTTACTACAAAATAGAAATATGAGTTTCTCTCAATGCATACGAGTAGGTAAAAATAACTTCTGCAAAAATAAACATGTGTATGATGTGAGATTAGAGACGTCTAAAACTAATTACTACTCATGAAAGTTCTTTGTATGAGCATTTCTCCCCCTCCAAGTTATTTTAACATGGGTCGTACATCTTTCGCACGGGTACTTGTAAGTATGCTACAGGCATTTTGATGCTCTGATTCCGCTGGAGTGGTTCGCGAGCTGATATGTACTCATACCCAAACTGTAACTCACACTGGGCTGAACCTGATATTTCATGCTCAGGATAAACATCATTTTTGTGTGTGCGTTGGCCAAAGGATCGTGATCAAGTACAGGTATCTCTGTAGCTATATGAATGCTCAAAGTGGGTGCTGCTGGGCTGAGTTGCTCTAAAATTGCTTTCTTCAGTAAGAAATCATTATACGCACCTGGATTCGGAGACCTGCGCTTTAAAATGCTTCCCGTGCACGTTTGGTTCTGATGTCTTTTGACAACTTGAATGTTGTCTAGTTGAGTGAGGTACATCTTGCTTCCTAGTAGCAGTAGTAGTAGAAATAGTAGTAGTAGCCACCTTCAGTGATAACTGACTAAGAGAATGCACTCCTGATGTGATAGTTCTCAGCTGCTTTTTTTTCGGCGTGTTATTTTGTCTTTTTCCGCCCAATCTGAGATGTGGCCGTCAGGAGCATCGCCACTTGGTGCGATCAGCAGCTTCATCCGCCCAGGTTGCTGGATTTATGTCCATTGCCTTCATGTCTCGAAGGCACACATCTTTGAACCTCCGCTGACGTCGCCCAGCTGTTCTTTTGCCATCTGCCAGTTGCCCATAGATGTTATCTTTAGACGTGCGGCCATCTTCCATGCGGCGGACATGGCCAAGCCAGCGTAGTCTGCGCTGTCTGAGCAGTGTATACATGCTTTGAAGGCCAGCAGGTGACAGCAACTCGACATTTGTTACTTTATCCTTCCACGAAATACAAAGGATGTGGCGTAGGTAAATGGAAGATATTGAGCCTTCTTTCTTGCTTAGCATAGATTGTCCATGTCTCGCTTCCTAATGTCTGTGCCATGTGACCGTGAAGACAAGGACCTTCTTTGATAGTGAAAATGGTCTTTGTATTTTCCTGTTTGATTGAAAGTTCGTACATATTTATATTTAAAGTAATGAGTGGAAAATCCTTTTATTTTTCTTCTTCAAGTACCATGCCTAGTTGCGTGTGCGATCGCGTCTCTCCGAGGCTGTGATGAAGTCTGAATCCTATCTCGGTCCTCATTCAAAACACCGTACAGACATTCCGAGAAGTCAAGCAACCAATCAAAACGGCAGCTCGGGTCACGTAATGCTATTAGTAAGGCCTTTTAGTAGGAAGACGAAAAAGTGTGGATGTTGCAAATTTTTCGAAAGCACTGTGCAGTTAATAACGGTATACATTGGTAAGGAAGGACTAATTCGATAATAGGGATCATTAGCTTTAGGCAGAGACCTATTAGTTCACTGGATATGGTGTAAAGCAGAAGTTATTGTGGTTTTAAGACAGCGGATCATGAACCATGCTGTGCTTATCCCTGTTTAGGCTGCTCCAGTGAAAAGTCGGATTAACCAAGGAAAAAGATAGATGTCTCAATAGATGGAGTTTAGTCCTGAGAATAATATAAGCTTTGGATGAAGGAAATCGGTTCAGAAATAAAGAAACTAGAACGATTTCGGATTTTTCCCACTAGCACAGAACGCCTACTGTTTACACTTTTTCGAGACTGCATCATACTTTGGCCTAGATGTTTTCTGGTGCGGGAGACAACTGAGTATAAATAGTGGAAGGTATCACCAGAAAAGCCTCATATTCTCCAGACCGAAAGGTCTTTTATATTTGGACATGCGCCCTAATATAACCGACTAGGTTGAACGGGACGCGCCTCGCCAAAATTTTATTAAAAAAAAAAAAAAAAGAAAAGCCTTGCTGCAAAATTCAAATGACAGACACGATCGAAAACGTCTACTACCAGACTCCATTGCCATCTGCAGGTGAAAACAGTCTGTAGAACCATTAAAAGACTGTCTGCATGTGATTGAGGGTTAAATCCTGCCTTGAAGAGTCACTAATTCTATCGAGCCTAAATCAGCTGGAGGGAGCTCGTGTTGTTTAAAGCCCTTGTGAAATGTCAGAGGGTCTTCAACAGTGCCACCTTTAAAATTGGATGAACTGCAGATGTGGGATTCTTTCTAGTTACAGTGCTGGGAAAGGCCTAGAAAACTTATTTGTTTGGGGCTACTTGACTTTACAAAACTGTACCACACCAAAGAAGTTAAAACTTTAAGAATATAGAGCCCAAGAACATGGAACATAGATCCTACAATTTTATTACCGACAAAAGAACAGAGTAATGATGAAACATAAGACTGTGGTGAAAGAACACAGTAAAAGTCTTTATACTTTGTGATATAATAGTATTAACATTGTTCAAGTTCAGCACAGAGAAAAGACAGTTGTCATAAAGGATCAAGTAAACAGACGAATATGAACTATATTAAGTTTCATGAAACTATAAATGTAATGTAAATAATTGAAAGTGACACCATTAATATTTGTGAATCAAATTGATTTTATTTACAAATTATCCAACAGAACAAAGAAAGATCTTGTATATAAATAAATTATAAATTGTACCAACAGTCTTTATTGAATAATTTAAGTTTGGTTCATAGTTCTTGTTGGTTAGTTAATTACCCCTAGCAGAGTCATAGTCTAAGGTTAGTCTGGAGAGGGTGTCATAGGAACCTAAGATAGTACATTACCATCTCATCTAGGAACCTATAGAGCTTGACTATACCTTTGATGTCGATACACTAATACTCTTTTCAGAGAATGGGGTATTTCTTTTAAGACCAGTCTCTTATCTGGCCATATCCTGGTATCATCTGATCCATCTATTTGTCCAGGATATCATCATCATATTATCTTTACCTCTCGCGACAAAGGCAAAGAATGAACCAAACTACAGATGAGAGCAGTTTCCATAAATGCAATATCAACTATTAAACCTATCTACACTGCACACAAGCTTCCAGTTTTGAAACATCGTTTTTCTGAAATGATAGAAAAAATTCATGGAATTGAAAGAAAAAAGAGCCAGACTGCAACAGAGAGAAAATACATAGTTACAAAATACATAGAGAAACATTATCCACGCAACACCTGGACCCATGCATACACAGATGGATCAGCAACAAATGCAACAGAAAATGGAGGTGGAGGTGTCTTTCTGTTAAGCGCTGGTGCGCAAAAAATATCAGTCAGTGGCAACAGGACAATTCTCAGGTAACTTCAGAGCAGAGGCCTTGAAAACTGCCACAGAGGTTATAATGTCAGAGGAAAGCACAGACAGACAAATTGTTTTCATGACCGATGCACAGTCAGTAATTGCAGTGTTGAAAAGACAAAATAATAGACCTGGATGACCTCAGAATAGTGCTCCACAAACTATGTCAACGATTCAAAAGCGTTATGATCCAATGGATCCCATCTCATTGTAACATCACCGGCAATGAAGAGGCTGACAGATTGGCAAAGGAAGGTGGAAATCTACCTCAGTCTGATGCAATCGTAACTTTCGAGAAGGCGAAGAGTTTTATCAGAATCAGATACAGAAACAAATGGAATGTAGAGCATCCAGGTCACACACAAAATGATGCATAATACCAGCTCATCAAAAGAGAATAAGTGGCAATCTTCAGACTTCGCAGTGGCCACAACAGATTGAGATACCGTCTATTCAACAAGCTAAAGATAGGAACAACCGATCAGTGTGGCACTGATAAAATGGCTGCTGAACATTTGCTTCAAAGTTGCCTAACATATGCAGAACAGAGAAAGCGCATATGGCCGACACCAGTGCCATTCGTGGAAAAGCTCTACGGAGATTCAAATAGCCTCAAACTGACTACTGATTTCTTTGAAAACATTCAAGTGGACGTCTGAGAGTGTACGAAGAAGATATCTCTGTTGTTCATGTTTTTTACACTGCAATAGGTTGTGGTGTATGTAATTTTCCTCCTGGCAATATGGCTCCTCTATACATGTTGGTAACCCAGAATACGAAATGCTCGGGGACGAAGGTGTTTCGGTTTTTGGATTTCGCCCAAAAATCGGTTGGAAAAACACTCAAAAGTCGGCCGAAAAAGCTTTTGATTTTCGGATTCTGGGTTACCGACCTGTAATAACAATATCCAGTGCCTAGTCAGAGGTGCCACAGTTTTTTTTTGTATTAGGGGCACTTTCTTGGTTCTTTTAGGAATGCATGGGCGAGCCTACCTATTCTACTGTTTCCATGCAGTCTTCCACCACTCTGTTAAAATATGAACTCCTTTGGAAAAACCAGACGTCACAAAAAATAAAGTCAGAAAAATCAGACTTTTATTATTTGAAATGCTATGACTTAAAGAAGGATAGCATGTTTTCATGCTTCATTTTCTTGGGCAGGAATGTGTTTTCAAATATAATTTTAGTTTCCACACCTTCTTTGGAGTTAGCTTAAAGTGCTGAGGTCAGTAACTCTGTTTTTATAAAATTGTGACATGTCTGGTTTTTCCAATGGAGTCTTCATATGTTTTACAGTGGTCTCAGATAGATAATGTTAGTCCTTTTCAGGACTTAGTATCTATCAACGCTGATCGGGTTAGCAGTCAACAGCTGACTTTTTTTTTGGATGGTAAATGCGCTCTGAAATAATCAAATAGGTTGAAAGGAACGCGCCTCGCCAGAAGACAAAAACCGAACCAAAAAAAAAAAAAATCTGGTTACTTATATACTAACTGATCTGATCATTTGTTACCAGCAATTCCTATGTGTGTTGAAAACCGAGCGAGCCTAACACTGCATAATTTGGTTACTTAAGCAATCAATGAATACCCTTTAGCTTCCCGAGGAGCATAGGCCTTCAACAAACACATACCAAGTCTTCCTGTCCTGTGCCATCTGCTCAAGTTCTTTCCATGTTTTCCTCATCATTTTCACCTCTGTATCCAGTTCTCTTCTCCATGTGTTTTTAGTCTACCTCTGCCTTTATTTCCCTGTGGATTCCAGAACAAGGACTGCCTTGTAATGCTATCAACAGGTCACCTCAATGTGTGTCCTATCCATCGCCAGCGTCTTCTTCTCAACTCTTGTTCCACTGGCACATGTCTGGTTCTTGTCATCAATTCCACATTTGTGACTTTGTCATACCATTTCAGTCCTTCTATTCTACGCAAGCACCCGTTTATAAAAGTCTAGCTTTTTGGTTGTTTTTGCTGCTCGCCATGTCTCAGAGCCATACAATAGGATCGACTTGACATTTGAGTTGTTCTTATTTCCGTGTTGGACTTGATTTCTCTTGTTCTCCGTATGTTTCCCAATGCAATGAAAGCTCCTCTTGCTTTTTGTACTCTTATTTTGATATCATTGTCTGTCCCTCCAACTTTGTCTATATTACTACCAAGATATGTGTACGATTCTACATCCTTTAGTGGTGTTTCTTGAAATTCAACCTTGTTATCATTTCTTGCATTTATTCTCATAATCTTTGTCTTTTCCCTGTGTAGAAGTAAGAAGAAACATCAAAAGAGACAAAAGGAAGTATACTGAAGAGTTGGCAAGGGAAGCTGCAGCCAAAGGAAATATGAGGGGCATGTACAACAATACAAAGAAGCTAACGGAAATATAAGCAAGCAAATGGCCTCATAAAAGATAAGAATAGAAAATTGCTTAGTAATATACAAGAACAAATGAAGAGATGGACAGAACATTTTGAGGAACTTCTCAATAGACAAGCTCCTACTAATCCCCCAGACATCCAGCCAGCAGAAGAGGAGCTACTAATCAGCTGTGAACGACCAAATAGAGAAGAAATAAAGAAAGCCATAAAGCTTCTGAAAGATGGAAAAGCAACTGGTCCAGATGGAATCAAAACAGATATTGATTCCTCTACAGAGATATTATACAAACTACTTGGCAAAGTCTGGGAGAGAGAGGAAATACCAGCAGAATGGAAGGAAGGTTATCTGGTCAAGTTGCCCAAGAAGGGAAATTTACAAGAGTGCACAAATTATAAAGGAATAATGTTACTATCAGTGCTAGGAAAAGTATTAAATAGAATCATCCTTGAGAGATTATAAGAGTCCATAGACAAGCAACTGAAGAGAGATGAACAAGCAGGTTTTCGACAAAACAGATCCTGTACAGACCAGATAGCCACATTAAGAATAATAGTTGAACAAAGTCTGGAATGGAATTCACCGTTATACATCGGATTCGTGGACTATGAAAAGGGATTTTACAGTGTAGACAGAGAATCACTTTGGAAATTGATGAGGCATTATGGAGTTCCCATGAAGATCATTAACTTAATAAGGAAGACCTATGAAGACATGACACGCAGAGTTCTTCATGAAGGACAACTTACAGAACCGTTTAGGATCAGAACGGCAGTGAGACAGGGATGCCTCTTGTTTCCATTTCTTTTCTTACTAGCAATAGATTGGGTTACAAAAACATCGACATCACACAACAGAAATGGAATCCAGTGGAATCTGACTAAACAGCTTGATGATCTGGATTATGCAGATGACTTGGCTCTTCTGTCCCATAATCAGATGAAAGAGAAAATGAAAATTCTCGATGAGAGGTCACAAGTGGGCCTGAAAATACACTTAAGCAATATTGAACATCATTATCTCTTCTCTGATCCATGTTGGTATTTGAGGTCATGTGAGAGATAACAGAGAATTTGTAAAGATAGCTTCCTGTGGGGGATTAGCCTATCTGAATTTATTTCCAGTGCATTCAATGTGGCTATTATTTCACATGTAAAGATAGAAACACATCCAGTAATGGCACACACAATGCTGGCATAGTCTGTTTCCCCACTGAAAAAAGATTAGTTGAACACAAACATCCATTTCCCATTTTGATGTGCAGCATACTAATCAGGGCCACACAGCTTCCTACTATATGGTCTATGTGTTTGTTCAATTTAGTTTTTTTTAATCTAATGCCATACCTAGGAAATAAGTTGTTGGCGAGTTACATATATTCAGACCTTTTATAGACATATCAATAGTATTATTCTTTTTTAGCTCTCCCTTTGCTGAATATCACACCTATTGTTTTGCTACCATTGACTTTGATGCTCCAACATTGTATCCTCTCTGAGACTTTATCTGTTTTTTATTATCTTGTTTAAGGCTTACATGGAATAAGCATATTGAAAATGCAGAGGGAAAGGCCCGAATACGACTAGGCATACTCAGAAAATTAGCAGGTACCAACTGGGGAGCAAATGAACGAACTCTAAAGAAGATTTATAATGGAGTAATAAGACCACACTTAGAGTTTGGCTCAGCGGCATGGTCATCAGCTGCTAACTCACATCTGCAGTCTTTGGACAAGGTGCAAAATCAAGCTCTCAGGCTCATTACAGGAGCCATGAAAACTTCACCAATATCAGAGATGCAGAAAGCTGCTGGATTACAGACATTGTCCTATAGAAGAGACACAAAAAGCATGATCCAGATGGAAAAGTACAACAGTATGCCAACGCACCCAATGAAGGCAAGACTAGATGATCTGGCATTGGGATGTCTAAAACGTAGCAGCTTTGTGCATCGGGGAAAAAGACTTAAAAGACAGCATCAAGAAGACCTATCCATGAAGACAACACTGCTGAAGCCCACCCTATACCCTGTACCATGGGAACAGGCCAGCAGTGCCCTCCAAATTAATACATCAGTCAGTGGTCTCACAAGTGGATGTGAGTATAATGATCTGCAAAAACGAACTGCTACATTGAGTATGATCCAAGAAAGATATCCCGATCAATCATGGATACATGCCTATACAGATGGATCAGCAACAAATGCTGTTAGGAATGGATGTGCCGGTATCTTTATCTCATATCCTGACAACCACCATGATACTAGGCACATTCCCACTGGTAAATTATGTTCCAACTATATAGCTGAGGTACAAGCTCTAGAGCAAGCTGCAAATATGATTTATAACACCAACTCTGACTGCCAGCAGGTAGTCATCCTCACAGATGCACTGTCTGTCCTGCAAGCTCTCAAGGGTGGTAAACTCCCACATCTGAGAAATGAACTAAACAAGGTAGCTGTCGAAAAGAGAACCATACTTCAGTGGGTACCATCTCATTGTGGTGTACCCGGAAATGAAAAGGCAGATAAACTTGCAAAAAAGGGAGGAGAATGTGAACAAGAAGATAATGAAATCACATACACTGAGAAAAAGAGAGCTATCCAGACTATCAGAAGAGAACAGAATCAACCCAACGACGACTACCACACTCTTGCCGACAGGGACAGATAACCATTTTTCGCCTCAGGACAGGGCATAACAAACTGAATAAACACATGCACAAGCTACGATTGTCTGATTCACCACTGTGCACATGTGGATTAAACGAACAAACTGCTGAGCATGTTCTACAGGATTGTCCTCTGTATGACCAGTTAAGAAAGATATACTGGCCCAATGACTCAACACTAAACTCAAAGCTATATGGAGTTAAAGAGGAACTTCAAACAACAGTCGAATTCATCATGAGAACTCGTCTGACGGTGTAAACATCAAAGATGCGATCACAAGAAGAAGAAGAAAGTATCTTGTTTAAATGGCAGTTTTTATTTCCAGTCCGCCAAGTCATACAGTCATCAGCAAAGTGTGATATTGCTCTTCAAAGTTATTTACAAAGACGATAAAAATGTCTAGTGACATAACTGATTCCTGCAGATCTAACTTACCATTGTTTATTTGTACTTAAAAATATGTTCTGCGGCAAAAATTGTTCAACATAATCTTATATGATATCAATTATATGCATATTTTTTTTCCAACAAATAAAGAGCACCCTCTTTTCAGCATTTATCATATGCCCTAGCAACATCAAAGCAAACTGCCACTGTCTTTTCTTTCCTTTCAACCTTAGTTTTACATTATTTTCTAAGTTTCAAGTTCATCTACTGTGCTTGTGTCAGCTCTGCATTCAGAGTGGGTCAGGCTATGAGGCTACTTCTTCTCCAGTTAGAATTTAATTTACAATAGTCTCTAGAATTATATTTATGTTCATTTTGTGGTTTATCTTGGGCATTATTATACCGGGTAGAGTCATCCCATCCAATCGGCCAGAGCTGTGTTAGCCAGTGATCTCTAGGTCACAGTTTCCAGTCTGCACCACAAAGAAGTGAAACTTGTTTATATACCACTGAATGCTGGCAAGCTACTATTATCCAATTTCACACACAACCAGAGAGCAGTTTTAGACACCATATATTCTAATTATTAACATATTTTCATACATTATAAACATACATTATTTTTTTTTTAAAAGTTGTTTGTCAGAGTGTTATGTTTTCTGTCATCAGACGTAAATATTGAAGAGTTATCAACTACAACTTAACTCTAGAAAATGTTATTTGTGCAAAGAAATGTTGCTGTGAAATAACCACATCTATCTCTCTTATAAAGCTGATAATCTGTCTCATGTTTCTCTCATCACTATACAGTTTCTCCCTCATCTGGGTTGGAGAAGGCGACGGTGCCATCCTGCACCTGCCATGGAGGTCACAGTCTTGGAGGATATGTTCTATTGTTAGTTTGTCCTCCCCACATAGACACATATCTGTCTGTCAGATTTTCAATTTGCCGAGCAGATGAGAACTGAGTGTGCAATAGCTGGTTCTTTGTTTGAATATTATCACTTGAGCTCTGCTTGGTAATGTGTAGTAAGATTCTTCACAATCAGACTCTGGTTGTTCCTTATGCCACTTCTTTGTAAAGTTATTTTTGTATTACTGATTTGATCTTCTAAGACCTCTACACCCAAAAGTAGAAGAAGAATGACTAAGTAAGTGAATAAGGTTTGATGTCCTCTGTCTTCAGTTTTTATTCTTCTTCCTCCTTCTTCTGCAAGTCTTTTCCAGGACTACATGACCAGCCGAAACCATCAGGTCAGACATTTTTTAATAACCATAATTTACTTAACAAGCAGCATGTCTGGTCTGACAGCTCTTCTTCTTCTTCTTCTTCGATCCTTAGCCGCCGACCGTCAAAGCAGTCAGTGGCCATCACGCCTAGTGGCGTCTTGTAGGGCAACAACAAATTGATTCCACTTTACTCGGTCTGCGGCCATCCTTCGTACAGTGCCCCAACTCTGGTTCATTCTTTGCATCTCAGCCTCTGACAGCTCTAGACAAAATTAATAACTGTTATAAAATTATTTAAAAAACATGTCTGAAACATTGAAACAGTTAAAAAAAAAAAAAAATACACACATCAGAAAAATGTATATCTACATTTCAATGTAATCTGTTCAGTTTATTTCGCATAAATACATCACAAAAACATCAGCACCGACTGCTTATTTTTAATGCACACTAAAATAAAACTTAACATTTAAACAGCACAAATAGTAATGTGAAACGGATGATAATAACCAGAGAAGTGCCTTACACAAACTATGCTACTGTAGTGTGTGTGATAGAATACCAACACATGATCTCCCAAAACAACGCCCCACTAAATACTACCTTGTCACTCAAACTGTCATCCATCTCCATACCACCACAAAAAACCCTCTCACTTATATCCCCACACCATCACCGTCCACCTCCAGAACATAGTAGATCTTTTTCTGCGTACACGATAAGACACTCTATATCACCAAGCCACAAAATCCCTCTGACCTCCAACTCCCCCAGTACACATTGTGATCACAGCTACGCATCAGTAGATGAATGCACTACCACTCACTATCAAAGACAGAGGAGAAATGTGCTTAGTCAAACTCAGTCGAAAACATATCACCCAGACCCCCTGTTAGATGTGTGTCTCATGATATATGAAGTGCAGTCAATTAGCTATCCTCTACAATATTATTATTCGATATACCCTGCAAATCCATCCTCAATAAGTCGTACCTCCACACTTGTGAATACTGCAACTGCCTAGCCTCACCTACCTCCACCCTGGAAATCCCAATCTTCTCGCCTCTCGTTGCATTATTTCCCATCTGTCATAAAACACACAGACAAGCTCCCCAACACATATCATATCCTAACCTCATTCTATCCCTGTCTTATGCTACCCCGTGCGCGTCCACTGAACTCAGACTACTACCCAACTCACCCAATATGTACCCTAATGTATTAATACTAGTAGACGCCTCAACACAACAAGATAATAACCCCAAACCATCACTCCTCTTAAACCCCTATAGATATATCATACCTGTCGACGCTCCCACAATCCATACCTCGTGTCTCGAGCTCCTACGTCCCTCAGACTACCTACTATATATCTGAGACTCACCGCTGTGAAAACGTCCCACCTGTGATATGCACTTCACCCCGCCTGTGTCACTTCTACCCTGCACTAAGTCCTACATGTGACCCCAACTATCTACGCAACTCTGAGCTCAGCTCTGTCTGTTTTCAACACTCGATTATAGAATCTATGTTGTGCCACCCAAATAGTGTATGCTCCGTCATACCTCACTGTGTCCACAGCTACTGTTGTTCGTAACTCTTTCATAACACTTCAACTGTGTCAAATTCTATGGTGTGTACGCATAAGGTTGATACATTCTAGTGCTCTATCACCCCGATCACTATGTGTGTCGTGCCAGATTGTACGTCTGTCTCACACCTCTCGTCCCACTCTCTCTAATACGATCAGACTGCCGCATCATCACCCCTATCTCTGTGTCTACTCACATGTACAGACACTCCACTACAGCCTACTACGCAATCATGAGACTGCCACACGCCTAACGTGTCTTCATCTAGAAAATACAGAGTCTTCACCAACTCTAATATCCCTTACTACTATGTCAATCCCGTTCTTCCCCCCCCTATGTTAGCTCCAAATATATCCCGCCCCCCCCTCCACTGAATACATCTCACGATCTATCAAGACACCCCCTCCACCCACTCTAGGATATAGTATGTACCCGTATATGCATGTTAACTCTATCACAACGAACTAGAGAGCCACACTCTATCTACCCTCTACATACACAATCAGAGGTTCTCCTCGACGCATCCTTATGTAAACCGCCGCGAAGACCCCTGTCAAGTGTGTCCGCCCGCACACATCACCGCACTTGAGTCTAATCAATTATCTGCAGGTTCGAGTGTATCAGCCCCACTGAAACCTCCGAGTCATTCGCTTAAAAACTAGGCTCTTATTAACAACAAGCCCTCGCCCCCCAGCTTGCCCGTACAACATGTTCCATCACTGCTCCGCACCCACCTTCGTACCGCCCTGCATAGGAGTCTTCGTGTGTGGTGTCGCTAATCAGATCAAATCTCGTGTCGCTCAGCCGCATACCACTGGCATCACACTTTTGCATGCAGATTCAGTCCACAGTAATCTGTGCGTTAAACGTCTCAGACGATCTTAGAGATACTATTCATCCTGGCAGTTAGTAGTTGCTCGTAAATGAGATACGTGTATGTACTCTGATCCGTTAGTTCTCTCTCAATATACGTTGTCAAATCTCCTGTCTGTGTCTTTCACACCCCACCGTATCACTGAGAGACACACGTCGAGGGGTGTTGCCCTAGGTATGCCGACATCAGCTCGTCGCTACACGAGCGTACCTCAAACTGCTATATGCAATCCTCAGCAATAGCGTACAAATTGTAGTGAGACATACTCGCCACTTTGAACTGCGCCAGACTTCTATGTTTGAGGCTCCCAACTCATTTCCAATGGTTCCATAGAGTGCCAACAGACTCTTAATCTATAGTGTCTGCAACATCCGTCCATGATCCTAGTCACCTCTCATACACGACAATGTCAGAGGCTCTCTCACGAGAGAGAGGATCGATCTTAACGCGGCTCCTTCCCTACTACCTAGTGACGTGATAGCCAGCTGCTTATTATACACGCCTACCCCTCAAGGCCTCACACTGACGACCTCACCAAAGCTCATCGATCTTGTTCTCGCACACAGTCATTTAGCAACCACGACTCGTACAGCCCGTTGGAGAATCCGCGCGCTCGCGCCTCGCCATAACCCCTAGATCCCTCTATGATAAAGTCCTCCCCCCCCACCACATCAGCGACTCGTCACATGTTTGTATGTGAGCATAGCTCGTCGCACGATACACAGACTCAACCTAGAACTATGCGTCTGACGAGAACGTCATCATAGTAAATGCATAGTCCTAGACAAGCTCCTGATAGTCGCCTGTGCTACTGTCGTTCTAGTACTTGTCTCAGTAGCTTCTGTCATCCGCCCGTCACGACATACACGATATCTGTTTCTGTCTTTAATGCTCCCTGTATTAGCAGAAGAGTGAATCTATGATCATATAACCGCTCGCATGCTTGAGAGTGCCACTGTTTCTCGATCGTTGTCAGCTCTATACCACGTGAACGCCTGAAGATATCGATCCATGCTCAATGCTCGGAATCATCTTCGAAGCATATCGTCATCGGACTCATGATATCTACGCTCCTTTGAAGCTGATCCCGTGTAACTCATGTGTAGTGAACTTCTCCCGCTCATAGTGTTTTCGCCTCATTTCCGCTGAGGTATTTCACTTGCTGTCCTGTTGCGCCTCCAAGACCATGAGCAGGGTAGTGGATCTTCCGCCAGATACTATTCTCTAAGCCGCGCGCAGTGTGCTTGTGTTCCTTAGTGACGTCCTCTGCACCCTTTTGGATCTAGAGCGTCACAATTAACTGCACCGCCCCCCCTCCCATATCATTTAGTATCCTTACCCGCTAGTAATTCATAGATTTCATCAAAGCAGCTGTTATGCGTTACAGAAACATCCCTCGCGCTATATCACAAGTCGCCGACTTTATCGTTCACGCTGTCGCGATCCCATCGCTCATATTTCGATACTCTCGAGACGGTCCATCTTTGCGGCATAAGTCTGTGACTCTCATAGGCTGACTGAGTCTCGGTATATCATTGCGACACGTCTTGAAGGCCGACCAGCCGTCGCAGTGCATCACGCTCTCGTCGTGACTAAGATATCCTATCTAACGCCCTTTGCTCTATCCGTCTACCTCATGTCTACGTTGACAAAAGAGGTCTCGGCAACCTACCTATCAACCCTCACATCCCCACCCCACCCTCACACACTCAACCCTCCCAGACTATATGCGGGCTCCGTTTCTCTCATAATATTCGTGGAGACGCCTCCTGCCACATGTCAATCATGTTCTAGATATATATATATTAAAGAGCACTGGGGACAGGATACATCCCTGATGAACTCCTACATTATTTCTCTATTATGGGTGGCTAATTCACATTGAGGAAGTCAGCTAAAAGCATCACAAGCAGTCCTTTTCTTGAATCCTCTGGGTACAAGAAATAGAGGGAGACTCAGGAACGCACAGCAAAGGGAGAACAGATATGAGAAGGATACACAAAGACATGAAAAGAACTTGAAAGAATAACACTGAACAGGTGGGTTTGGTATAATAAACTATGCTCCACAGGGAGCTAAAAAAGAACAGAAACAGAACTTGCTCATCATTTTAAATGCAGCAGTATACCACTCTGTGATTCTCTTCATAAAATTTTATTTTAAATTATTAATTTTCTTCTGCTGCAAAACATTTTTTTTTGGGGGGTTGTAGAAGTGGGAGAGATTTTTTTCTATTGTTTCATCTTATGTCCAGAATACTAAGTTACTCTTGTAGCCAAAGTTAACAGGTTTTAATCTAATTATTTTCAGGGCCTTGCTGTAATACAAGGAAACAGACATGATGAAAATATAATTTTTTTTCTCACTCATGGTGAGAATGCATACAGACCAATCAGTATGTGTCTATAACACCAAGGCATGAGGAAAACCACGAGTTAACAAAATGGTTGAATGGATAAACTGAAGTAGTAGAATTATTGGTATAGCCATCATAAAAATTAATGATGCTTAACAGCCAGTCACTAAGTCAATCCTGAGGAATTTTTGGCACGCACAACTTGCACATGGGACATATTTTTCGTCCTTATCTGAGAAGGCTACGCATCCGATCTCACTATGGGGGGGGGGGGTGGGGGGGGGGTGGGGAGGGGGGGGGCGTGTATGAGGTGGTAGGGGGGGGGGGGGGGGGGGGGGGGGGGGGGGGGGGGGGGGGGGTGGGGGGGGAAGAGAAAAGAGGAAATATGACATCATTAGGAACCATTGGTTCTGAATAAAATTTCCATCAATTATATTCCCTATGCTGAAAGTGAACCCGGTACCTTTAGAATTAGAGGCGGATGTTATACCTCTGAGCAACTCCGACCCCCCCAAAATTGTAAAAGGTTCTGAGCGTATGATTTGTAGAAATTCTGCATGTGGCCTCTTGAAAGCAGTCTTGATAATTTTAATAAAATTCTCAACGGTTCTACAGTTACAATAGTGCGTATATAGTATTCAGCATGTATTGTGCTATCAAAACTATCAAATTCTTTATAAAGTTCATGTTTTACAGGCATCTGCCATTCATCTGACAGCTCAATGATGATTCTGAATCCCTAATGCTAAAGTGACACTGAAAAAGGGGGAGCAGAAAAATACAGTAATCCAACCCGGAATGACTACATATTAATTGGCAATGTTTCAAAAACATCCTTCTGTTGTTACTTACACTTTGCAACAAGCTGTTTATCACTGTAGACTCCTACCCAGTACAGAGAGAGGATAGTACTGGCACCTGATTTCCACAGCAATCTGAAAGGTTTTAACAAAAATAATAATAACAACAACAACAATAACAGTTGTAATGTGCACTGAATCTCTCTCTCACTCACACGCATGTGAACACATACATAGAGAGACATATACATCTCTATGATAAACTTGGCATAGTGAGTGACAAAGTATTAGTCAGATATAAGAAATTTAATCAAACAAGAAGCTGCAGTCTACCAAAAAGTAAGACCGCAGATCTGATAAACAGAGCTGATAAACAGATCTGATAAAAACCGATAAGCAAAACTGAGTGGATTAAAAGTGACTTGTAAAAGTTAATGACAGAAAGATATGAAGTCTCAGAAATATGTTTAAGATGAAGAACAAGGTATATTAAATGGAAAGAGAAGTGAAGAAAGAGATAGAAATGAAATAACTATTCTGGATATATCAAAAGATGTATCTGTAAGTAAAACTATAATGGAGGGAATAATTCTAGGCAGGCAGGCAAGAAGACAACAGCAATTTAAAAAAAGGAAGAAAACTAAGCGATAAAGAAATGGACAAGGAGGAGTCTGTCAGAGTGTTCCAACAAGGCAAAAGAGCATATATCTATGCATACATATCATACCATATTACACCACACATATCATACCATATTACACCACACCATACATATCATACCATATTACACCACACCATACATATCATACCATATTACACCACACCATACATATCATACCATATTACACCACACCATACATATCATACCATATTACACCACACCATACATGTCTCCTCAGGCATGTCATACAAGGCAACTAATATGAGGTTGTGTATGGAGCAGGCAACCTCATCGTGTAAAACAAACTGATGCACAAATCCCTGAAGCATTAACATGTGAACAATCACTGTAGCATTAACATGTGAACAATCACTGTAGCATTAACATGTGAACAATGACTGTAGCATTAACATGTGAACAATCACTGTAGCATTAACATGTGAACAATGACTGTAGCATTAACATGTGAACAATCACTGTAGCATTAACATGTGAACAATCACTGTAGCATTAACATGTGAACAATCCCTGTAGCATTAACATGTGAACAATCACTGTAGCATTAACATGTGAACAATCACTGTAGCATTAACATGTGAACAATCACTGTAGCATTAACATGTGAACAATCACTGTAGCATTAACATGTGAACAAACCCTGTAGCATTAACATATGAACAATCACTGTAGCATTAACATGTGAACAATCCCTGTAGCATTAACATGTGAACAATCACTGTAGCATTAACATGTGAACAATCCCTGTAGCATTAACATGTGAACAATCACTGTAGCATTAACATGTGAACAATCACTGTAGCATTAACATGTGAACAATCACTGTAGCATTAACATGTGAACAATCACTGTAGCATTAACATGTGAACAATCACTGTAGCATTAACATGTGAACAATCACTGTAGCATTAACATGTGAACAATCACTGTAGCATTAACATGTGAACAATCCCTGTAGCATTAACACGTGAACACTTGGTGCAGGCTTTCTTTAAGGGGACCAGCTGCAGTAGCGGCTACAATCTCCACAAGGAGTGCAAAGCAACATGATGATGATAAATATATGTCAACGCACACATAACAACAGGTCTGTGGTAAATACAAATACAAGTCAGTACTTTCCTTCAAGAACAGCTGAAACAAAATGAAAAAATAAATGAAATATAAACTATTGTCCCTGTGATGCATAACTTCCTGGACACCCTGTATACAACATGCAAGTGCACACAAACACACATACAAGGAGTGTTCAAATGAAACCCGCCCGTGCTGCGCGAAGTGGACATTTGTAGGAGGAGCATGATGACGTCACATCTGACGTAATAAGCACATACGAATGTACAAGTGTGTAAGTATTCATTCTCCTAGTATTCATTGTTTGTGCCGCAGACCGTTAAAATAATGGCCGGTGTGATACAGAATCCGTCCAAGGTCGATCAGCAAGCACTGATCCAGTTCCTAACAGCCGAAGGATGTCGACCAGCCGACATTCATCGCCGAATGAAAGCAGTGTATGGTGACAAAAGTGTGTCTAAGACTACAGTGAAAGACTGGGCACAAATGTTTCGAGAAGGACGTCAGTTAACGAAAGGTCTTCCGCGGCCAGGTCAGGTGCATATTGTTGCGACAGAAGAAGCCATCGCCATAAGGAAGAACGCATGGGGTGGAGTTTGAACCACCTGCTGCGTTACGAAGAGGGTGATGCATTTCTGTTGCGCATAGTGGCAGGCAATGAGTCGTGGTGCCACCACTTTGAGCCATGCAGCAAAACAGCGAGCATGCAATGGAAACATCCCGGATCACCAAAACCCAAAAGATTAAAGTCACAGATTTCCGCCGGTAAGGTTATGCTGACCGCATTTTTTGACCATGAAGGGCTTCTATTGGTTGACTTTAAAGAGCCTGGCTTGAACATCAATGCCATCCGCTACAAAGACACACTAGACAACCTGCATACAGCCATCAAGAATAAACGACCCGGCATGCTTTCGCGTGGTGTGATTCTGTTGCACGACAATGCTCGTCCACATGTTGCGAACATTGTGCAGGAAGCGTTAGCAAGGAAAAGGTGGGAAGTTCTGCCACACCCAGCCTACAGCCCCGATCTGTCACCATGTGACTTTCATTTGTTCGGACCCTTAAAAGATCTCTATAGGGACAACGATTCGACTCCGATGCAGACGTCAGGGCCTCGGTGACCAAATAGTTCAATAAGCAACCAAAGTAATTTTTCTCGGACGGCATCCGCCGTCTACCCATGCAGTGGGATGCGTGTCTGAATGCCTATGGTGACTATTTCTAACGAACTCCAGTGAGTACTTGCTTCATAACAATTGCTGTATTTAATTCTACTACTCCTGCTGATGTACCTTACATACATTTGTTATGAAGCCACTGGGACGGGTTTCATTTGAACACGCCTCGTATATGCAATAACCACTGTAGTCAATTTTCAATGTGGAGACGGTTTCCACTCTGATGTGAGTAGATCATGCTACTTTTGCTCAGCAGTTTTATTTCATAGCAGCTGTCATGAAATGTATTTAAAAATGATTAAGCATGCTCTCTTTCTGTATAACTCACACAAAAAAACATACTTTGAATTAAATTTTCAAACAAGACAGTCAACTTAGTATGCCATAGGAGGCAACTGAAAGTAAGATTTTTTTCCTAGCAGCTGGCAAACTCATAGTATAAAACAAACAACAAAAACTTTACAAGAAAAAATTTACAAGAAAAAAAAAAAATGTTGGTCAGGCATTTCTTTCAACCACAAATGGGGAAGAAGACCATTCACCAAATATCTAATTTAAATGAGCTCTCATGCCATTACAGATGACTCTGAATATCCTTAATGTAATATGCATTCATAAAAATACTTCCGCGACACTCATTTTGTGCGGGCATGTCATTCAGCGCATGGAGAAGGTAACTAGAGACTGACATGGAAGGGATAAAAAAGACATGTAAAGCATGGCAGCCTGGGGTGGATTTTTTTTAAGGCATAAGCTCCAGAGGCAGCTAAAAGGTGCCCAATGGGCTGATCACCCGTTGGCTTGTCACACCGATTACGGAAACAACGGCAGATGGATCTATTTGTTGTTGCCCTAAAGACGCCGCTAGGCGTGATGGGAAACTACAACAGAGAAAATCAATCTGCTGTTGCCCTTAAGACGCCACAAGGCGTGATGGCCTCTGACTGCTTGGTCGGTCTTTGGCTAAGGACGGAAGAAGAAGAAGAAGAAGCAGCTAAAAGGTAATGATGATGATGTCATACAGGTAACTCCTAGTGGTTCATGGTGGTTTCTGATGAGGCAAAAATAGACAAGGAAAACCGCTCCTACGAGGCAAATCGTAAAAGCGACTAATGTGAAATTGTACATGGTGCTGGCAACCCCACTGCAAAAGACAAAAATCAGCCACTCCATGCACTTGTAAGCGTTTAGGTGTATGCTGCCTGCTGCAATGGTCGACCCACGCTTTATAAGGAGCACAAACGGAAAGGAAGGTCAAACAGGTAATAGGTAACATAAGTAGTTATAAACATACCTTGATTCTGGTAAACCACGCCCACTCAAAGCCAGCACTGCTGTGAGAAGCCCCATTGGGTTTATAAGCTCCCACATCTCATTAATATCCTTCCCTACTAACTGGGTGAGTACAAAGTCTCGTATAAACTTTTCAGCTTGCTCTTGACCCTGAAATAAAAAAAATTCCTTTCATAAGGATCTCAACCCCTATGGCTGTAGCACAATCTGAGGATTCATCGATGTGGTAACGTCTGAAAAATGTTGTGTTGTGTCCTTTTTTAAAATGTAGTGCCATTTCTCAAAACAAAATAAACTGCAACAGAAAGAAGAGCCATAACCACAAAATACATAGAGAAACATTACCCAAGCAACACCCAGATCCATGCAAACACAGAAGGATCAGCAAAACATGCAACAGAAGATGGAGGTGGAGGAGTCTTCCTGACCTTAAGCCTTGGTATGCAAAAAAAAAAACAAAAAAAAAAAAAAAAAAAAAAAACTGTCAGTGGCAACAGGAAAATTCTCAAGTAACTTAAGCAGAAGCCATGAAACTGTAGCAGAGGTTCTTTTGACAGAGGAAGGCCTCGAGAGACAAGTAGCTTTCTTCACAGACACAATGTCAGTAATTGCAACGTTGAAGAGCCAGGATAATGCAGACCTGGATGAGGGGTAAAAGGAAAAGGATCCAGTTACACGCCCATTGAGGCATATTGTGTTAGGCCCATATTTTCTTGACCATCGGCACACTAGGGGTGATGTGGTCAGCATTATGCCGGCCGCCTTAACCTTCCCAGAAGTTGCTCTGGTACCCAGTTGGGGGCTGGGTCAACCCAGGAGCCGTTTGCGGCCTAAAAAAATTCCACCTCATCTGGGGATCGAACCATAGACCACTGAGCTAGGAAGCCAGTGCACTAACCACTATGCTACCGCAGCTCCCAGACCTGGATGAACTAAGAGTAATACTCCATAAACTATGTCAGCAACTTAAAAGATTCACAGCAACATCCTCGGCAATGAAGAGGCTGACAGATTGGCCAAAGAATATGGAAAACTACATCAGCCTGATGATACAAGCATAACTTTTGAAGAGGCACAGAGTTTTATCAAAAGCAGATACAGGAAAAATGGGAAGCTGAGCATTCAGGCCAGAAGCAAAAATGATGCATATTACGAGTACAAGCTCATCAGAAGTGGTAATCTTCAAATTTTGCATGCGCCACAACAGATTGGGATACCAACTATTCAACAAAATACAGATAGGAACTACCAATGAGTGTGACTATGGCACCAATAAAATGACTGTTGAACATCTGCTTCAAAGATGTCCAACATAAGAGGAACAGAGATAGTACATATGGTCGTCACCAGTACCATTCCTGGGAAAACCCCATGGAGATACAAATAGCCTCAAGTTGACCACTGCTTTCTTTGAACATATTCAAGTTGACATCTAACAGTGTACGAAGAAGAAGAAAACAAAGTAGCTGCTTTCTTAAATTAAAATTGTCTTTTCCTCACATCTTCCATATTCAGTGGGAGAATATACTCTATTTTACTTTAGCCATAGTTCATTCTGAGTGGTCAAGAATGTTGTCAAGGGCAAATCACATCTCCTACATCGAAAGGCAGGTATGTTAACATTCCACTACCTTCATGAAGAATCCTGTTCCAAAATTTACTAATCGTTCATGACCTAATTACTTCATAATGTATAGAAAACACTCAGAACACAATTTTTTTTTTAATTGAACGAACCTTACATTTTATGCACTATACAGGCATGGCTCAGGTCACACACCAAACCTATTCCAACATACTTTCCACATGGGTCAAGGAAATTCAGCATTACAAAGTTGTGAGGTATTTCCCACTGTTGTAGCTCACATAACTACTAATTGTTATGAAGAAACAAGCTGGCAACTTGTAATGGCAAACACTAAATGGTGAGATGAGCAAAAATTAAAAAAAAAGTGGTAGGGAGTCTTACTAGGAAAAAGGCAAAAAAATGGGCAAGGTTACGGCCACAAAGTCTTTGTTAGAGATTAGATATATGATGGGAGCCACGCTGGTGTAATGGTTACCACACTGCACTGGCGATCGGGTGATCCAGGTTCAAGCCCGGGCGAGTAAATTTGAAGGAGTGTCGTCGACCATGGACTGGAATAACCTGAACGGCTCCTGAGAAGACCCAGCTCTAATGGGTACTCTCCGAAGACGGCGAGTATCTGCCTGAATGGCGAGAGGACACCTGTCAGCGTACAGGGAAAATAGGATACTCACGTAAACATCAGTCTCAGGTTTGACATACTTACCTGAGATTTCACCTCAAGTAATAGCAGGCATAAATTAAAATTAAAAAAAAAAGGTATACGAAAGCCAGTATGAAAAGAAAGTGAGAACTGCAAAATCGTCCTCGGGGTCTGGATCCTTGGCTCTTTGTTTCCCATGCTTGTCGTGGTAGCCGATCTTCTCCCATTCTGCAGACATGGCCAAACCATCTTAGTTGGGACTGTTCTACTTGGGTCTGTAGGGGGTGGCATTTTAGGCCTTGACGTATCGTCTGGTTGCGGACCATGTCTCTTCTTGTTACTTCAACCACCTTCCTCAGATACCTCATTTCTGAGGTTTGGATCTGGTTTTTATGGGTTGTAGTCATTGCCCATGACTCGCATCCATATGTCAAGACTGGGACATAGGTGGAGCGGTATACAGCCATCTTCGTTTTCTTACCAACCTCTCTCTTGCTGAGGAATCCTCGATTTATGGCCTGAAAAAGTCTCCCAGCTGCTGCTTTTCGAGTGGCCAACTCTTCTTTGATGCCTCCCTTTCGGTCTATAATAGCTCCGAGGTATTTAAAGTGGTCGACCTGCTCCAGGACCTGTTCTCCCAGCTTAATCTGATGTCTTCTTTCTTCTCGTGATATCACCATGGATTTTGTTTTAGAGCTGCTTATGACCATCCCTCTCTTCTCCAGCTCTTCCTTCCAGACTTGCAGGTTGGATTGGAGATGTGCCTCTGATTTAGCAATCAGGGCAACATCATCAGCAAATGCCAGCTCTGAAATATAGACCTGTCTCATCTTCCAGTACCCCACTGAATACTTTCTTGTTCTCTCCTTACATGCCTTGATGACATCGTCCATAAGGAGTATGAAGAGGTAAGGTGATAGGATATCACCTTGTCTTACACCAGTGGTGGTCCTGAACTCTTCTGACTTATGGTTTGCTGTCCTCACATAATTTCTGCAAGACTTGTAGAAGCTCTGTATAGCATGAATCAGAGGTGCTGGAATATTCTTCCTTGCCAAACAGTCCCAAAGTTTGCTCCAAGGGACCCTGTTAAACGCCTTTTCCAGATCTATGAAACAAAGATGGATCTCTCTCTTATACTCAAGGGCCTTTTCACTCAGCTGTCTGAGTGTGAAGATTAGGTCTTGAGTACTTCGGTTTGCTCGGAATCCGCACTGGACCTCATCCAATTGTGGCTCAGCTAGGCGTCGGAGTCTCTGCTCTAGGATTCTAGAGTAGATTTTTCCAGGGACACTGAGAAGGGATATGCCTCTATGGTTTCCACACTGTCGATTGTCACCCTTTTTGAAAATTGGTGTTATGATGGCGATCTCCCAATCCTTTGGTATGGTCTTGTTGCACCATGCTGCCTGTAGGACCCTTAGGAGTAACAGGTCGCCTGATGCTCCCATGTACTTAACCATTTCTGGTGTTATACCATCATGCCCTGCTGCTTTGCCCATCTTGATTTTCTCCAGTGCTGCCTTCAGTTCTTCCATCTTTATGTCATCTTCATCACCATTGGTTTCCTCTTCTGCTATTTAAACAGTTGCACATATTATTCTTAATTCAATGGCTGTCACCCAGATTAGCTCAGAAGGTGTAAAAGATGAGCTGGTGAAAGATGATTAACAACAAAGAAATGACTAGAAAATAAATATAATAAAAGACTAAATTACTTTACCTTATCTTTGAGCAAAGCTCCAACTACAGCCTTGAAAGTCACACTCAGTGTTGATTGGGCAATGGGAAATTCCTGAGTATATATTAATAAATAACTTTATTTACAGTGTGTAAGAAAGACAGACAAGGCAAACATGAAACAAATGAGATATGAAGATGCAGCTGAGGTTTATTATTCAGAAACAAAAACATTCACAAAAAATACAAATTTAATCCGTGAGTGACAGAATGAAATATAATGATAGCTGGCCATCAATTTCTATTCTATGCAATAATTATACAGAACATTTATTTTCTGTTATTAGCACATCTGGTTGAAACAATAACAGTGGATCTCTGAACACTTTTTTCCTTTACTCATTTTATGATCTTAAAGTCAGAACTAAATACTCCAGTGAGTAAACAATAAGTTTAAACATCTAATGTAAAGCTCGCAAGAAAATTGGTCATTGCTAGAGCTGTGTTTAAAACAAAAGACTCGCTGACCTAGTTAAAAAAAACACAATGATTTAACCACCTGCCCCTTCAATTATGAAACACCATCTATTTTCATAGTTCATTATTTCACTTGTTTTAATGAAGTTATTCACATATTATTTTACAGTTTTAGTTTATACCTAGTTTTGTGTGTCAAAGATACGAAATGTGACATACATAAAGCTCAGGCAAAGTTAAATAAATGTTAAAACAATCAAAATTCACTGCTCATGAGCAGTTATAAAACCATGTATCTCAAAACTGCCCACTAGCAATGTATTTTTCAAGCACCTTCCCCATTGTGTATCTGTTTACTTAGTTTAAATGTTCCTCAGTTTCCATTTGTTTACCCTGCTGCAGTGTTACTCAGTTTCAATGTTACTCAATTTCAGTGTTGCACAGTTTCAATTTTTCCTCAATTTTAATGGTTATTCGGTTTCAATGTTACTCAATATTTACTCACTTTCTCCTGGTCTAGAACGATGACAGATTAACTTCTAGTAGATATTTCTTTGTCTTCAAACTAACCTGCCTAACTGTGCAGACGGTTCTGACAGGAGCTCTCTGCAAGTATTTTGGTACTGTATTCTTCTTGTTTTACTAGTGTAAACTAGGTTATACATTATAACCATGCATTCCGCTTTCACAACGTCACGAAAAAGGAACAGCAAATATCTATGTTGGACATTCTCTATACTGGAGGATTTAGAATATGCAGATGACATTGCACTATTCGCACACTCACATCAACACATCCAAGAAAAAAAGACAGACAAAACAAACATAGATAACACGTTGGACTAAACATTAATCTCAAGAAGACAGAAGTCATGACACTAAATGTCAGAAATCCTGCACCCATAAAAATAAGGGACCAAAAGCTGGAAAATACAAACATATTTACATACTTAGGAAGCATAGTAACACCAGATGGTGCAACAAGCATAGTAACACCAGATGGCGGGACAAGCAAAGACATAGCAGCCGAATGAATAAAGCTAGAATAGCATTTTCCAACCTAAATAAAATCTGGAAATCCTTCCAGTACAGCACAAACACTAAACTAAAAATATATGACAGCTGCGCAATTTCTGTACTTCTGTACAGTGCAGAATGCTGGAGAGTAACAGAAAAGGAAATGTTCAAATTGTCCTCTTTCCATACAACCTGTCTAAGGAATATTCTTTGAATTTTCTGATCGAACACCATCACCAACCCAAGAACTGCTAACTCATAGCCACCAAGAGGACATGCGCATCACCATAGTGGGGAAATGCTGGAACTGGGTTGGCCACATCATCAGAAGAAACCCTGATACCATCACCAGAGTCACCTATGGACTCCAGAAGGAAAGCGAAAGCAAGGACGGCCAAAAACTGCCTGGCGGAGAACTGTGGAGGCAGATATGCTGAGCATGCACCAAAGCTGAGGCACCACACGAAGGATGGTTGTCGACCGAGCAAAGTGGAGACAGTTTGTTGCTGCCCTACAAGATGCCACCAGGCGTGATGGTAACTGATTGCTTTGTCGGTCAGTGGTCAACGACCAAATATGAAGAAGAAATATCTATGTCACAGTGTTGTGTTATATATACCTCTGACAAGATGAGATCTTCACTCCCAATGTGTTTGGCAATGTAAGAAAGCATTTCATCTGTCATCGGAGTTCTGCTGCTAATTGTTTTTTTTCTCTTGTTTTCTAAGTGTGTATATGTGTCTTCTGAGTGCTAATAAACTACGTTGTCACATATTTTTTTTTGACACCTGAGTTGAAGGAGAAGGCTCAGATCCTGCAATCACAGCTAAGTAGTTTTGCAACTCTGCTTGGTAAAGACATTTTATGTTTCATTTATTACTAATTGTAAAGGGCAATTTTTACTATCTTGCAATATAATACATTTATATACTTATTATGTTCGCAAATATTTTGTAAACAAAGTATTTCCTTTTTAAGTGCTTAAGGAGAAGTCATTTTTGAGTTACTTCCCTTGAAAGTAGTTCCGTCATCTTCGATCGGACTCCGCGGACGATTCTAGGCCTACTGCGATTTATTCTTTGGCTGGGTAGGAATAGATTGTTCTTGCTTCAGTATATCTATGGCCTGAATTTATGCGTAGTGTTTGTATGAGTAGGACGAGTCTGTCTTATATATGGATATCTTTACATTTCTAAGTCGAACTATGTTGGTTGTCGCTAGAAAAGGTCAAAGGCTATGCAGCGGAAGTATCGCTAGCAAGGTGTGTGATTCATGGCTGCCATCCTGTCGAGATGACGAATTTTGTTGTAGCCGGCTTATCGCCGAAAAGTGATCTATAAGTAGATGGGGGAAAGTGATAGTCATTTAGACATGTTGTATGTACTTTACCCCAGTGTTTATTCTCTTTTGCCAAGGAATGGCAAAGTTATATTTCGCATAGAAAGGTAAAACCACAATTTATTATGAACTTGGGCTTCGCCATCGTTGTCGATAAGCAGATGCACAGTGGTACTTTTGAAAAGAATATTTATTCAAAGGAAGATGACATTCCTATGTATCCGCACTAGATTGTATGATATTATTCAATTACCTCTATGAGAGAAGCTATGAAGAAATGAGGACATTTAACGAATGACCAATTTTGGTCTGTATCCAATAGTGAGTGAAGCTCACGAGAGAAGCACAGCCATGTTGAAATTCATATACTTTGTATTTATCGAGTGAGAAAAAGGGATGCCTGTACTATCGCTCGATGAACCAAGAGATCACTGCTACATGTGAGAATCCATGTCTGGGATTCCTATATCTTTATGGAAAATATATATATTGAACTTTACGTGAAGGGATATTCGCTAGACGAGGTTAAGTCTAGGAGCCTTCCTATATATTGGTTATGGTCTGACGTGCCCAGTCAGTAAAGCCAGATGATTTACATGATGGAACTCTGAATGCTTATTTACGAATGCTCCATTATGATATTTGCCAAGCATGAATGCTAACTTAAGATGATATTCCTGTGATCAACATTATGCTGTCTATGTCGACATTTGTTCCTGTAACCATACACGTACTGTCCAAGTGTGCGTCCCATTAAATGTTATAAAAAGACCACCGTAGTTCCAGTACTTCTTGAATTCGAACAGTGTGAGTATGAGTGATGTACTACCAACTTGTCAACTCTATCGAATCATTCTACCATTCGCGTTCTGACATTCATATACACACTCATTGTTTACACTCACATTCTTGTCGGAGCCTCATCACGTTCCAGGACAAGATGACCTGTATGACCAAAACTGTGCTGGGTTTAATGAGTTGACAATCGTTACACTTTACTACACCAGTCCCAACATCTACATTTATCAACTGGTGGACATTCACGTCATTTAACAAATAAAGCGTGATTCAACAACTAGTAGCCAGTATGAGTTAACAACCACTACACAGAGTTTAACACTAATCCAATGCAAATCAATTTCAAAGAATCTTTCAGTCACTGAAAGGAAGATAAATTATGCATGACTTTTATAGGTTTTGAATGGAAAGTCTTAAGCCCTAAAAAAATAATTATCTCATAAATAACACACAGATTACAAAGCTATCAATAAACATGTATTCATTTTTAACATTTTCTATAGTTTATTAGTAGCCTTGTGCTCAAAGTAGGGTACTGGAAGATGGGGGAATTACATAAATCATAAATTCCAGAACAAAGTCTCACTAAATTGAAACAATTCATGAATTATTCCAGTTCTGGAAAGTGAGAAAGCTGAAATTAATATACAAATCATGCTAAAGTGTAGAGAAATGGACATTGCACCCAATCTTTCCACCACACTGTAAAAATGTATAGTCTTAAATGGAAAAGCAGCCAGACAGTAATTCAACTTCATATGTATCTAATAAAAACATTACTGTCTATATTTTGGAGAATAAAAATTATATACAAATATTTTCTAATCTACCCTCATATATTATGTACAATATTTTCTAATCTGCCCTCATATATTTTGTTCATAAAATGTGTAACAATCTTAGGGTAACATTTTAAAACTACATTTACAACTCACAGATTAAAGCGTCCAAACTGTGGGTGTAGTAAACACGCATCAAGAACAGTTTTTTTTGGTATGCCATCAATGTAATGTCAATTTTCTCATGTTTAGAAAAAAACGTGCTTGTTCCTATCTGATTTTTATTATGTGTAGTATTCAAATGTTATAACTACCTCACTCGTAATGCTGAGTCAGAAACATATCACAATATATACCATCACTGCAATGTGTATAGCATGAACAATTAGTGTTAAGAAAATAAGGTTCATTTCACACTCAAAGATGATGAGCAAAATTGTGACTTACCTTATGCATTCCTCAAACATGTAAGGATACATGTTTCGCAAGTACACCTTCACATAAGTACTTATCAATTCTGACCCTGATGGCGATAAAACAAATACAAAAATAGTTTTTTCCCAAGTGTACATTTCTTTTCATTATCATTAAATCTGATTAACATTGTATTTCCAAATTAATATAAAAATGTGCTGGTTTCTGCAAAACATTTATATAAACAACTGTCACCAACAGAGCGAACACAAGCACAATACAAATAAAACATCTTAACCCTTCTCATAGTTTCATTATCAACTTCAGCAGAGGAAAGAATTGAGATTTAAGTAATGTTTCACAGTGTCAGCAGTAACAGCACACAAGATACAAAAAAAAAAGACCTAAAAGCAAATTCTGCAAAGTATGTCAGCTTTCAAAAGAACTGCAATTCACTGGATTCCATCTCTCTGCGATATCCCTGGGAACCATAAGGCTGACAGGCAAACAACAGTTGAAAAGTACTTTAAACTAATAAAAGTATAGACCTGAGGAAGCCAAGAGACTTATTAAGAGCAGACACAAGAACAAATGGGAGACAAAGCATCCACACTTTTAGGAAAATAATAATTATCAACAGTTCAATAGGGAAAAAAAAGTGATTAATCATGGCCCAATACCGATAGAACTAGTATTTAGGGAACTTTGATTTTTGAGGAAACAGTGCACTATGGACTAGTTCACACTAAATGTATGACCAACAACAAAAAATAATTCTCCCTTCTTTAAGCAGGAACAAGTTTATGCGTCACCACAGGTTATAAATCCCATGTGATGTTCAGTAGAAACTATTATCTACAGCTCTCCCATCCAGAGTGTGCGAGCCTGGGGTCTATGTAGGATCTGTGCCCCAACGTCCCGCCTACAGTAATAGATGTTGATGCGAACACACAGCCTCTCACATCCAGGTGCAGTCATCGCTGCGGAAGCTACCGTCTTGTTCTGACAGTAAGCTTCTAGCATATGGCCTCTCCTGCATAAACGTGTCCATAGCAACACCTTCACACGGTGACCATGTTCTCACAGAGTTTGCTATGGGGACGACCTAGTGCCCAGCGGTATAATCGGGCCTGGCGTAGTTTTTGGGACCCCTTAAGGTGTAGGCCCAGGCATGGGTTAAATTCCGGGAAGCTCGTAAGCCTTGGACGACAGTTCATCTAGGAGTAGGAAAAACCACCTGCTGCATTGCAGGTAGGCTGGGGACTAATCAAGAAAAAACTGCTGGCAGAACAGCACAGATATCGCAGCCCAGCTGTAAACTATGACACAATATATTTTCTGCTCAAAAGATACCATTTGTTCAACAAAGTGAAAATTGGAAAGACAGATGAGTGTCCATGCAGGGAGGACAAACAGACAGTAGAACATGTACTCTAAAACTGTCAGCTCCATGAGAGAAGCAGGTTGGCCTTCTCCAACCCAGTTGAAGGAGAAACTGTATGGCGATGAGAGAGAGACCGGAGATGGCCTGTCAGCTTTATAAGAGAGATAGGTGTGGTTATTTGAGAGCGAACGATAAAGAAGTGCGCAAGCCTGAGTAGTTTTGCACTGCCCAACCCCTTCTTTTCTCCTTTTTAATTAAAAAAAACAAAAAAACAACATAAACAATCGCTTTTGCAGACAGCAAGGTCCAAACTTACCACTGTATTAACAGATTTTTCAAATACTTACAAAATAATCTTCATATACTTATACAAAATAATCTTAGGAAGTTTAATATCTGAAAGCTCACAAATAAATTTTTAATTTCTTTGATAAAATTACAGGATCAACATGAAAATATGAACACCTGTAAATGCATGAACAAGTACTATTGCTGCATTTATTTTTGACAACCCTGCATAGGTTTTCTCAAACAAATGAATACCAGCATGACTACAGACATTAATCTTGAAAATGAAATAGCTAATCAAAAATAAAGAAACCCACAAATTGTGAATATCTTATCATTGAAAGTGGATTTTGTAACATTTTTGCTCAAAAGAAGATAAATAATAGTAGTGAAAGAAAGATAAATGCATAGTGTGACAACATAAGAGAAATAATAGAATTAAACAATAACTATAATATTAGAAGTGCTCAGATGATATAACAGTGGTAGTATACTAAACAATAACAATAATATTAGAGATAACATAATGGTAGCAAAGCCCTTGAGAGAAGTCAGTCAATGTATTCTCTTCTTCCGTCCTTAGCCAAAGACCGACCAAGCAGTCAGAGGCCATCACGCCTTGTGGCGTCTTAAGGGCAACAGCAGATTGATTTTCTCTGTTGTAGTTTCCCATCACGCCTAGCGGCGTTCAGTCAATGTATGACCATGCAAATCATCATTCCAGTAAATGTATAAATACCTATTTTTGCCAGCCCAGAGTTGTCTTTTAGCTGTAACAGTACAGATTCCACATCTATGCCAAGCTCTTCTCTTTTCCTTTTCTCCCCTTCCAAGTAAGAGCTAGAGCAGAGTAGAAAATGGAAATTTATTACACAAAATCTAAATCATAAATATTAATCTTTTTAGACAATTAAGCCATTAAACAAAGAGGTTGTCTAACATGACCTACTGAACAATAATAAATAATAGTACGTTCATAGCAGCAAAAGGAGCTCAAAAATGTTCATTAAATTATTATAGGACTTTAATACTCACGGGTGAACAAATGCTTGTCGAAGAGTTGCATCAGTAAAATCTTCTCCAAGGCGTTTTCCAAATGAGTAGATTTCACTGTCATAGTTCCTGAGTAAAGTAATTAATGGTCACTTTCTCAGTAAATCATAGTTTATTTCTCAACAAAAAACTGGCGTGCCAATAATCTAAACAAGTTATTCTACAAAAAATATTAAACAAATATTTTTTAGAAATAAAGTAAGCTCACGCCAAAGTTAAACGTAGTCCCATAACAAATACTGCCATAGGGGAAAGAAAAATTAGAGATTTCACTTGTTTGTTGCACTAAACATATTATTACTTTTGTCTCCTACTTATCTGATTTCATGGAAGCTCTTTGATTTTACTGGAATCAAACCCTTAGACTAAAGTAATCTGGTGATCTGTCTAAAAGAGGTACACTTTTAAATACAAATAGTAGTTTTGGTGAATTGTACATTCACAACCTAGAGCAGACTTGATTTACTATTAACTTTTATATTCCCACAATGAAAATAGTAATGGATTAAGTTTGAAGTAAAGGCTGTTCAAGACACAGGCATAGGAACTTTAGCACTTGTTACCAGCCAGTTGCTGGCAACCCTGCAGTTAGTGCTTTCACATAAGGGTTAATACAAGATGGCGTTTGATCTTGTCACTTTGTGTGTAGAAAATTGATTGTAATAAAATTCTTGATGAAAGAGGTGAAACTAGTGGCAACTCTTTGCAAGCTAACAGCGCTGTGCTTGGAAGAAACCCTGCCACAAACAACAATCTACGACTGTTGAAAACAAAAAGTGTTCGAAAGCAGTGAAGAAGTCTCAAACCTACTGCATGCTCACACTCAGTCCACAGCTCTTAAAAAAGGCAAAGGCAGACCCACAGCAGATACTGCAGTAAGGGAGTGAAGTGTTAGGGACTTCACTATACTAGAACAAGCTTTATGAGGAGCGGTGACTAGTTCCTTTCCTCACTGTCTTTGCCTACCCTAACTGTGGTAAAGTGGGATGATATAAATATTTATAGGGGACTTAGTGTACTGACTGAGATCAGCTGTGAAGGTATCTGTATCTAATAAGTGTGGTGTATTACAGATGACCTTACTTTGCTACCACATTTAGACCTCAGTCAGACTTATTCTGGAATATTGTGATGACTACGTTGAATGTCTAGGGTTATGATAGTGATGAAGTGTATGTTCACAACAACCAACAGACAGATAAACAATTTAATTTAATCCACAATACTTTACAACACTGTGACACTCACATACGTAGAACACTCTATAAGACTATCTTAATAAGTCAAGTGTTAACTTTCAAAATATGTATTAATTCCTTTCAATAATAGATATCCTGATTCAACTACAAAGTGAACCAGGAATCACAATCAAATGTAATCACAAGTTGTATGTACACAATTTATAGATAGGATCTTTGTATTGACATATATTATTATTACAATATGTGTGTAAGTTGTGATGTAGTACTATGAGGTAATACTGGCTTTTCAAGCTAGGTTGTTGTTTGTCATCATGACTTCATGTGTTTGTTTCTGGTGGAAATAATATTGGAAAGGTTCACAGTTTCTTTTATTTGAAACAAATAATTGTCCCTCTTGATTTAATGTACAGTCAATTTTAGAGGGGGGTATACACAAGATTGAGCTGCTCTGGCCAACGAAATCTTAACTTCTGTGTGGGCGGCAGGAAACTGACTCCTCTGCTCGCTTGCTTCACCGTTTTCTTGAGAAACAACACTGGTCGATATCTTGACCAAGGAGTATGCTACCAGCCTCTGGATTCAGCAAAACTCAGACCAGGTGCTGCTTTAATACTTTAGTACCACGGTCCCTGAAACAAGAAGGTTGTACCTCCTACTTCAGAACTAATTTATAATCTATTTCCACACTGAAGCACAATACATAACAAACACAGAGTTCAGCGCGGTAGGCCAACTGCTAGCTTCTCATGAAACAATATACACCAGTATTCCTCTCCCTAATGGTTACAACGCCTCTGCAATTCCAGCATTATTTCCTTCTATTCAATAAGATAGGTGTCATAGTACTATTTGGCAATCCCATGCAGTTATACTCCTCTCCGACAAGTTTTTTTCATGGTGGAGCAATATCTAGGCTTTGCCTCATGTTTGTTACTGAACCACACACATACAGACATAAATTATCAATTCACATTCAATTTTCATCAAAAAGATATCAAATATGTCTAGCTTACCACAATTCAAGGAAATATTAAACAAGTACGTTGACTGGCGATGAGTTATGGCACAATTCCGATCTGCCTCTGTCCCAGGCTTTTATTAGAAAAATATGAGCTGGTTCTCAACGCACTTGCTTCTACAAAGTTTATTTTCAAAAAGTGGCACTGAACAGACGCTCCTAATTGACTATATTAAATGGTCTAGCCAATGAGACCATGTTTACAAAAGCCTTTGAAAAAAAGTACCCTTCCTATCGTTTCCATTAACAACCAAAAATAGTATTTGCAGTCGACTAATCATGTTTCGCCTTACATATTATTCTAGCCAATCAAATCGGATTTAACGTGGTGGCCTCATTTCCTCTAAAGCAGTGTCCAAACACGCCATTATGAGCAAATATGATCCTGTGTTGTCAGACAACACCACTATAGTATTTTGGCTATAATTTGTTAATTATTAGACTATTTGCTTAACACCTAACATATTCTTTGTCAGCAAGTCCTAAGGCACCCAAATATATAAGTTTAATGGAGCTAAGTGGCTGCGTTCAAAATATGTATTTTCTTCTACCACCCGTTCACTTCTATACGATGGGGTGTCTTCTGTACTGTCAGGCTAATGTCAGGATTTCAGACATAAAACAGTATTGTGTCATGTTTCCTAATAAGCATTAACCATGTTTTTTTAAAACCTTACCTCGTATTGGTAGTGTTTTTTATTACTGTTTATTTGAAAAAAAAATCAAGCCTGCATGCCTTTCGCGTGGGGTGGCATTAATTTTATATCGCGAGACGACGTGGTAGTATTGCATGCGTTCCTCCGTACATCTCTCTCTCTCTCTCTCTCTCTCTCTCTCTCTCTCTCTCTTCTAAGCCCGTCTGTCTTTTCGTTTACGTAGTGCATAAAATGACATTAATGTAATATTAATCTAGGTCATTACGCAGTGTGTCTATCACAAGGTTTTCTAAGAAACACAGTACCAGTTTTATTTTTAGAAACGCGTGTATTTGATGCAGTAGGCTTTACTAGCAAACGTGAAAGCGTTACAATTATGCAGACGAAGTAGAAAAAGGGGATTTCTTGTTTAACTAGTATGACGTTCTATAACACAGGCGTACGCTATTGTGACCGCACTGTTCTTTTACCATTCTTCTTTCCTTTTATTGAATTAATTCGTTAGGCTTTACATTTACTTTCTAATTTAGATATGTGGATTTAGAATTTCTCACGACAAATTCTCCCCACTTAAAACAGACATTATATGTCAGTCTATAATTCTATATACACATAGAGAAATTTAATATTATTCCTGGTGCTTACGGTGATTCTCATCACACGGATGGCGGCTTAGAAAATCCGCACCCAGGTTAGTTTTTCCAGAAATATACTTTAATGATGAAAGTGGTTCCTTTTTCATCTTCGGTGCAATAGACAAGGTCAACAAGTGTGTCTCTTCCTGATTTTCTCTTTCCAAATATTTCTTCAGGAGATTCACATGATAGATTTTTTTCTTTCCCCTTCTTATCTATCTTATAATTGGTTCTAGACACCTTCTCTAGAACTGTATATGGACCTTGCCATCCAATTTGTAACTTATTCTGACTACCGGGTAGAAGAAGCAGTACCTTCTCTCCCACAGCCAAATCTCTGTCTTTAGCTTTCCTGTTGTAATAGGCAGCATGTTTTTTCCTGGCTTGTCTCAAATTTTCATTGGCAAGTTTCCAGCCAGTTTTTAAACGAGTGGTCAGCTCATTCACATATTGGTATGAGGATGTAATATTTTCCTCTGCCTTTTCATCAGTCCACGTTCTTAACAGAGCTTCGAGTGGACCTTTTATTGGCCTTCCAAATAATAATGTTGCCGGGGCCATACCGGTTGAACTATGGGGTACCTCCCGATAAGCAAAGAGGGCGGCGTGAAGGTACTGGTCCCATGTATCTGGTTTTTCGTGTGCCAACTTTCTCAGGATCGACATCAACGTGCCATTAAATCTTTCCACTTGGCCGTTCCCTTGGGGATGGTACACACTACAATGGAAGTGTTTGGCCTGGAAGATCCTGAAAACTTCTTCTGTTAGTTTCCCCTTGAACTGAGAGCCATTATCAGTCAAGATTTGGTTGGGAAAGCCTAACCTTGTGAAAATTGTGAGTAATGCCTCTGCCACATGTTTAGAGTCAATGGATGACAGGGCTACCGCCTCTCCCCACATAGAACAAGTGTCCACCAGAGTCAGAATGTAGCTGTTCCTCCTCTTGGTTCGAGTGAGAGGTCCCACAATGTCCACGGCAACTCTCTCAAAGGGTGTTCCCACTATGGGCATTTCCCCTAGAGTTGCTGGTGCAGTCCAATGCTTAGGTGCTACTCGTTGGCACTCTGGACAGGATTTTACATATCGTTTGATATCTTCAGTTATCCCTGGCCAGAAATAGTGACAAGCTATACGCTGTCCTGTTGCGCTGATCCCCATATGACCACTGAAGGGAATCGCATGCCCTAGTTCCAACACTTTAGTCCTATATGAAGTGGGAAGGACCAGCTGTCCGTGACCATTGGATTCAGATCCAGCCTTCCTATAAATCAGCTTGTTCTTCATATAAAATTCTCCCTTGCCTGGAGGTGTATGACATTTGGGCAACTTCTTGAAACACGGCTTGAGTGTTTTGTCCTCCGCCTGTGCCTTCCTCATCTCATCTGGATGAGTATTTATTGGATTTTCCTCCTCCTTTTTGGACTGTGATCTGGTCTGCACCGTTGCCAATATCACAGGTCTCTTGGGATTCCCCAGGAAGACATATCTACACCCCAATATCAGAGGGTAGATTGGTTCATTTATCACTGCTGCTTTGATTATTCCCTCCACATATCGCGTTTTTACATGTATCTTAGCGATAGGGAGTGTCATGGTCGCTACTTCCTTGGTTGCAGCTTGAATTTCCACTGTTTCTGTGGTGTATTGATCTGCTTGCACCAGGTGAGAACTCACAACTGAATCATAATCTAAACCTGTATCATATAAACACCTTATGGTGACACCATTACAGATTACATCTTCACACACTGGGGGGTGGTACGGTTCCTGTAGTTCCTCAGGTTTGACCTTTGTTCCCTTCTTCCCAGATTTCATAGCAGCAAAACGAGGAGTTTTATTCCTACAATTTTCAGTGGTATGATTGTTCATCTTACACTTTGTACACCACTTCCTTCCTTGGTTGAAAGATTTTCTTTCATCAAATTTCCTTTCATCGAATTGTGGGGTTTTATTTTTATTGTCATACCGTGGCCTATCAAACTGGTGCTTACCTTTGTTCTGATCTCTAGGATCAAATTTATTAAAGTTCTGTGGTGCCTTAAAATTATCTACCTGTTTCTTTTTATTACCTGTTACCTCTGCCTGAGCTGCTTGATACCTTTCAGCGACATTTAGTAACTCACCCAGCCTCTCTGCACCTTGTTCCATGAGAAACTTTCTCAGGTCTGGAGCCATGGACTCTCTTAGTTGTTCTATAAGGATCATTTCCTTAAGATCTTGGGTTTTCCCCAGAGAAGTCCATTTCTCCAAGTATGTCTCTAACCGTGCAGAGAACTGGTGATAGGTTTCACCTGACAGTAGTTTAGCATTCCTAAATTTTTTTCTATAAAATTCTCCATTCTTTTCATATCTTAACAAAAGAGCCTGCTTTAGCATGTCATAATTTTCTTGATCATCTCTGCTCATTTTGGCAAAAACTTCATAAGCTGTACCACGAAGCCCTTGAGATAACTTTAAGCTCCACCTTTCTCTCTCTAACCCATACGTGGTAGCTAATAGTTCATATCTATTTAGATAGCTCTCGATATCATCTTCTTTCTCAACAAAATGATCTAAATGAAAGTTCATAGCTGAGGTTGAGGCTCCCTGACTAGCAGAGGCATCAGAGGTAAAGGGACTGGCACCATTTTCAGGAGCATGGCCTTGAAATTCCAACTCCCTTAGTCGTAACTCGTGCTCCCTTTGTAATCTCTTATCTTCTGCTTCCCTCTCTGCAGCTAATCGCTTGTCTTCCCTTTCGGCAGTCAGTCTTTTTTCTTCTGCCTCCAATGCCCTAGCCTCCTTGTCAGCCTCAATCTGCAACCTCTTAAGCTCTTTTTCAGTCTCTAACTTTTTTTCTTCAGCCTCAATCTGCAACCTCTTAATTTCTTTTTCAGCCTCTAACTTTCTTTCAGCTTCTTTTTCTAATCTTTCCGATTCTAATTTTCTTTCTGCTTCAAATTTTCTTTCTTCACGTTCAATATATTTGTCACATTCAGTAGTGACATAAGCAATCATAACTTGCCCGTCCATTCCTAACTCTTTAGCAGCCTGCATAGCAGCAGATCGAAATTTTGCCAGGTCGGCCATTTTCTAACAGGCAAATTTATACAATGTCTAACTTAAACAAGTCAATCTATAACTAATTATCTAAGGACAACCACAAGCACTGAGAGCTCAACCTTATTTATTTTCCACCCAAGGATACCTTTTAATTTTTTTATTATTCCCTGAAGTGAATTACCCCCAATATATATAATAGGAGAAGATTCAAAATCCCGGACAGGACCCCAATATATGTGGTAAAGTGGGATGATATAAATATTTATAGGGGACTTAGTGTACTGACTGAGATCAGCTGTGAAGGTATCTGTATCTAATAAGTGTGGTGTGTTACAGATGACCTTACTTTGCTACCACATTTAGACCTCAGTCAGACTTATTCTGGAATATTGTGATGACTACGTTGAATGTCTAGGGTTATGATAGTGATGAAGTGTATGTTCACAACAACCAACAGACAGATAAACAATTTAATTTAATCCACAATACTTTACAACACTGTGACACTCACATACGTAGAACACTCTATAAGACTATCTTAATAAGTCAAGTGTTAACTTTTAAAATATGTATTAATTCCTTTCAATAATAGATATCCTGATTCAACTACAAAGTGAACCAGGAATCACAATCAAATGTAATCACAAGTTGTATGTACACAATTTATAGATAGGATCTTTGTATTGACATATATTATTATTACAATATGTGTGTAAGTTGTGATGTAGTACTATGAGGTAATACTGGCTTTTCAAGCTAGGTTGTTGTTTGTCATCATGACTTCATGTGTTTGTTTCTGGTGGAAATAATATTGGAAAGGTTCACAGTTTCTTTTATTTGAAACAAATAATTGTCCCTCTTGATTTAATGTACAGTCAATTTTAGAGGGGGGTATACACAAGATTGAGCTGCTCTGGCCAACGAAATCTTAACTTCTGTGTGGGCGGCAGGAAACTGACTCCTCTGCTCGCTTGCTTCACCGTTTTCTTGAGAAACAACACTGGTCGATATCTTGACCAAGGAGTATGCTACCAGCCTCTGGATTCAGCAAAACTCAGACCAGGTGCTGCTTTAATACTTTAGTACCACGGTCCCTGAAACAAGAAGGTTGTACCTCCTACTTCAGAACTAATTTATAATCTATTTCCACACTGAAGCACAATACATAACAAACACAGAGTTCAGCGCGGTAGGCCAACTGCTAGCTTCTCATGAAACAATATACACCAGTATTCCTCTCCCTAATGGTTACAACGCCTCTGCAATTCCAGCATTATTTCCTTCTATTCAATAAGATAGGTGTCATAGTACTATTTGGCAATCCCATGCAGTTATACTCCTCTCCGACAAGTTTTGTTCATGGTGGAGCAATATCTAGGCTTTGCCTCATGTTTGTTACTGAACCACACACATACAGACATAAATTATCAATTCACATTCAATTTTCATCAAAAAGATATCAAATATGTCTAGCTTACCACAATTCAAGGAAATATTAAACAAGTACGTTGACTGGCGATGAGTTATGGCACAATTCCGATCTGCCTCTGTCCCAGGCTTTTATTAGAAAAATATGAGCTGGTTCTCAACGCACTTGCTTCTACAAAGTTTATTTTCAAAAAGTGGCACTGAACAGACGCTCCTAATTGACTATATTAAATGGTCTAGCCAATGAGACCATGTTTACAAAAGCCTTTGAAAAAAAGTACCCTTCCTATCGTTTCCATTAACAACCAAAAATAGTATTTGCAGTCGACTAATCATGTTTCGCCTTACATATTATTCTAGCCAATCAAATCGGATTTAACGTGGTGGCCTCATTTCCTCTAAAGCAGTGTCCAAACACGCCATTATGAGCAAATATGATCCTGTGTTGTCAGACAACACCACTATAGTATTTTGGCTATAATTTGTTAATTATTAGACTATTTGCTTAACACCTAACATATTCTTTGTCAGCAAGACCTAAGGCACCCAAATATATAAGTTTAATGGAGCTACGTGGCTGCGTTTAAAATATGTATTTTCTTCTACCACCCGTTCACTTCTATACGATGGGATGTCTTCTGTACTGTCAGGCTAATGTCAGGATTTCAGACATAAAACAGTATTGTGTCATGTTTCCTAATAAGCATTAACCATGTTTTTTTAAAACCTTACCTCGTATTGGTAGTGTTTTTTATTACTGTTTATTTGAAAAAAAGCAAGCCTGCATGTCTTACGCGTGGGGTGGCATTAATTTTCAATCGCGAGACGACGTGGTAGTATTGCATGCGTTCCTCCGTACATCTCTCTCTCTCTCTCCTAAGCCCGTCTGTCTTTTCGTTTACGTAGTGCATAAAATGACATTAATGTAATATTAATCTAGGTCATTACGCAGTGTGTCTATCACAAGGTTTTCTAAGAAACACAGTACCAGTTTTATTTTTAGAAACGCGTGTATTTGATGCAGTAGGCTTTACTAGCAATCGTGAAAGTGTTACACTTATGCAGACGAAGTAGAAAAAGGGGATTTCTTGTTTAGCTAGTATGACGTTCTATAACACAGGCATACGCTATTGTGACCGCACTGTTCTTTTACCATTCTTCTTTCCTTTTATTGAATTAATTCGTTAGGCTTTACCTTTACTTTCGAATTTATATATGTGGATTAGAATTTCTCACGACACTAACTCAGGAGCTGGGTAGACTGCAGCATGACACTACCAGATACTGAAAATGGGAAACTGTAACTTTGCAGCAAGAGGCTCTAACCACTCTGCCAATTGGGTGCTCATCACAACTCTTACAGATAAAATCTGCCACACTAAAGTGCTGATATTTGAGAAACAGGAAAATTACAGTCCGTGAAATTGCATCCCACAAAGAAACAAGTGTCAGAAGTGCTGAAACAATTATCTGTGAACATTTATCTGTTTAAGAAATTGTGCACCTGGCGGATCGCAAAGACATCAATATTCCTGAAAGCACGGCATGTTGCTGTGCCTACAGAATAACTGGTTTCAGTTTTAACTGAAAGCAAACACAATTCTATAGCAAACAATAGCCTGTGACTAGGCATAGGTATATTACTAAACTCCAAAAAACTGTCCAGCATGGAATGACAACATAAAAGATGCCCATCACTGAAGAAATCCACAACACACCAGTCAGATGGCAAGATCACACCATCAAGTGTCTGTTTGGGACTCAAAAGAAGTAATTCATGATTGAGTTTCTTCCACAAGGTACAGCAATTAATGCACAATATTACTTTTACTTGTTTTGCAACAATGTCCACACAGTTACCCGCAAGAAAAGAAGTTTAAAAAATGTCAATCATATTCCATGACATAGTGACACTGTCACATTACGTCGCCTCAGCACTGCTTTATTCAATCTATATTTTTGGTCAAAATTGACCTGAGGTCATAAATCGACATAATATAGTTTAATCTATCATCATACACTTAGCTGTTTGGATCATCATGAAAAACTTCATTTTAATGTGATATATCCTTGTTTTCAACTAGTAACCCAAAAACTTTGAATGTGTTTTTCTCAAAACAAGCAGAAGTGGAGATGGAAAATAAAGCAGTACTATGGCGACGACTAGGATGGCTAATAATGAAGCATTCTCCATATAGTCCTGACTTAGCCTCACGTGATTTTCATTTGTTTAGACCAAGACAATGAGCACATACGAAAGACAAATGTGGAAAATGATACTGAATGCCAATGCCATATCCTCCATTGGCTATGCTACGGGATACAAACATTGTACTACCAGGTTGACCTAACCACTTACTCACTTAAACAGCACTCTACATTTTACAATAACCAGTATGGACCTTATCACCGGGGCACACCAACTTTTTGGAATATGACATGAAACTACTAGACCCAATACAAGCTTCTATGCATCTGGCATAAGTGCTTTTCTAGGACAGTGGAAAAAGCAAATGTATCCATGTAATGGGCACTTATCTTGAAAATGAGTGAGAGCTGGATGATTCTCAGGTACATGTGTTATTTTGTTTGTTTAAAGAAAAAGAATAAAAGTCCTGGTCAATCGCGAAAGACTCTCGTATGTTATTTCCAATAGTCAGCTAGAAATAAACTGTACAATAAAAACTGTCTGATATACTCACACACACAAATAAATAATCACAAAGATAGCTAAAAGGATTTTAAAAAGAAAAAAAATACAATTTGATGAAAAAAGCAGCAAATGAATGACATCAGCAAAACAAAAAACTCAATGTTTAACAAATAAGGCTGGAGTGAACTGCTCATTTTCTAATGTGAAGTTTCATTTGTTAAACTTCCTTTGAGAAATTGTAACTATTTCTACAATACTTACTTACTTACTTAGTCGTTCCCCTTCTACCGTGAGGTGTAGAGGTTTGGAAGAGAGAGCGCCAGGCTATCCTATCGGCTGTCTTCCTCCTGGCCTGGTTCCATTCTAGTCCTCGGTCCTTCAAAGATTGTCTAATGTTGTCCTCCCAGCGTACTCTGGGTCGTCCTGGGGGTCTGGATCCTTGGCTCTTTGTTTCCCATGCTTGTCGTGGTAGCCGATCTTCTCCAATTCTGCAGACATGGCCAAACCATCTTAATTGGGACTGTTCTACTTGCGTCTGCAGGGGGTAGGATTTAAGGCCTTGACGTATCGTCTGGTTGCGTACCATGTCTCTTCTTGTTACTTCAACCACTTTCCTCAGATACCTCATTTCTGAGGTTTGGATCTGGCTTTTGTGGGTTGTAGTCATTTATTTCTACAATACTTACTTACTTAGTCGTTCCTCTTCTACCGTGAGGTGTAGAGGTTTGGAAGAGAGAGCGCCAGACTATCCTATCGGCTGTCTTCTTCCTGGCCTGGTTCCATTCTAGTCCTCGGTCCTTCAAAGATTGTCTAATGTTGTCCTCCCAGCGGACTCTGGGTCGTCCTGGAGGTCTGGATCCCTGGCTCTTTGTTTCCCATGCTTGTCGTGGTAGCCGATCTTCTCCCATTCTGCAGACATGGCCAAACCATCTTAGTTGGGACTGTTCTATTTGGGTCTGCAGCGGGTAGGATTTTAGGCCTTGACGTATCGTCTGGTTGCGGACCATGTCTCTTCTTGTTACTTCAACCACCTTCCTCAGATACCTCATTTCTGAGGTTTGAATCTGGCTTTTGTGGGTTGTAGTCATTGCCCATGACTCGCATCCATATGTCAAGACTGGGACATAGGTGGAGCGGTATACAGCCATCTTCGTTTTCTTACCAACCTCTTTCTTGCTGAGGAATCCTCGATTTATGGCCTGATAAAGTCTCCCAGCCGCTGCTTTTCGAGTTATTTCTACAATACAATATGATATATATACACCAACCCCTGGTCTTATGCTGTTTGATTAGTGCTTTATCAATATAATGCTGTTTCTATTTTATGCCATATGCCCGTTACACGCTTACAAAATTTGATTTTACGCTGTGCAAAATTTCGTGGGAGGCAGGAATATAACTTTCAAGTTCATTCAGGGTGGTGGGATGGCCAAGAAGCATTGTCAATGCTAGCATAATGAAGCATGACCCCAAAATTAAATGCAGCTCTTTGGTAATCCGTAATATAGAACAAGATCTTAATTGCTACAAGGTGCCTCTTGAAGAGAAAAAGAAGGTGGCAAAGCAAGCTCGACTGGTTTAAAAAAAAAAAAAAAAAAAAAGCCTTCTCTAATATCTTCTGCCCCCATTGACCAACTAGCAGTGCCTTTAGATCTGGAGCCAGAAAAACTTTTTCAACAACTACAAAACCATCAGCTAACTCGTCGTCTGATTTCAAAGACAGCTCCGCAGTGACAGCTGTTGCCACAAGCAACGCAAGTAGTAGTGAATAAAGTCCTATAATATTTTTTGTAAGTACGGTACATACATAATATTTTGTTTGTGTTCAATATGTTTGATAATTATATGTAGTAAATAAATAGTGTTAACTTTTTAGTTTTTGTTTTGAATCATTTTTTACTTAATTTTTATTCAGCTTTCTGGACCATGGGAACAAATTGCTTTATCTATTCATTCTTATGGGAAACAAATGTTTGTTTAGCGCTTTTTCGGTTAACGCTCGATTTTTCAAGAACAGATTAACAGCACACAGCGGAGGGATTGCTGTAATACACTATTAATAAACAATGTAATACCAGTTCATCCATTCAGATCTCCGTCTTTCCTTATCTGGGCCAAGATTCTGTCTTTTAATGAACAGTTCTCTCAAGTATTTCATTTCATACTGGGAATGGTTCCTGCGTGGTGCTGAAAATAATTTTAAAAATGAGAACGAAATTTTTTTTAAAAACATTTTACAGATCTGAGGATAATGTTTAGTTAATGATTCAGTGTCATGTTAACAAAATTGTGCTATGAGACATCCACACTAAGGATAATCATAAGTATGCTCTTGCTTAATTTGTAACAGATTCTCAGTCTTCATCTTTTATCAAGTCTATGTTCTGAAACTAGCAAAATGAAATTTTGATACAATTATATTAATAAATTTTCTCAGATTTAACTAGAATTTCATATTCTTTCAACATATGCAATTTCAGCTGTGGGGAAAACCTTCCATAATCCTCTAAGCAAAAACAAAATGAAATGAAAACAGGATTGCAATGGACACTTGACAAACAATCAAAGGGTCTTCATTTTGCAGATGACCTAGTCTTCCATCACATAAACAACAAGACATGCAGGAAGAGACTTTGACAGACAGGCTAACAACAGAGGCAACAGAAACAGGGCAACACGCTAACGTAAACAAAGAAAAAGAAATGAGAATAAAAGACAGAATGATCTACAAAGAAAATGCACAAGTTATTGATGAAGTGCAGTTTTATCAATCTGGTAAGTAACATTGACAAATAAGGAGGAATAAATCAGTATGCCAATGCCCAGAAGAAGAAAGTTTTGCCTTCAACTATCTCTCCTTCCTGATTAATATATGAGTAGATATCATAGACTAATATTTTTACCAGGGACTCCCCCCTTTGTGGTAACGCATGTTGAGAGCCCAACATTGAACATTAAGCTTGGAGGAGCCACTTGAGCCCCAGACGTAACTTTGGCTTTCACCTGGTTGGTTGCATGCAGAAGGATCTTAATATTGACCCATGATAGGTAGGAGGAGCTGAAAAGTGGCTCTGTACAATTCCTTGGGAGAGCCCAGAACCAGAGCACAGTATTTTAGCTCTGCCTATTTGGAGAATGCCCTTGGATGGTATGGAATGAACAGTATGCCACACACTTCTTCCTCCTAGCTTGGGACCAGATGTGATTATCCTGTACATGCAAGCCAAGCTGGAGAAACTGGAGCTCATGACTTCAGCTCAACACGTTTCGGAATGCCAGAAAAAGCCACAGGAAAAGCCTAGATCTACATTGTAGATAATACCAAGGAGTCCTCAACTTGTTATTGTTTGCAAAAGAGCGAGAAGCTCAGCAGCCCTAGTTAAATAACAATAACAACTGTACAACACATTTTTTGTGAACATAATTCCAGTAATGCACATGCAGATGTTATCCTTGTGAACTGGTTAAACTGATCAATAGCACAAGCATTCTTTTCACTGCTGCTTTTGCCAACTTTTTTAAAAAGCTCAGATGTGGAGAATGCCCAAGTACTTGGTTGAATCACTGAATAATAGAGTTCACAAAAGGCTATCAAATAATGTCGGAGGCGTGATGCTCGATTCATATATTTGGTTGAATTAGAGAATGCTAGACATGAATAAGAGAATATACACACACATAGCACTCAGTGTGCTCTTTCATCTGCATTTATGTTTGCTCATGCATTGCATGGATTGATTTGCCGTTGCCCTAAAGACGCCAATAGGCGTGATGGGAAACAATGGCGAAGAAAACCTATCTGCTGTTGCCCTAAGACGCCACTAGGCGTAATGGCCACTGACTGCTTTGACAGTCTGTGGCTAAGGACGGAAGACAAGTCTTAACTCTCAGGTATGCTATCATTCTAGTGTAGTCTGCCATTCTTGTGTTATAGATAATTCTACAGGTTCATGCGATGACTGACTGCTCCCAATTCTTCAATGAATAGCCTGCAATGGCAGTTAGGGGTGTGAATGACAGCTTAGGTGGCAACAGGGTTACGGTAAGCAGTTAGCGGCTATTTCTGCAAATGACATGGCGACATACTGACAGTCAACGGGACAAGACTGGGGCGTCTGTCTAATATTCTGTGGTTCTACCCAGGTTCTCTCTGGAAAATTGAGAAAAGCTGAAACAAAAACAGTAGGCAGACTTGGTGATGTTTCCCAACTGGCTATCGATACATCATCGGCGAGTTGGTAAAATATGTTTCTGTTTAATCCAAGAATAGCAGACACCAATCAGATAATATTAGACACAGTGCATTACATGTGCTTTGTCTGATGTTATCTTTGCTTATGTGTTTTGCAAGTAAGTCTTAATACTTGGGTGCACCATCATAATTGTGTGGTTTGCTATTCTTGCGTTATCTATAATTCTCCAGGTTTGTGCAAAGGCGATAGCTCATGACTGGTATTTCTATTTCTGACTGCTCTATTTCCTTCTGCAAATTGTTGTGGCTACATACCAATAGCCATCTGAAAAAAGTAATCACACAATTGCAAGTAATAGCTGGAGATGAAGAAGAGCTACACTGGCCCGATTAGCCTACAGAAAGTTCTAATTGTAGACGAAAAAAGGAATTGTAACGCTGCATCGCAAAGATATTCGCACGAGCAAACCCGACCTCGTCTACGAATGTTGTATCGATTGCCATTTGGGCGAAATCAGACTTACGCCCCCCCTCAATTTCCTTTCAACCTAATAAGCAATAGGCCTAGATCATTATTTCTGCTTAGTTTCAATATTCATCCTGCAAGTGTTGTAAACAAATTTTAGAATTTGAATGAGAGCCTAAAATAAAGTGCCAACCATAATTTTGCAGCGCAGCAGACCATCTAACTGTTGTAAATATCAATCTCTGTGTTGCACAAGTACGAATCAAAGACGAAGCCATGTTGTTAGGAAAATCTAACTTCCGGTAAATTGTAAAGAGCTTTGGATTTGATAACTAAACGATTTTAATTATATAGCGTCTCTTCTGATAATCAATATTTTCTTCTTCTTGAATATTTCCGTTTATAATAACAATATAATTGACAACTGTAAAGTAAAATTTAATGTTTCTATAGTGTTTTAGGGAAAATAACAGACACGTATATTTACATATTAGCGTTAAAAAATCTGACCAACTCATCAGTTTCGACGAGGGCCTTTCAAAACAATCGAAGAGATGGCGAGTGACTGTGAACTATCTTCAGACCAGCTTTCCCCTCAGGTTGGTCAATTTGACAGGGCAATACCATTTAGAGAGTCAAAAGGCCCTCTTGGTAGGTACAGTACCATATGGTGTTTTCTGTATTTTAGTATTGTGTAGTTACGTAGCTTTTCACAGTAGGCCTAGACTGAATATTGTTATCACTTGATGAGTGGAATTTATAGTGATACATTTACAAGTGTAGGCCTAACGTACTACGTTAAAAGATCAGCTGACTTACCAAGAGCAGATACAGAATCAAATGGGAGACAGAGCATCCAGGTTACCAGAAGTATGCCTATCACTAGGTCACAGAACAAAAGAGAATAAGTAGGCCTAATATCCACACTGCACAAGCCAGGACTCAAATTCCATTTGTTAAGTAACCTGGGATACTACTTTAGATAGGCTACTGCGGATGAGTGCACCTGTGGCGCCGATAAAATGATTGCTCAACATCTGCTGTTGGAGTGCCTGTATATACTTAAGGCTATTGCCTATTCCAGCTCAGGATAAGCTCTGTACAATATTATTGCCATCAAACCATGTAATTTGTTCTTATTCTGATTTTCATTTACTCACCAGCCTTTCAGGCTAGCGTAAGTGTCTGACCAAGCTTATTCACCACTTTTTTGTGTGCCAAGTAGAAGAAGAAAGTTGAATTTAATTTTTTACCATGAATTGTCATTCCAACAGTCTACAAAGTACAAAACAAATTACACACAGAGTGTACCCAACACAATCAGTCACATTGCTTATGTGAAATAAAATTGCCATTGTGCTACTCACTGTCTTTGCATGTTCTGTTCTTGGTGACATGTAAATGCATGAAAACCATAGCCACCACGAATGAACATTCACAAGCGTCAACTGTCATTAACAAAAAAAAATTAGTTTCAGAATCATTGAATTGTACTGCTTCCATTAAACACTCCAGCAAACATGCAGACAGCTAACCAAATACTCCAGAACAACTTCAAAGAGGAATGGCTGAACCAATGGGCAACAGGGTCTACTGGACGTTCCTTGTATAAAGAAATGGCCCATCCCAACAAAAATGACAACATTAATAACCTACGAAGTGTGGAGCAAAGCACAATCTTCCAACTAAGAACAGAACACACCACTCAACAAGCACTTAAACAAATTAAACCACACACATGAGCCTAATTGCCGCAACTGTACCCATCCATATGAGAAAGTTCAGCATGTGCTGCTCACTTGCCCAGAACTCTCCACAGAAAGGCAAAAGCTATATCCAGGCTCCCCAACAATCACACTCTATACAGCACCACTCAACAGCTGCAGAACACATGCAAATTCTTCAACTTGGCATTGACTGCTAAAGAGCGATGAGCTCGGCAGCCCTAGTTAATTAACAACAACAATACTGCTTCCATTACATATTATATATTTTCTACGGCTGTTGAGACATTATTTGATGGTTCAATCATCATCATTCCTTTCCGTTCCCCGTGGAACTGTAGCGTGAGGTTTTTATTGGCTCTAGGATCAGTATAGTACTGACAATACAGAAGTAGAATTTCTGCAGGAAAATGATGAAGTCCCAGTGTCTGAGAGATCTACTGGTATCACAAATTAGTTACGGCTGTGAATGATCTGATCTCGAAAAATTAGTAGAGAGGAGACAGTCATAAATTGCCACCCCCGCTGTGTAACTAACTGTGATATTACAACAAGGAAACAGATTTTACTTAACAATTATAAAATTGACAAGTCGTTCAAATACAATTTCCTTATTATTTATTTAGTGTATACACTATCTACTCTTGTGCTGAAGGATGGATGTTGGAAGATGGAATGTAATGGATTTGTAAGTTTACAAATGATTTACATATATATATTACAAGTTTTCCAATTATAGGAACAAAATTTTATCAGCTGTGCTGTTACTCAATTATAGTAAATGTATCAGCTGTGCTGTTAATTACATATATAGAATTTATCAGCTATGCTATAATTCTCGTCTCTTGCTATGCTACTCAGTTTTTCGTCCTTGACCTTTAAATGCTCACAATTGCTGACAGAAATGGTACTAATGTGTACTCATCTCTTGAAACAGTTCTGTCCTTAATTTCTTGCACACAACACCCGCTGATGATCGTTTTGTTAGCCCACCCAAGACTGAGGGGGACTAAAGATGTAGCTCCTGTGCAATCACTGTGCTCCTTTCGAAGTTCCAGGCAGCTGGATTGACTGGACATACGACCTCAGGTTGGATGACATGAATAAAACCTGTAACAAGTAAAGTTAGGGGCTAATTTCTGTCATCAAGCCCACCTATTTCTAGTGTATATGAGATGAGCGTGTGTCTCAGGTGTCTGCATGTAGGATGAATGACAACATGGCTCAGTATGAGTTAGCAATAGCGAGACAAGACAGGTGTCTACTTGCAAAACATTCTTTCTGATAAATTAATACATGGATACATCCAATAATATAAATTCAATACATGAATACATCCAATAATATAAATTCAGTACATGAATACATCCAATAATATGTACACCTAGGTGTGATACAACCATTTCCTTCCCCCTATAATATACCAGGCCCTCTCTGACAAGTGCTATACTGGCTGGTAACATATATCCTAACAATATTGTTGTGTTCTGATGATAGGAGTATATGAGACGAGGACTGTTTGGTTATATTTCAGGTTGGAGTTATAGGAGACAATAGATTGGAGTTATATGAGATAATAGATTGAAGTTATATGAGTCCTAAGAAGGACTGTTTTGGTTATATTTCAGTTGGTTTTCGTCTTCATCAATCATATCAGGAAATACAATCATTATACCTAATTCCCCAAGATACAATCAGTAACCTGATACATTCATTCTTCTTCTTTGATCCTTAGCCGCCGACCATCAAAGCAGTCAGTGGCCATCATGCCTAGTGGCGTCTTGTAGGGCAACAACAAATTGATTCCACTTTGCTCGGTTGGTGGCCATCCTTCGTACAGTGCCCCAACTCTGGTTCGTTCTTTGCATCTCAGCCTCCACAGTCCTCCGCCAGGTTGTTTTTGGTCGGCCTCTCTTTCGTTTTCCTTCAGGGGTCCAAAGCATAGCTGTTCTTGTGATGGCATCGGGGTCTCTTCTGAGGACATGACCAACCCAGCTCTAGCGTCTGCCAGCTATGATGGTGTGCATGTCCTCTTGCTTGCTACGAGTAAGCAGATCTTGGTTAGTGATGGTATTTGGCCAAAAGATTCGGTGAATTTTTCTTTGATACATTCATAGTGAAACAATTTATATTAAATATATACAGGTGTAGGTAGTATAACTGACACACAACAAATAGAAACATTATATATCTGCTGTAGGCCTATTTTCCTACAAGTTTATAGTAAATGTATTTACCCTCTAAGATTTTAAACAGGTCAGTCGACTTTAGTGAAGTAAGAGTTCCTGGTCAATGCAGGTGAGCAATAAATCGGTCTGACAGCTTCTCTTCTTCAGTCGGTCGTCTAGCTGGCTTCGTGTTGGTGTGTGCGTGATTTTGAATAAAATCTCGCCCGTATATATAGGTAGATGAGGTAACTTTTTCTGCTTAAGGAATGCTGTTGATTGGTTCTCGGCGTGGCAAGCTGATTGGCTATATGCGGTTCCGTACCATCCGCTGTACAATCCGTGACCTAGACCGACTCCTGAAAAACAGGGCTTATGCCTAATTTTATTCTGTTTTCCGCCATATTGGGAGACAAGATGGCCGTGACCGACATCCGAAAAACAGGGCTTAAGTGTTTTTTTTCCTGGCGTATACTTCGTGTAATTTATTCTGGCTCAGAGACTGGTGAACGTTGCTTGTTGATTGGCTGGGGCATATTTGTATCTCGACATAGTGTATTAACTAAGAAGTGGGTTTACACACTCGTTTCACGACAGGAACATAGGGCTGAAACAGTTGCTCTCCATCGATTTCTATTCTGGGCTGTCTTTTTCAGCTGTGCCCAAGTCATTCCAATTTCCTTAGCCTCCTCTTCCACAGTTCTTCTCCAAGTTCTCCTTGGCCTCCCCACTCTTCTTTTCCCTTGTGGGTTCCAGTAAAGGGCACCTCTGGCAATGCTGTATTGTTCTCTTCTGAGTGAATGTCCTATCTATCCCCACCTTCTTACCTTAATGTCCATTTGTATTGACTGTTGCCCGCATCTTTTCCTTAGCTCTACATTTGTTTTTACATCTGGCCATCTTATACGGAGGATCCGTTGGAGACATCTGTTTACAAAATCAAAGTACTGGTTCAAAGTACTGACGGATTATCTCGATTAATGTAATAATTGTGTACATACATATTATAGAATGTACTGTATTTTTGTTTAGTAGTAAAGTTGTATGACATAAATATGTAATTATTCGAAAAATAATGATTTCAGGACCCTTTAAAGCCACAAAAATCTGGCATGACTTGATTGAACATCTGAAATCAAAGGTTGAAGTGAAGCGTCGCCGTCATAAAATGAGGTACATTGACTCATGCTTCACAGGCAGTGATGCTGTTGATGTTGTCCTTCATTTTCTTTTGAATGACAAGGAAACGTTCTCTTCAGATTTATCAAGAGAAAAGGCTGTAAAGGTGAAAGCTTATTTTATAGTTTGCTAGATACTTAAAAAATATTTTGCATTTTAGCATAGTGCTGCCGCAGTTCAAATAAAAAATATAAAAGAAATATTTTAAACACACGCTTTTAATGCACTAAAAACCCAAAAATAATTTTTCAAGGAATTTATAGCTTGCAGTCAGTAAATGTAACATCAAATTGACAAAAAACGTGGGGCACTTAAGCGCTTATCATATATTTTATCCATAAGTGTCTAATGAAGTATAAAGCAGAAGTTAATTTCATGCAGAATCATTTGTGTTGTTTGGTAGTTTTTCAGTATTTCCTATTGTAGGTTCAAATTTCTGTCTAAGCGATAATTTTTTTCTTTTCTTTGTTTTGTTTTGATTTGTTTTATTTTCATCAGCTTCCACATTTCAAATGTGTCATTTGTTAATCAACAGTCTTTGTTAAGCTAGGAGAATATATAGCAGAGGCATGACAAAAAAAAAATACTACGAATCTGACCTATTCTTACTGCTGTTTCTGTTTCTGCTTTATTATGCTTATTATTAGGTACCACAAACCGCCCGCTTTTTTGGTTGAAAACGCACGAAAGTTGAGAAAAGTGAGGAAAATTCGTCAAGTTTAAGTCGTCACTGTCCCTTTGCTATTAAGCGGATTGTAATAAAATTTATATCACGATACTCATTATCCTCCTCTCTTTTGAAATGTATTAATTCCCGAGTAATAAAAGTTATTGAAGTATTTTTTTAGTAATAAAAACAAACAGCAACGTTACGCGTAGCGAAACTCATCGCGCGGCCAACTCTCGGCTTTTTTGCCTCACCCCGCTTCATTCAAATGGGTATCGCTTGACCAGCAGACGTCTGATTTTCATACGGCTTTCACCATTATGATGGGCGGAGGAATAGCTTTAATTTGGTATAATGCAAGCTGTAGGAAACAATGTGGAAGACGCAGATTTTTCGAAGTGAAGTCGAAATTTTACAAGATTTGACATTTTAAGTTGTGTTATAATTCCTTGCATGGTATGAAAAGATTTGGGAGCCATTTTTATTTATTCCTATAAAATATCAAAGACTTCTGATGTTTGCTGGTGAAGCGATTTGACTTAACGCTCTCTTGGTCAAGAATTTTAGCGAAAAATGCAGAGCGAGGCTGTTACATCGACTGTGATAACTCCCTATGTCTATCAAAATCGGCATGCCACTTATGTTGGTTCGTGCTCAAACTTCATCACATCTTCTGATTTGAAGATGACTATACGTAAGTATATCACTTATTAACAATGTTTTGAACTTTAAATGTAAACTTTACAATAGTTTTAATATTATTTAGCAATTTAACACGATCACATGGCTGTTGTAATAGCGTGGAATGAATGTGCTATCACCACTTCAGACATTCACGCATCAGTCTAATTATTTCACGAGCTTGAAAAGCTAAGAAAGTTACCAATCTGAATAAAAAAATGCATGTTTTGATTAATGTGTAATTGAATGAAGGTTTATTTTGCAACATAATAGGGTGAATTTTGTTTCAAACGCAAAGGATATCGCAAGGCCAAAGCCAATTGAGTCAAGGCTAGGAGACCGGAAAATGCCATAATTAAAAAAGCTGATGTTGTACTGAAATGTCTGCACTCGCAGCCAATAGTTGATAGTCTTAAAATTCCCCGAAAAGAGGATATATATATATTTATTTTTATTTAAGGAAGAAAAATGTCCCGTTCAACCTCTGATGGGTTATAATTAGGATACATGTTGTTTTCAATTCCAAATAATATGAAAAACTGCCGATATGAGAAAGTGGCATCACACCATTGTAAATTAGGACAATCACAATTGTGCTTATATGTTTAAAAAAAAAAAATCAAGAAGAAACTCTGAACAAGAACAAGCCAGTAATAGTAATAGTACATGTAATTCTCTATACATGTAAAAACAAAAATAACTTCTGGAATTTTAATTTTCCAGATGACTCCTAGTAGGAGTCATCTGGAAAAATATTGGATTTAACATTATTGTTAAATCCAATAACGTGTTAAATTGCTTTACCAATATTGGATTATTTGCAGGCATCCAACTTACCTATAATATAAATATAGAGGAGGTGTTGAGAATAGACAGACCTAGGGAACTGCATAATATAGTCAAACAATATTTAACACGAACACATGTTAATATATAGTGGCTGGGAATGTGAAGGTCTGATGCTGTTCTTACACTGCATATGACTTTTAACAGATGAAAGTCAATTAAATATCTGGTAAAGTCCGTTATATAACTAGAACCACCAGGCCTATACACCCCTCCACTTTAATATTATTCTTGTTCATAGTTTCTTCTTGATTTTGTTTGTTTGTTTTTTATTTTATTATTTAACGTACGGTATAGGCCTAAGCACAATTGTGAGTATCCCTATTTTCAAATGTGATGCCACTTTCTCATGTCGGCAGTTGTTCATATTATTTGGAATTGAAAACAATATATATCCTAATTATAACCCATCAGAGGTTGAACTGGATTTCTGTTTATCTTCATTAATTTAAAAAAAAAAAAAAAAATCTGGAAAAATAAAATTCCAGAAGTTATATGGATGGGAATGCAACATGGCTCGAGGTAGACTGCTTGTATTTTTTTTTTTTTTTTTTTTCATAAAGCTACAGACCACAAAGTAACACACTACAAACAGATAAAAAGTGAAATGGAGAAGAGGAAGGAGCAGATAAAATAAAAGTAGAGAATGCAAGAGTGACGACGAAGAACCCAAAACATAGACTGAAATGGAAAATACGGAGTAAAGAGTCAGAGAGGGCAGTCAAAGAAAAAATTAAACAGCGAATAACTGACAAGAATAGGAGGAAAAAAGAGAAAGATATTAAAAATGCAGAGAAGAAGATAAGAGTTATATAACACAATCATAAGCCAAGGGGGTCTATGCACCACAAAGGAGGGTGTGGATAAAATTTGTAAAGGACGATATGCCCTTAGAAATCTTAAGGCTCAGTTAAGATACTTACTTAGTTGTTCTCCTTCTACCGTGAGGTGTAGAGGTAAGATACAGATAATTGATATTGAATGATAAGGACATTAATATTGAATGATAAGGACATTAAACTATCAGGAAATATCAAAGAATTGTATTTTGGACTTCTGAAGCATTTAGGTTTTGAGGTGTCATTGCCCTCTCACAGGGAAAGAGTGCGCCATGATCATTCTTCTCCAGTTAAAAAATGTCTTTTTAAATGCTAATAACCAGTTGTTTTAAAAAAAATATAGTGTTTAGATGTTGCTAATTATTGTTTAGATGTTGTTAATTATTGCCTACAAATTTTGTTTAATGTAATATGGACAGTATCTTAAAAAAAAAAAAATTTTCTTCATTTTCACACTGTTTTCTTCCCATGCGACAAATTGGCCTCTGGACACATTTTAAAAAATTATACTAGAAGAAATAGATGTTTAAATCCTCTGAAAAAAATTGAGATATATTTATGTAGTATGCAGATTAATATGTACAAATTTAAAGCTTGTACCTTTTATACTTTTTGAAATATGATGTTGTGAGTATTGACTTTCATTCAACAAACTATATTTTTCGGTAATGTGTTTTGCAGATTTGCAATTTTTGGTCTCAAATATATTGATAATTATTCATGATGTAGCTCTATAGTTTTCTTTGTGTGATCAGTATATTCCAGACTATATGTTGTTTGTCAGAGAAAGTTGTAAGATTATATTTAAGAAGACGGCAGTGTTCTGAAGTTGGTGTGATGTAACTTTTTCAATGTTGCGAAGTCCCCACATTTTTTAAAATGCTATAACTTTTTTATTTGTTGTCCTATTTTTAAAAATAAAGTACCAAATTTCCTGATTTACCAAGGGCTTCAAAACTACATTGTTTTCTCTGGTGTTTCTGTGCAAACAAAAATCACTTTGTGGTACCTATTATTATTTTTAGCTAAGTAGAACAGCATCAGTTTGTTGACATGATGTGCAGTCTCCTTCGTCACCTGTAATTATATTTGTGGGAAGGCAGTTTTAAAAAAAAATGTTTTTTTTTTAATGACCCTATTCATTTGAAAGTCCAGAATTGATATAGGTTCTTGTTTACTTTTAATACAGAATTTAGTTTAAGATTGTGCATGTGATATCTAGAGAGAACTCTTTAAGAATTTATCCTACCCGTTTTTACTTTCATCTAGTTATTTCTAATGTGTCATTGCTCATATTTCAGTTTCCTGCTAATTTTTTTCCACAATTCCACATGCGGCTGACTTGATTTATATTCTGTATTTGACTTGTCCTATTTGTATGGCTCTGAGACATGGAGAGCAACAAAAAAACAACAACCAAAAAGCTACAGACTTTTATAAACGAGTGCTTTCGTAGAATAGAAACACTGAAATGGTATGACAGTCACAAATGTGGAACTGATGACAAGAACCAGACAAGTGCCAGTGGAACAAGAGTTGAGAAGAAGACGCTGGCGATGGATAGGACACACATTGAGGAAACCTGTTGATAGCATTACGTGGCAGTCCTTGTTCTGGAATCCACAGGGAAAGAGAGGTAGACCAAAAAACACATGGAGAAGAGAACTGGATAGAGGTGAAAATGAGGAGGAAAACATGGAAAGAACTTGAGTGGATGGCACAGGACAGGAGGACTTGGCATGTGTTTGTTGAAGGCCTATGCTCATCGGGGAGCTAAAGGGTATTGATTGATTGATTCCACATGCTGTCAACACTATCAACAAAGGTTCAACATTTTTTTCAATACATTTAAGTGGTGACTAATATGATGTTGTGCATGAGCTGGCTAATAGTTATGATTAATGCTGCAGGTGAAATTGTGGAATTTGTTTAGCAAGACTGAAATGTGAGCAATGACAAATTAGAAATACAGGTATACCTCGGAGATATTGCGGGTTCGGTTCCAGACCACTGCAATAAAGCGAATATCGCAATAAAGCGGGTCGTACCCATTTATTTTTTTTTTGCTTCCCAGTGCATATAAAAGCCTAAAATCATGTTTACGTCTATTAAGTGCGCAATAGCGCTAGGTCTTAAAAAAAACAGTGTATTGTAAAATTAAAAATACTTTATTGCTAACAAAAATGCTCATCTGAGCCTTCAGCGAATCATATTTTTTTTTATGGGGGAGAGCCAAAATCTATTGGAAGGCACGTTCTAATAATTAAACATGAATAATTTGAAGAAAAAAAAGCGCAATAAAGCGAGATATACCTGTAACTGACATAACCAGGTGAAAGTAAAAACAGATTGAATACATTCTTAAAAAGTTCTCCCTGGATACAGCTAGCAAAATCTTAAACAAAATACTGTAGTAAACGTAAGCTAGAAGGCACAACAAATAGTACCTTTATCATTTCTGGACTTTCAAGGGATGAATGATGTGTAACGTGTAATGAGGGCCCATTGTGCTAGTTTGGTTACCTAAAACATTTTAAAATTATGTGCTTTGTTAATTATTGCTGCCGTATACTAATTTCAGGTTTGTCAAATGTTGATGCATCGAAAAGTCTTTCATTCAGCTGTAGAAAAACCCAGTTTAAACAAGATGTGTGTGTTTGAGGACGGCGGTAGCAAACTGTATCAGTTTTTCGGAGAACAGGCTGTTGATGGAGACCAAAATGAAGCTTTGGCAGAAGATGATGAAAATGATTGTAACACTACCCAAAATTTAACACACTGCTCAGAGAAAATCAGGTAAACTGTGTTGTTCATTTAGTGTTTACAATTTTTGTGAACCTAAATTTAACCTTGTGACAGTCAGCTCGTTACTCTTGTAGCATTTTGGGCCATCTCTGCATATTGATATTGTTTCTAGAGAAATGCAAATATATTTGCTGATGGTAATTACTATTATCAGCTGTACTGTATGTATGTGAGAGAAATTTAGTTACAGAAGATGTTGAATTAAAAATAGTGTTATGTAACTTGTATGTTTTTCATATAATGGTTTCTTTGCAAATAGGTTGTCTGAACCGTTTGAGCCTGAGGATGAACCAAATACCCATGAAATTCACAATACCAACAATGGCAGAGAAAGTCCTGTACCATCTGTAGAAAACATGCCACATGTGGCAGTAACCCCAGGAAGAATTTTACGAAGTTTAACTGCTGAAGGTTAGTCTCTTATCAATAAACTTTCAACGCTACTTTTGTTTTCTTTTTTTTTTTTTCAGACTTTTACTCCATAAGGCTTGTTTACTGGAGACATGATTCATTTTCAGTCCCCTGCTTTTTCAGATCCATTTTTACGCTGTATATGTATCTTCATCTTGGGTGCCCATTTGGCATGCACTTTTGTCTTTTTTGCTAATCTGCATCAGCACATGCCACAGAAATCTCACTCAGTTCAGTGTCATTACGCTTACTGTTATTCTGTTTAATTCTCTTTCGCCCCCTTCATCTTGTTTCACTCAAACCCATGATAATAGTTTTATAGTATTTTTTTTTTTTTAAAAATTTCGTCTTTCACCTCAGCAGTTCTTCCTTGGTCACGTAGTTTTCAACCATGCTGGTGCCTAATCTGGAGATTCTTCCAGGTGAAATAAAGTGTCAACTCCTTTTAGCTCGCAAGCTCTTATTTAAAGAAAAGAAAGAGACACTGGTTCTATTGTTCTTAGCAAGAATCCTTGAAGAGACATACGAGGGAAGGTCAAAAAGTAATGCCTCCTATTTTTTATGTATGTAAATACTGCATCGTTGTGCAATTTGTAAATTTAGCAGGATTCCTCAAACACTCTTCTACACTGTATAGCATTACCAACCTGTTTCAGTAACAGGTGGCACCACTGTAACAGTTTAAAAATTACTGCCAAAGACGTTCGGTTAAAACAACGTTATGTCATAGAATTCCTCAATGCTGAAGGCGAGACCCCTATTCGCATCCACGAACGTTTGAAGAATGTTTATGGAGATTCAACAGTGGATGTTAGCACTGTCCGACGTTGGGTACATCTTTGTGACGAAGCTGAAGTAGGTCAATCCTCAATGGTTGACGCAAAGCGGACTGGCCGTCTGTCTACCGCAGTGACTCCACACAACATTCATCGAGTTGATGGCATCATTCGCGGTGACCGTCGGGTAACACTGGATGAACTTTCTTCCATGTTGTCCATTAGTAAAGGCAGTGTCCAGAACATCATTAAAGACCTGGGTTATTCAAAGAAGCTTAGAAGTCTTCGGCGACTTTACCCATTAAAAGATCAGAGAACTGCACTACTGTTGCACGATAATGCCACGCCACACACCGTTAAACGCACCATTGATGCGATTGCAGAATTTGGCTGGACATTATTACCATATCCCCCTTACAGTCCCGATCTTGCACCTTCTGACTTCCATCTGTTTGGACCACTGAAAGAAGATCTTCATGGACACCACTTTGAGGACACCGAGACCCTTAAATGTGCCATACGCCATTGGTTTAGGAAAAAGGACACAAATTTTTACCGTGCGGGGATACATGCCCTTGTGAGAAGATGGACAAAAACTGTAACAAATAACGGAGACTACATTGAGAAATAAATTTTTAAAGTTCAGACTTGGGGCTACATTTCAATGTGAATTTTATCTGTTTTCTTGCCTATTGAATGAAATTAAAAATTACGAGGCATTACTTTTTGACCATCCCTCGTAAGAATAGGACCACTGCACCCTCAGGCGTACCAAGCAAGGAAACTAATATGAGGTTGTGTGTGGGACTGGCAACCTCATGTCAAACACTTTGTCTCAGAAACCACAGCTGCAAGAGCAAGTGAATGTTTGGTGTATGCTTCCTGCAGGGACTAGCTACAGTGGTGGTTACATGCCCCTTAAGGGGTGCAAAGGGAAATGATGAACTTAGAATGGAGACTACTAAACTATGTACTTGAACCTCATCATTATTATCTGTACCATATTGACTGACATTGCTGTTTATTTGTCTCCACATCACCTATAACATGTTGGTATCATATATTTAGTGATGATCCTTTCTCATTCATTTATTAAATTGACTGTTTAATTTTTTTTTGACTGCCTTCACTTTCCACTACTGTTGTCACAGTATGTTCTGACTTTTCTTTTCTGAAAATGTGACGAATAAAAACAAGATGTCTGTTTCTGATATTAAGGATGATTTCCCTTCACATTTTGTCCTTTTTTTGTTGTTGGATATCTTCATTACACTCTTTAGCTGTCCATAAGATTCTTTTAGCACTTTTCTCACATGAATCCACATAGCTGTATATTGGACAGTGTTACCCAATGGAGACAGAAGTGGTGGTCTAACTTGGATATACTTTTGATTCTTTCCTTACAGAAGTAGAGGACGCCTGGAAAGAAGTTGCCCTCACACAGCTTCTCACTCTTGTTGAACTAACTTTCTTAGATGGAATTCTCAGTGAGGATAAACGCAGTCGGCAGCAGCAGCAGCGAGATCACCTAATCATCTCCAACATAGTAGCTCGCAGCTGGCATCTGCCACCCACATCAGGCAGGGCAGAGGTACCATCAGACCCCCTTCTTCAAAGTGCAATGGATTGTATAGAATTTCTTCCTAAAGGTGTGAAAATCTAATTAATGTGCAAGTAGTTTGCCATCTGTCTCTGTGTGTGTATGTGTGTATGTCTCTTTAAGCTCTGCGTAGTTCCAGGGGGTCTGAGGAAACGAAGAGAGAATAAGCTTACTTCTTCCTCAGACAAGTCGTACGGGGTGACATATGAGTTTGTGCATGTGGCTGTCAACTTCATCATGTGAAACCAATTGCTACATAAACCACCAATTTAAGAGCATGTGAACCCTTTGTCCAGGCTTCCCGCTAGGGGCCAGCTGCATTGGTGACTCCGTGCTCCGTAGGGATAGAAATGGAAAATGATCATGATTTTGCCATTCAGTCTCTCCCTCTCTCCCCCTCCCTCCCTCCCTTTCTCTCTCTATGTGTTAGTGTGCACGTGTCGCTTACTTATTTACTTCTGCTCTCATGGATCAGTATCAAACCCAGATGAAACCTTTTACTTTAAGCCGTATTACCTCGTATTTGTATGTGGTTATTGATCTCTTGTCATTGCTCTTCTACATTGATCCTTCAGATCAAGTGGCATCTGAGCATCAAAGATTGGTTGTAATGGAATGCCAAACATTTTCTTTCTCTTGCCATGATGGTACACTCTGATAGGCTATTTCGTGTCCATCTCTTGGGGTTATCTTCTATTTGCAGCTCTGTCGTCCTCTTGCCTGTTTGCCTTAAGCTTTTTCTTCTGTTTCAGTTTTCAGCAAATTGTTATGTCCCTTATGTTAACGTGTTTTTATCTCATTTTGACATCTTTGATTACTAAATGTTGGTTATGTTTAAACAGTATCTTGTTTCATGTGCTTATACAGGTTGGTAACCCAGAATCTGAAATGCTCGGGGACGGCCGTTTTTTTTGGTTTTCAGATTTTGCCCAAAGTAGCTCCAAAATCGGTTAATATAGCCCAAAAATTGCCCAAAGTAGCCAAATTTTGCCCCAACTTAAATTATGTACAGCTGTAGTAGAATTTATTTTTCAGAAAAATATGTTTTTAACACATTAACTACCACGAGCCGGTGGGACCGGCTTTTGAAATCCTATCATTTGGACCGCGAGCCGCTCAGAGCGTCGATCTAATTTTAGTAATAAAACGAATGAAAAATGTACTGAAACACTTTCTGATCTGGTTCGAGATTTTAAGTTGCCACCGGAAAACAAATTCCCAAAGCATGGTTGTTGTAGAACACTGGAAAATTGATATTATGTTCGTATTTTTCAGCGTTTTGGGTTAGTTACCAAATCGTGTAAAACTGTTTACCGTGGCAACTAGTGATAGGACCACAAAAAATGCTTGTACATCTCGTCTAATGGCTGAATAGGCTAGAAACGTGTTTCAACAATTGACTGATAGATCTAGCGACGAGGACAAGAGTGAAAACGGTGTGCATATTGATTGAAATAGTGAATTTGATAGAGATGGGGCGCAAGCAGTTATAATTGTGAAAATATTGCAAGTCCTCAGCCATCGGACAGCCGTTAAATAGAGCAAAAACCTCTATTAGAGTTACAAACGGTGCTTATTGTAATAGTACATTCATTTACCTTTAAAATGATGTGTAATTCATAAAAATCTGTAAACAATTACGAAAACTACAGCTTACTTTGTGCAAACACCTACAGGATGAAAATGGGAAAAAAATTTATTCTGCCACAGTGCGTTTTTCAGTTCGGTAGTTAATGTGTTAAACTTTCAAAATAGCCTTCATTCATGCTCTAATCGTCGTCTTCAGCTTGGAGTCAGACATCTGTTGAAGAAGGATTGCCTTCAATGTTCAGTTCTTGATATATTTTAGCTTGTTTCATAACCAACAAACCAGTCAGCGGCATGTGTTCACTTCGCCGTTATCGAATCCATTCCCTCAGCACACGGTCAATATCTTCATTTTTTCCTCTATGCAAAGTTTTCCAATCTGACATTAGTTTTTGGTCATCACTGTCCCTTTAAAACTTCAGCAGCTTGTTTTAATAGTTTTTAGCTACACCCGGATGTTGGCAGAGCTTAGTGTGAGTAATTGGACTTCCGCCCTTCTAAACGCTGGTTCCCAGTCCAGTCAACATGTATATAGCAGAAACCAGTTGATGTGTAAATAAAGTGCATTATTACTTCGATACCGTTCTAGTTTTAGTTCAATACATAAAATAACATTTTGTTTATGTCATATACTGTTGTAGTTCTGACACCATATTCTTCTGTAAGAAGACGCACAGAGACACCACGATCAAGCTTCTGCAATAACTCTACTTTCTGCACTATCATCGACACCAATTATACTGTACAGATACGGAGCGAAGGATTCAAGCTTTCGAGTATAAATGTTATAGAAGAATTTTGCGCATTTGCTATAAGAGCACAAAACAAATGTCTATGTTAGAGAGAAAATAAACACCTATGCAGGCCACCAAGAACCACTTTTGTCAGTAGTGAAACGTTGAAAGCTTGTCTGGTTTGGGCATGTAACTCGTCATGACTCCCTTTCGAAAACGATCCTCCAGGGAACAGTCGAAGGTAAACGGAGAAGAGGAAGGCAAAGAAAATCCTGGGCTGATAACATCAAAGAATGGGCAGGGCACGGTTTTTCCACACCTGTACGCATTGCTGAGGATAGAGAGCAGTGGAGGACCCTGTCTGCTGATGCTTCCACCATGGCACCTCTACGACCCATGACGGGTTACAGGTTGAGATGATGATACTGTACTGAATCCTGCGCGTCATGGGCTTGAAACGTGATAAACTGAACATAATGCATGGTCAGTTCCTCGTATACCTGTAAATATGTCAGCACGTGGCTGGAAGGAGTGACGAGAGACAACTACTCACACTTTAAAAATTTCTTCGCGCAATAGCGCTTACATCAGCCTATACTGCACCATGTGCGTCATGGCCGGAAACTTGATAAACCGAAGATCGCGTGTTTTTGGTTCCTTGCATACCAGTCAAAAAAATTTTTGTTCTTGATGTTGTTGTGTGGGAAACTAAAAATCGCTTATATTAGCCCAAGGATTGGCCAAAAAAACTTCTCATTTTTGGAATATTTCGGTTAAAAGATGTTCGGATTCTGGGTTACGCATCTGTATCTGGGTAATATATGCTTATTTACACAAAATTAAGAATAGAATACCTATATTCTTTGTTTACTGAGGAAACACAAATTAATATTTAGGGGTGATCTTAGGTTAAGGTTGTCTGCCATTTAAGTAAAGATAGTGCTGCAATTTTGTTTCCCCCTACAGGTTTAAATCTTTTGAGTGAGCCCGTGTTTAGACGTAGAGGCATCGAAGCCAAATTGTGGGCCAAGGATATTATAGTGAAACACTTCACCAGCCTAGGAGATACTTTGCTGCCACATAAATATCTGGAGCTACACATGGCCATTCTCAATCTAGTCCTGTCCAACAGTTTAGATAATGGTAGGGCTACTTGTTCATTTTGTCCTTTTATATGCACATGGAATTATTCACAGACTAGAATTGATAAAAAGTACTGGAGGCAGGAAGTTATGAAGAGACATGATCACCTATGCCACCAGACATAGTACATGAAGAATACTATTTTAAGTATTTATGGTAAAGTGTGTGTTGTGTAACTTGTTCTGTTAAATTATGTTTCACATGCTCTTGTTGTATCTACTAAACAAGCAGTGAAATAGTTAAAGGCGTCTGTTAAAGTTGGTGGCCTGTCTCAGACTTCTCTCATCACTATACAGTTGGGTGTTTTGTTGGGCATAGTGACTATTTTGTGCCACAGCTTACAGCTGTGCCTTGTAGCCTAGCACATCTGATTTTAAACAAGCACTTTTATTTTGGCTTGTTTTCCACATTCCTGTCTCCAGGCTTCCTAAAAGGTAGGAGATGGTTTTAAATCAGAATCTTCCTTTTCCTAGATGAGTTGGCACACAGATGTTATGAGCTACATCTACGCACATCATTCTGGTTTTATGGTGCAGAGAGAGAAAAAGCACATTACTGTGATGCTCTTCTCATTCAAGTCCTCTTTTTTCCCCCTCATCAGCTTTGTCCGTTGTCAACATGTATTCTAGTTTACATGTGTTTTTTTAAGCTATCCATGCTGCTAGCTAGTTCATAAATGTATATTTTATTGAGATAATTTATGAATTTTTCTATATGTTTATGGTATACAACAATGAAGGAGTTACAGGTGCTTGTGTAGAACAAAAGGTTTGAAACGGTACAACCGGAGCACTAATGTGAAACTAATGACTTGCACCAGACAAGTGCCATTGGAACAGGAGATAAGATGAAGCTGGTGATGGATAGGACAAGCATTAGGAAACTCATTGATAGCATTACAAGGTAGTCACTGTTCTGAAATCCTGAGCATAAGAAATTTAGAGGTGGACCAAACAACATGGAGAAGAGAACTGGAGACAGAAATGAAGAAAAATTTTAAAGATCTTGAGATGGCACAGGACAGGCTGACTTGGCATAAGTTTGCTGAAGGACTATGAAGGGCAATGATAATGATGATGCTATACATGGCACCAAATTGTAGGTATTTTGACAGGTTCACATACAGGTGAACACCACGTTATGGCGCTTCTCAATTATAACCTTTCTCCATATTTTCGGCGCATTCTTCGCTCTTACAGCGCTTTTCGGCCAACCCGCAATCAGCAATAGAAATTTATGAAATCAGAGTCAGGCGACATCTTGAAGTCGATCAGTCAGTCTGATCCTGCCATTTGATCGATCTGCATCTCTCAGTGTTCTCTAACATTTTAAACTTGTTATATTATAAACAAAAGTGAATTTTTACTTAAATTATAATGACATCCAAATCTACTAGTGAGAAGAAGAGAGGTCATACCCCTCTTACTTTACATGCAAATTTAGAAATGATAAAACTAAGTGACCAAGGCTTAACGAATGCTGAGACTGAAAGCTAGGTTTGGCACGCCAGTGAGTAGAATTATTAACACATGTGGATATACTAAGCTGCAGATTTTCACTGGAGACGAAACGGGCCTGTTTGGGAAGAAGATGCCTTCAAGGACATTATTGCTAAAGAGGGGAAGTCAGTTCTGGTTTCAAAGCTACAAAAGACAGGCTAACTCTCTTCTTCATAACCCTCCACTCCCAAAGGAGCATAGGCCTTCAACAAACACATGCCAAGTCCTCCTGTCACGTGCCATCATCTCAAGTTCTTTCCATGTTCTCCTCATCATTTTCACCTCTGTTTCCAACTCTCTTCTCCATGTACTTCTTGGTCTTCCTCTGCCTCTCTTGCCCTGGGGGTTCCAGAACAAGGACTGCCTTGTAATGCTATCAACAGGTTTCCTCAGTGTGTGTCCTATCCATCGCCATCGTCTTCTTCTCATTTCTTGTTCCACTGGCACTTGTCTAGTTCTTGTCATCAGTTCCACGTTGGTAACCTTGTCATACCATTTTAATCCCTCTATTCTACGCAAGCACCCATTTATGAAAGTCTGTAGCTTTTTGGTTGTTGTCTTTGTTGTTCTCCATGTCTCTGAGCCATACAATAGGACTGACTTCACATTTGAGTTGAAGATTCTTATTTTCGTGTTGGGTCCTATTTCTCTTGATCTCCATATATTTCCCAATGCAATGAAAGCTCCTCTTGCCTTTTGTATTCTTATTTTGATATCGCTGTCTGTCCCTCCAACTTTGTCTATATTACTGCCAAGATATGTGTATGATTCTACATCTTGTATTGGTGTTTCTTCAAGTTCAACCTTGTTATCATTACCTGCATTTATTCGCATTATTTTTGTCTTTTCCCTGTGTATTTTCAGACCCAATTGCTGTGACCTCTCATCGAGTGTTTTCAATTTGTCCTGCATCTGATTACGGCTATGGGACAGAAGAGCCAAGTCATCAGCAAAATCCAGATCATCCAACTGCTTAGTCAGAGTCCACTGGATTCCATTTCTGTTGTGTGTTGTCGATGATCTCATAACCCAATCTATTGCCAGCAAAAAAAGAAATGGAGACAAGAGGCATCCCTGTCGCACTCCTGTTCTTATCCCAAACGGTTCTGTAAGCTGTCCTTCGTGAAGAACTCTGCATGTCATGTCTTCATATGTTTTCTTTATTAAATTAATGATCTTCAGGGGAACTCCATAATCCCTCAACAATTTCCAAAGTGATTCTCTGTCTACACTGTCAAATGCCTTTTCGTAGTCCACAAATCCGATGTATAGTGGTGAATTCCATTCCAGACTTTGTTCAACTATTATTCTCAAAGTGGCTATCTGGTCTGTACATGATCTGTTTTGTCGAAAACCTGCTTGTTCATCTCTCAGTTTCTTGTCTATGGACTCTTTTAATCTCTCAAGGATAATCCTGTTTAATACTTTTCCTGGCACTGATAGTAACATTATTCCTCTATAATTTGTGCACTCTTGTAAATTTCCCTTCTTAGGCGACTTAACCAGATATCCTTCCTTCCATTCTGCTGGTATCTCTTCCTTTTCCCAGACTTTACCAAGTAATTTATATAACATCTCTGTAGCCGTGTCGATATCTGCTTTGATGGCCTCTGCTGGAATGCCATCAGGTCCAGACGCTTTTCCATCTCTTAGAAGCTTTATGGCTTTCTTTATTTCTTCCTTCGTTGGTCTTTCGCCGTTAATTTGTAGCTCTTCTTCTGCTGGCTGGATGTCTGGCGGGTTTTGTGGAGCTGGTCTATTGATCCACCTCTTCATTTGCTCTTGTATATTGCTGAGCAGTTTCCCATTCTTGTCTTTTATGAGGCAACTTGTTTGCTTGTATTTCCCTGTTAGCTTCTTTGTGCTGCTATACAGTTCTCTCATATTTCCTTTGGCTGCAGCATCTTCTGCCTCTCTTGCCAACTCCTCAATATACTTCCTCTTGTCTCTTTTGATACTTCTTTTTACTTCTTTGTTTGCTTCTGTGTACACTTCTTGAGCCTTGGCTTTGGAACTTCTGGTTTTGCTTGTGTTTAACTCTGCTTTCTTGTTTTTTCTGTCTTTTATCTTATTGATGGTTCTGTTGTTATCCATGCTTTTTGTTGTCTTTCCCTTTTCCCCAGTATTTCTTCACATGTCTCCTTCCATACAGTTTTGACCTGCTGCCAATAGTCTTCTGTATTCTCTACATCTTCCAGCTGTTGGAGCACTTGGAATTTGTTGGATACTGTGACCGCAAATTTGTCTCTTGTTTCTTGATTTCTTAGCTGTCCTACATTATACTGTTGTCTATAATTTTGCATTGTTGCATATCTCTTGAGTTTCATTTTTACTTTGGCTATCAGAAGATGGTGATCTGATGCCACATCTTCTCCTCTATATACCTTTACATCCTGCAATGATGATCTAAACTTCTTGTTTATGCATATATGATCAATCTGATTTTCTGTTCTATGGTCTGGTGATATCCATGTTGCCTTGTGTATTCTCTTATGTGGAAACATGCTTCCTCCTATAGCCAGTTGATTTGAAGCACAGAAGTTTGTGAATAGTTCTCCATTTTCATTCATTACTCCTAGCCCATGTTTTCCCATGACTTCTTCAAATCCGGTGTTAACTGTACCTATCTTTGCATTCATGTCACCCATCAAAATTGTGATGTCTCTTCTTTTTACTTTATCCATAATTTCCTGTAGTTTAGTATAAAATGCTTCTTTCACAGACTCTTCTTTGTCATTTGTTGGTGCATAACATTGGATGACATTTACATGAATTTTCTTTTTAGCTGTTTTGAAAGTAGCTGTTATTATTCTGGGTCCAACAGCTTCCCATTCAATGAGTGCTTTCTGTGCTTCTTTAGATAACATAAGAGCTACCCCTTCACTGTGGTGTGAACTTTCGTCTTCATGTCCTGAGGACAGCACCAATTCACCTGTGATGAGTTTCTTCCTGTCTACCCCCTTCCACTTTGTTTCACACATTCCCAAAACCTCAATTTTGTATTCCCTCATTTCTGCTGCCACTTGCGCCACTTTCCCTTGTTCGTTTAATGTCCGAACATTCCAGGTGCCAAATCTGGAAGTTCTCCTAGAAGAAAGAAGGTTAGTCAGCAACACAGACTCCTTTCGGCTTTCTCTGTGTTGCATCATACGCCTCCCCACGGGAGGACCTTCCCCTGTCTTGGATGGCTGTGTTTTATTTTCTTTATTTGACTTGTCCATATTTGTTGAAGTTTTTTGTGGTTTAAATTTTTAACAGGATGGGGTAACCGGCCCCATGCCCAACCCTCCTTAGTCGCTTTCTACGACATGCTTGGCAGGGGACAGTGTTACTATTCTTTGCTCCCCTTTCGGGCCCCGGTAACACACGGGTGTGGCTAACTCTCTTGTTAGGGGCTAATGCAGCTGGTGACTGTAAGTTAAGACCTATGATGATTTATCGTTCAGAAAATCCTAGAGCCATAACGAACTATGCAAAAATAGGCTCCCTGTTTATTACAAATATAGTCCAAAAGCTAACTTAATATATGATAGTGTAAAATGTTATTAGACTTTGCTATGCGTTTGCAAGAGAAAAAAGCGATTCTCGCTTTACAGCAAGGACCTGGAGCCTACCCCACCGTAAAGCGGGGTTCGCTTGTATATAAAAGAGCCATTGCTGCAACTGTCATCATCAGCAAACAAGATGCACAGAAATGTCATAAATGGAAGTCAGTGACATATTCTTCTGTGTTGATTCTGTAGCCCATTAAAACCATTTGTCAGTTAAAAAAAAAATTATTATTAATAATTAATTAATTAACTGTATTAATTTTTTTCACCTCACTGACACATTTTGTTTGTTTGTTTGTTATTCATTTATATTTTGAAGTATCTTATACTGTGATGAAGACTATTACCAAGCTGGAATTTGTTCCAGTGATTCTATTACTCCTTAAACTTTTGTTATCTTTTTACATGGTTACTGTTTACTGCTGTTATCCTCCTCATTTATATTTGTTATGTAATGTTATTTGTGCATTTTTGTACTATCCTTTTTAAAAGAACTGTGTTTTGTATTTGTACTAAGAAAACGATTTGGAATTTAGAATTGTGCATGATACAGATCAAACAGGGTCACAAACCTCTGTGTCTTATTACTCGGGGACTGTTTCTCTAGCGAGCATGCCTTAAGCATGCTTATATTTGCCCTGCATTGTCCCCGGGGTGGAAGAGGGGGTCTCTGAGGTGACAAAGAAAGAACAGGGCTACTGTAGCCTTAGGCATGTTGTAAGAGGTGACTGACATGAGGTTGTACACGGGACAGGCAACCTCATCATGTCATAAGAGGTGACTGACATGAGGTTGTACATGGGACAAGCAACCTCATCATGTTGTAAGAGGTGACACATGAGGTTGTACATGGGCAGGCAACCTCATCATGTTGTAAGAGGTGACACATGAGGTTGTACACGGGACAGGCAACCTCATGTCGTAAGAGGTGACTGACATGAGATTGTACACAGAACAGGCAACTTCATCATGTTGTAAGGGGTGACTGACATGAGGTTGTACACAGGACAGGCAACCTCATGTCATAAGAGGTGACTGACATGAGGTTGTACATGGGACAAGCAACCTCATCATGTTGTAAGAGGTGACACATGAGGTTGTACATGGGCAGGCAACCTCATCATGTTGTAAGAGGTGACACATGAGGTTGTACACGGGACAGGCAACCTCATGTCGTAAGAGGTGACTGACATGAGATTGTACACAGAACAGGCAACCTCATCATGTTGTAAGGGGTGACTGACATGAGGTTGTACATGGGACAGGCAACCTCATCATGTCATAAGAGGTGACACATGAGGTTGTACACGGGACAGGCAACCTCACGTCGTAAGAGGTGACTGACATGAGATTGTACATAGAACAGGCAACCTCATCATGTAAGGGGTGACTGACATGAGGTTGTACACAGGACAGGCAACCTCATCATGTCATAAGAGGTGACTGACATGAGGTTGTACATGGGACAAGCAACCTCATCATGTTGTAAGAGGTGACATGAGGTTGTACACAGGCAGGCAACCTCATCATGTTGTAAGAGGTGACACATGAGGTGGTACACGGGACAGGCAACCTCATGTCATAAGAGGTGACTGACATGAGATTGTACACAGAACAGGCAACCTCATCATGTTGTAAGGGGTGACTGACACGAGGTTGTACACGGGACAGGCAACCTCATCATGTCATAAGAGGTGACTGGCATGAGGTTGTACATGGGACAAACAACCTCATCATGTTGTAAGAGGTGACACATGAGGTTGTACACGGGCAGGCAACCTCATCATGTTGTAAGAGGTGACACATGAGGTTGTACACGGGACAGGCAACCTCATGTCGTAAGAGGTGACTGACATGAGATTGTACACAGAACAGGCAACCTCATCATGTTGTAAGGGGTGACTGACATGAGGTTGTACACGGGACAGGCAACCTCATCATGTCATAAGAGGTGACTGACATGAGGTTGTACATGGGACAAGCAACCTCATCATGTTGTAAGAGGTGACACATGAGGTTGTATACGGGCAGGCAACCTCATCATGTTGTAAGAGGTGACATGAGGTTGTACACGGGACAGGCAACCTCATGTCGTAAGAGGTGACTGACATGAGATTGTACACAGAACAGGCAACCTCATCATGTTGTAAGGGGTGACTGACATGAGGTTGTACACAGGCAGGCAACCTCATCATGTCATAAGAGGTGACTGACATGAGGTTGTACACAGGGCAGGCAACCTCATCATGTCATAAGAGGTGACTGATTTGAGGTTGTACACGGGACAGGTGTTAGGAAATAATTCTTTTATCTGATGGATAGTGCAGATTCTTGTTCCCTCTCCGAGTTCATTAAGAGTATCTGTAGTCGCTGGACCCTGGTGTCCAGACAGTCTAGGGTTGATTTTATAATACAGTCCGACTTGCACAGTTCACACAAACGTAAGGCTAGTCTTCAGCAGTAGGAAAACTTCATACATTGGAAGAGCACATGGATCATGGAAGCTTCATTGTAAGTGGACCACCTGCATTCTTGGCTGCATGCTCTGTATGACCTACTCTTTACAATTTCCAGCTGCGGAGGGATTTTTAACGTGTGCAGCCTACACATTAAGGAGCAAAAGAGGAAAAGAATAAGAGACTGAACAGTTTTACTGCTTATCACAACCACAGAAACGTACACCAGAACTTAAGATATACAAATGTTTCTGTAATTTTCTCAGCTCTTTCTGCTCTGCAACTGTACATGGTTTTGCTGCCTGTCACTGCCAGGGAAGAATTGTACAGGCTTCTCAGGTTCATGAGATCATTAGCTAATGACACAACTCTGCGTTTAGATTCTCAGGTGAGCTGGACTACCCTTGTTTATGTGAAGTATCGGGATTATTTATTACAGTTATAGGATTTTATCTTTTTCTCTGCCTTTGCTTCCTTCTTTCCCTACTTTCACTTCTCTTCCTTTCACTTCCTTCTTTCCTTCCATTTACTTCCTTACTTCTTATCTTACTTCACTTCTGTGTGCTACATAAGTAAACTTATGGGCTGCCCTGACAGAATACAAACCTGCAAACACTGTTATGAACTAAGACATCTCTCAGTTGAAATCCACACCTATGGCCATCCACTTCAGTGGCCCTGGCCACCACGGTGCCACTGACATCCAGGTGACAGCCATCAGATCCTGTTCCTCGGACGCTAACAGTCGGTTTCACCTGGAACAACGCCTCATCCATCTTATGGGTTGCCTTAAACCCCACGGTTTGAATACCCAACATTCTTTTGTCTGAGGCATCCTTTTCTATCTAGTCCCAGTTGTATTATGACTTTCTACTATGACTGCGATCACCCATATTTTTTAATTTTTTAAATCACTTTTCCCTTACTTAAAATTTTTTTTTTTTTTAAATTTAAAAAAAATTATCATTAATTATTATCTTATTCCATTTAATTATAATTTCTAATTTATTGTCTTTTCATTTTTTATTTAATTTAATTTTTTTGTTTATTTTTATTTTTTCATTTATTTTTATTTTATTTATGTATTTTATTTTTTATATTTATTTATTTATTTTTTTCTTAATATATTTTTTTTAATTCCCCCCCCCCCCCCACTGTTTTCCAGGCCTTGTTTTTGTTATTTTTTGTTTTTCATATGACTGGACATAAGGGAGTGTTTTTTTTCTCTTATTTTTATAGTTTCATGTTCTCTTCTACTTAGGCCTAATTCTCATTGTCTTTCCCTCCTGTCTCTTGTTTGTCTGTCCCTGACGAAGGCCTTAGGTTTTTCTTGTCCCTTCTCTTTGTAAAACGTATTACTATTTGTGTGTTTTTGTATATATATATATATATATATTTTTTTTTTCATTCTACCGTTTTACCCCCGTCTTATGGCAGTTCTCCTCATATACTCTTATGAACTAAGAATGTGGTGGACAAAAGAACGCGCACACACAGACATGCAAATTTCTTCACATTCTATACATATTAATTAATACTTCACAACACGGTTGAGTTAAAAACATATAGTCCAGCAATAATTAAGAAACTTCAAAGTATGCTTCTTTAAATTGCAGGTATCAAATGAGGTCGCTGTACTACGACTTCTTACAGACTGCATCTTTCAAAACAAACTTGTGGCATCCAGCGTGGCTCAGAAATTGGTTCAGTTTATGATGAATAATGTGGGCAAGGTATTCACTGTTCCAAGGGACATCAGACAGAAGGTGGCAGTTCGGCTGTTTCAACTCAAGACTGGGAAACCTTTGCTTGAGTGTGGTGAGAAAGAGAAATAGACATTCAGATTTAACATTGCTCACTATATTGTTGTTGGTGTTCTGCGTATTACAGAGCACTACTATAGGAGAACAAGAATCCTCAGGCTGTCATAAATGAGTGCTTGCTTAAAATAGAAGGATTGAAATGGTATGACACGATCACCGATGTGAAAGTGATGGTAAGAATCAGAATGCTGGTGGAACACGAAATGAGAGAGAGACGCAAGCAGTGAGTAGGACGCACATTAAGGAGACCTTTTGTTAGCATTACAAGGCAGTCCTTATTCTGGAATTCTCAGGGTAAGAGGCAGAAGGAGATTGAAAAACACATGGAGACAACTGGAAGCAGAAATGAAAGGGTAAATGAAGACATTGAACTCTTTGAGGAAATGGCATAGGGCAGGTTGACTTTGAATATGTAGGGAGCCAAACGGTAATAATGACTGTGATATTCTTAGATGAAGCCAGTACAGTGTCAATGTGATAGAATGGTTGCTTGTCCATTATCAGTTACACCATCCAGGTCTTCAGTCAATGTTTAATTTAAGCCATCACATCTGTTATCCACTGGGGATTGACTATCAACTGTTCTCCTCTTTTGCCCAAGTCCAGAGCACTGCTCTTAATTTATGTAGTCCATTCATTTATTTATATTTTTTTAGGTCATACAATGTCTTTTTTGCCTATGTCTACTCCTCAAGCCCTCAGTCCTCCTTTCCATTAAACATTTCTCCAACTCTCCATGTTTGACGAGGTATCCAACATTTGCATATCCTTTTTTTTATCTCTTAAAGTGTATATTTTCAAACCCATGATTTTTTATAATTCTTTGTTGTCTATTAGCTTGTCCATGACATTTTAAGTATTATCTTAAAGTCTGCTGCTCAGTTTTCCATTCGATTTATAGTTGGATTGATTATATAACGTGTAAGTTTTCCAAAAGGTTGTTATTGCCGGGAGTTGTAGTGAGGATAAGCTCTCACTGCAGATAAAATACTTCTATGGCACGCGCCTCAAACAGCCTCTGACAACCAAGTCCAGCTCCCGGCCTTCACGTGTGGCTCAATTTGAGCCCGGCGGAACTGTTTCCACTGACGGGAGAAGGGGCAAAGGCGAGCGACTGGCGCCTTAAAACCAGCAGCTTCGGGCAGATAGGGCTCGTGATCCTTGGTTGGTAGCTTATCTAAGAGAAGGAACTCTGAATTCAAACCACCGCTGCCTTGCGGGAATATCCATTTATGGAATTGGCTTCGGGAGTAAACCCTGAGGATAAATCCGGAGTCGGAGTCCCTAAGGCAGTCTAATGTCGATTCGACATTATTCTGGCAACTCCTGCGACATGGCTGGTACCAAACTGTATCGGCTACTGCCGTTCCTTTGGATCTACCGGCTGTGTGGAGAGGGGGAACATGCTGCATGGGCAACAGCTTGATCTCCATATAACTGTGCCCAAGCTCGCGCCCTGGAGAGGACACTCCAGCTTCACCCTATAGGTGTCGGCAAAAACACGGGAAGTAGCAGTTCCGGTTATAAGCATTTTGCCCAATTGGCGTAGGGCATGGCGCCAGGGGCTACTTCCGACAGTGGGAGAGGTTCTAGGATCTCACTGGACAGCTACCGCCCGCTTCAAGCTGGGCAGCCCCCAGTCAATAAGGTGTTGTCCCGCCACTGTCTGCTTTCCCCATTGGGTGCATGGGGATTAGGGTCAAACCCGAACTGTGGACAGAAAATTTTGCACCAAGCAATTATCGAAAAAATAGAAATAAGCAAACTCTCAGATTGGGATGCTGGAACGTCTGGACTATGTTGACTGGACTATCCGAAAACCTACAGGATGTAAATGATGTAAGGAAGACAGCCATAATTAATGATGAGCTTAAACGACTTCAGGTGGATATAGCTGCACTTCAGGAAACACGCCTGGCGGGCTCTGGAACGGGGAGCGAGAAGGACTACACATTTTATTGGCAAGGGAAAGATCTTAATAAAGCTAGAGAACACGGAGTAGGTTTTGCGGTCAAAAAATCGCTAACTAAAATAGTTGAGCCAGGCGAGAATGGATCAGAACGCCTGTTAACGCTCCGCCTGCAAACTAGCACAGGTCCCATCACCCTTGTCAGTGTGTATGCTCCTACTCTGTACTCTGCCTCAGAAGCTAAAGATGAGTTCTACGAGAATCTAACAGCAATTATCAAAAGCATACCTAGGCAAGAACAGCTTGTTCTCCTTGGTGACTTTAACGCTAGAGTGGGTGCCGATAATGTTTCATGGCCTTCATGTCTGGGCAGGTTTGGTATTGGCAAGATGAATGAAAATGGACAACGGCTCTTAGAGTTGTGCGTCCACCATGACCTCTGCGTGACCAACACCTACTTTCAGACAAAACCCCAGCATAAGGTGTCATGGAGACACCCACGATCCAAGCACTGGCACCAACTTGACCTGATTCTCGTCAGAAGGCCACTCCTCAGGTCTGTGCTCTCCACGCGCTCGTACCATAGTGCAGACTGTGATACAGATCACTCCTTGGTTTGCTGCAAAATCAGAGCACAACCAAGAAAACTCTATCGTGTCAGACATGAAGGGAAACCACGCATTGATACCAGCAAGATGTCAGACCCTTTCATGATCGCTCAATTCACTGCGACCTTCGAGAAAGTGCTCAGTAGCCCTCAGCATAGTGATACTATTACAGAGAACTGGGAGCATCTACGGAACACCATTCAAAGTACTGCACTTGCCACCTTTGGTAAGAAAACAGCAAAGTCAAATGACTGGTTTGATGCTTCATCAGATGTGATGGCACCTGTCATTGAAGCTAAGCGCAGTGCTATGAATGAATACAAACGTTCACCGAGTGCCAGAACCCTACAGATCCTGAGGGCTACGAGAAGCAAAGTTCAACAAACTGCTCGACGCTGTGCAAATGACTACTGGCTCCAGCTCAGTGAGAGCATCCAGATCGCAGCGCAAACAGGCAACATTAGACAAATGTATGACGGTATAAAGAAAGCACTTGGCCCCCATAAAAGTAAGACGGCACCGCTAAAAACCATCAGCGGAGAGAAGCTAACCGATAAGGGTAAGCAGATGGAGAGGTGGGTCGAGCACTACTCTGAGCTTTACGCTAGAGACAATACCGTTACGCCTGCAGCCCTTGATGGTGTCAACAGTCTGCCAACTATGGAGGAGCTGGATGCCGAACCAACATTAGAGGAACTCAGCAAGGCCATTGATAGCTTGGCCTCTGGCAAAGCACCAGGCAGTGATGGGATTCCTCCTGATTTAATCAAATGCTGTAAGAGCACGCTATTACATCCCCTGCATAGGATGCTGTGCCAGTGCTGGGAAGAGACAACTATTCCTCAAGACATGAGAGATGCCAAGATTGTAACACTGTATAAAAGTAAAGGAGACAGAAGTGATTGCAATAACTACAGAGGCATCTCTCTTCTTAGTATTGTTGGTAAGGTTTTTGCCAAAGTCATCTTAATGCGACTACACAAGTTAGCTGAGCGCATATATCCAGAGTCACAGTGTGGATTCCGAGCTGGCAGATCAACAACAGACATGATCTTCTCTCTCCGCCAGCTTCAGGAAAAATCAAGAGAGCAGAAAAGACCATTATATATCGCCTTTATAGACCTCACAAAAGCATTCGACCTGGTTAGTAGGAATGGACTCTTTAAAATCCTCCTGAAAATAGGCTGCCCTTCTAAAATGCTGGAAATGATAAAGTCATTCCATGACGGCATGAAGGGAACAGTCCAATATGCTGGAAGCACGTCACAGCCCTTTGATATACGAAGTGGCGTTAAACAAGGCTGTGTTCTGGCTCCGACCCTCTTCGGAATCTTCTTTGCCTTACTCTTGAAACATGCATTCAGAGATGCAACTGAAGGAATATGCCTTCACACTAGGTCAGATGGCCGTCTGTTTAATCTTTCAAGGCTGAAGGCAAAAACAAAAATCAGAAGGGTCACTATAAGAGACTTGTTGTTCGCTGATGATTCTGCAGTCGTCACTCAAAGCCAACAGGAGCTTCAGAGCTTGATGAATCGCTTCACTAAAGCATGCAAGGACTTTGGCCTCACAATAAGTCTAAAGAAAACGAATGTGCTGAGTCAGGATGTGGATGCTGCACCAGTTATCACTATCGATAACTATGAATTGGCAGTGGTGCACCACTTCACATACCTAGGGTCTACCATCAATGACAAACTCTCACTGGATACAGAAATCGACAGCCGCATTGGCAAAGCTGCAGCTACCTTTGCCCGCCTCACATCGCATGTTTGGGGAAACTCTAAACTCACAATGAAGACCAAAGCTGCGGTATATAATGCACACTCCTATATGGCAGCGAGACCTGGACGACCTATGCTAAGCAAGAAAGAAGGCTTAATACTTTCCATTTGCGGTGTCTACGCCGCATCCTCGGCATCTCGTGGAAAGATGAAGTGACAAATGTCGAGGTGTTGTCACGTGCTGGCCTTCAAGGTATGTATACGCTTCTTAGACAGCGCAGACTTCGCTGGCTTGGCCATGTTCGCCGCATGGAAGATGGTCGCATCCCAAAAGATATCTTCTACGGACAATTAGCAGATGGCAAGAGAACAGTTGGGCGACCACAGCTGAGGTTCAAAGATGTGTGCAAGAGAGATATGAGGGCACTGGACATGGATCCAGCAACATGGGAGGATGAAGCTGCCGATCGCACTAAGTGGCGATGCTATTTACGGCGCCACCTCAGATTGGGCGAAGAGAGGCTTACACAAGAAGCAGAGGTGAGGAGAAAACGTCGAAAGGAGCACCAGGAAAATAAGCAGCTGAGGGTTGTCACCTCAGGGGCGCATTCCCATAGTCAGTTATGACTGAAGGGGCTATTATATTATAATAAGTTTTCCACTTCATGCATGAAAGGTAATCAAACATGGCATCTAAACTGCAGTTTTTCGGTTGTTGTTGATGATTTAATTTTCTGGATGTTTGCATTTCATATAATTTTCCCTAACTGGAAAGATCTCCAACTTCAGGGCAGATGCTATGGCACTACTACAAGCTCTGAAAATCCTCATTATATCAGAACAGCAGCCACCAGCTAAGATAGTAATCTTCACTGGCTGTATATCACTACTGGAATCAATACGGAACACTAGAAATGAAAACTTGATGCATGAGATCAGATCTGAGCTTAACATTATCCAAAGGTCATCAACCATTGCCCTTCAGTGGTTACCCTCCCATTGTGGAATCACTGGAAATTAGAGAGCAGATGCTGTATCTAGAAGTGGCAGTAAAATGGAACAATTCAGCCACCCATTGCCCTACCGAGAAGTTAAACCATCATTCACAACAAGTACAAAAATCAGTGGAAGGAGGAAGGTGATATATACAACAGAGATGACCCAATCCACCAACTTAACAGATACCAACAAGATTACTGGGCCATCTCTATCACCCCAGGATATCATACAAATGAATGTCCATGTGGAACTGGAATCCAGACCCCTCTATCACATTCTCCAAAACTGCCCAACCCATGATGACGCACAACGTCTGACCTGGACAGGGGGTGCTGAGCTCAAGCAGAAGCTATGGGGCTGCCGTGCTGACCTGGAAAAAAACTGGAACATCTTGACAACAGACCTGCAGATTTAGCATGACTACAAACTGAATGCAAAAGAAGAAAATACAATTTTCACCTTCACGTTAACATCATTATCATTTCCTTTTTGCTTCCTATGGAGCTACCAACAACACAGCTGTCCCCTGGCAAGAAGCCTGCACCACCAAAGTATTCATGTGTGTTTGCTGCAGTGTTTTCTGTAGCAGTTTGTTTTATGACATGCCCGATTGGGCAGTATTCCTATTCGTTCTTGACCTCATTAGAGACCCCTGGAGTACACAAGAAGTGTTAATATGGAATAAACCCTGGTGGCAGACTTGTTATGTGGTGGTTTGAAAGAACCTTGGAATAACTAATATGGACCAAATCCCAAACTCCGCCAATGCCGGTCCCAAGCCCGGATGAAAAAGGAGGAGGGCGGCCTGCATGGAGGCCGTAAGGAGGCAGCCCCTCCACCATGCAAAGGCACAACAGGCCAATCACCTGTTTGCTTTAAATCATGATTACGCGAACTACAAGAGAGAAAACCGGACTGATTCTAAAGGCGACGAACTGGAACGGACTACGGACTACGACTTATGGAACTTGGAACACAAGAAGTATAAATGGGAAGGAAGAGGAGCTGGTGGAAGAGATGAAGAAAGCAAAACTAGAAATCCTGGCTATAACGGAAACGAAGAAAAAAGGACAAGGAGTCATGGATCTCGATGGCAACATGTTGCTCTACAGTGGTGTACCCATATCTGAAAGGGCTAAAGGGGGCGTGGGTTGCATTGTGGCCCAAAATCAAAAAGATAGTATCAAGGGATGGAACTTTGTCTCGGAGCGCATTATGGTTGTAAAACTAAAAGAAGGAGAAACCATAGTCAACCTGGTCATAGTGTATGGGCCAAATGAGGATGAGAGAGCAGAGGTCAAGGAGGAATTCTTCGAGCTGCTTCAAAGGACCGTGGATGACTGCCTAGATGAAGTTATTATGCTCGGAGATTTTAATGCCAGAGTTGGAAATGACCATGCTAGATGGGGTGGAGTTATCGGAAGATATGGAGAAGATACTCTCAATGACAATGGAAAGCGACTCCTTAGATTCTGCAGTGAGCAGAATCTGATCATTACAAACACAAAGTTCCCCCATAAGCGCATACATGCATACACTAGATGTGAACCAACCAAGAATGAGAAGTCAGTGATCGACTATGCCATTGTTCGGAGAAGCTCATTCAGATATGTCCGAGATGCAAGAGTCTGGAGGGGGCCAGAGATTGGAAGTGATCACTACCTGCTAACAATCAAACGAACAACTGAAAGAGTTGCTCAGCCTAGGAACTGCCCAACATCACGCAAGAAACCAAGTAAACGAGCAGGAAAAAATGAGCATTAGGACCTACAAGCTGAGAGAGCCAGAAATTAAGACCAGATATCAGGGGCTTATTGCTACAGCAGTGAGCAACACAGAAGAACGACCTGATGACTTGGAAACCCTCTGGAATAAATTCAAGGATATCATAAAGACAGCTGCTGCAGAAGCATGCGGTGAAGTCCGACTTGGGAACCAGAGAAAGAGAACACCTTGGTGGACAGAGGAAGTCAAAGAGAAAATAAGAGAGAAGAAAATGGCATGGAAACAATACTTAGGAGCTAAAAACACAACAGGACAAATGGAAAAATATAGAGAATATGTGACACTCAGAACAGAAGCAAAGAACAAAGTGCTAGCAGCAAAACAGAAGTCCTGGGAAGAATTTGGAGAAAAGCTAGAAAAAGATGCACAAGAAAACCAGAAATTGTTCTATAAGACCCTAAAGAACATGAGGAAAGAAAAACAATGCCCTCTCAAATTTATAAAGGACAAGCAAGGCAAATTGCTTACTGCCCCGAAGGAAGTAATGGAAAGATGGAAAGAATATTTCTCAGAACTCCTGGATGATGAGCATGATGAAGCATCAGAAATGATAACCACTGACACAGAAGAGGAAACCAATGATGGTGAAGATGACATAAAGATGGAAGAACTGAGGGCAGCACTAGAGAAAATCAAGATGGGCAAAGCAGCAGGGCATGATGGTTTAACACCAGAAATGGTTAAGTACATGGGAGCATCAGGCGACCTATTACTCTTAAAGGTCCTACAGGCAGCATGGTGCAACAAGACCATACCAAAGGATTGGGAGATTGCCATCATAACACCAATTTTCAAAAAGGGTGACAATCGACAATGTGGAAACCATAGAGGCATATCCCTTCTCAGTGTCCCTGGTAAAATCTACTCTAGAATCCTAGAGCAGAGACTCCGACGCCTAGCTGAGCCACAATTGGATGAGGTCCAGTGCGGATTCCGAGCAAACCGAAGTACTCAAGACCTAATCTTCACACTCAGACAGCTGAGTGAAAAGGCCCTTGAGTATAAGAGTGAGATCCATCTTTGTTTCATAGATCTGGAAAAGGCGTTTGACAGGGTCCCCTGGAGCAAACTTTGGGACTGTTTGGCAAGGAAGAATATTCCAGCACCTCTGATTCATGCTATACAGAGCTTCTACAAGTCTTGCAGAAATTATGTGAGGACAGCAAACCATAAGTCAGAAGAGTTCAGGGACCACCACTGGTGTAAGACAAGGTGATATCCTATCACCTTACCTCTTCATACTCCTTATGGACGATGTCATCAAGGCATGTAAGGAGAGAAACAAGAAAAGTATTCAGTGGGGTACTGGAAGATGAGACAGGTCTATATTTCGGAGCTGGCATTTGCTGATGATGTTGCCCTGATTGCTAAATCAGAGGCACATCTCCAATCCAACCTGCAAGTCTGGAAGGAAGAGCTGGAGAAGAGAGGGATGGTCATAAGCAGCTCTAAAACAAAATCCATGGTGATATCACGAGAAGAAAGAAAACATCAGATTAAGTTGGGAGAACAGGTCCTGGAGCAGGTCGACCACTTTAAATATCTCGGAGCTATTATAGACCGAAAGGGAGGCATCAAAGAAGAGTTGGCCACTCGAAAAGCAGCGGCTGGGAGACTTTTTCAGGCCATAAATCGTGGATTCCTCAGCAAGAAAGAGGTTGGTAAGAAAACGAAGATGGCTGTATACCGCTCCACCTATGTCCCAGTCTTGACATATGGATGCGAGTCGTGGGCAATGACTACAACCCACAAAAGCCAGATCCAAACCTCAGAAATGAGGTATCTGAGGAAAGTGGTTGAAGTAACAAGAAAGAGACATGGTCCGCAACCAGACGATCCGTCAAGGCCTAAAAATCCCATCCGCTGCAGACCCAAATAGAACAGTCCCAACTAAGATGGTTTGGCCATGTCTGCAGAATGGGAGAAGATCGGCTACCACGACAAGCATGGGAAACAAAGAGCCAGGGATCCAGACCTCCAGGACGACCCAGAGTCCGCTGGGAGGACAACATTAGACAATCTTTGAAGGTCCGAGGACTAGAATGGAACCAGGCCAGGAAGAAGACAGCTGATAGAATGGTCTGGCGCTCTCTCTATATTCCCAATATGCCTCCATGGGTATGTAACATGATCCTTTTCATAGCTTCATGGGAGCGTCTGCAGTAGGACACAGAGGTCAAAGCATTGTATTAATTTATTCAGCTTCTGACATGTTTTCTCTGTCACTGTTTTCTGGGCTTGCTGCATTTTTTGTTTTTCACTACTGCTTCCCAGCGTTTTAACTTCTTATATTTTTTTTGGGGGGGTCAGAGTCGCTAAGAGGTATAGCGTCTGCCTCTAATTCTAAAAGTACCGCGTTCGCTCCCTTTACACGGAATATGATTGATGGAAATTTTTTCTAACGATGTCATTCGCCCCAAAATTTCAAAAATTTGGAAATCTACCCATCACAAAAGTATTTATAGAATGTGTGATTATGTTTACACACATTGGGATCCTCATTGGTGCTACTGAGTTCATGCACTGTGCAGAGATCCTCCAGAGCACTGATGGTGTTGTCCGTGTGCAATGAAGATAGTCCATAAAACCAAACCAAATTTTCTTATTGTTATTTTTATAATTCAGTAATGTTCTATTTTGTCCACTTGGCTTTGTACTCCTTATTTGTTGTATGTAGACTCGTATTTGTCTCTGATGATCTAGATATCTGAACCTGTTGGACTTTAATGTCATGATTTTTGTAAAGGTGGCCTTGCTCTTTATGTTTTTGTGTCTTTCTTTTTTGGATTTATTATGAGAATAAAATATGTTGTATACGTGCATCTGATTTTATAAATCATTCTTCAGTGTGGATTTTAATGCTTCTTATAGGGAAGCAGAGAATAAGACCAAGGTGTCTTGCCACTTGTGTAATGAAAATGCCTAAGGAGGGTTGTGCACAGGACTGGCTACTATTCTGTAAAATCGTAGGTGGTTGCAAAAATTATACCCAGATCTTAAACCAACCATCTTAGCTGGAAAAGGTCCCTCAAGCAAGCAGTGAAATTTTGGGACAAAAATCAGAGAGAGAGAATGTGCGAAGATTTGGATGTTTTTGAGAAACTTGGTTGAAAAATCTATGCTTCATAAGGGGCTAACAGCTCAAAGGGGGAAAAAAAGGAAGACAAATCACACTGCACCTTTATTAAGTATGGTGCATTGATTCCTCTCATGGCATAGTTACCAGGTTCCAGGATTGAAACCTGGTAGCGTCACACTCCTTTCTACCTCGCTGTAAACTCTGCTCTTGAGTTAGGAAGGTCAAAGGTAGTGAGGTAGGGAACTGATCACCCCACCTCATAAAGAATAATGTAGTCTTTAACACTTCATTCCCCTATGGCAGTTTCAGCTATGGAACTACCTGTACCTTTAAATTGATCATAGTTTACTTGACATGTCTGAATAAGTTTTGATATTAACCACGTTTTATTATTTGTTCTTACTTCATTTAGAACCAAGCTTCTGTAACAGGGTTTCCAAGGAAGAATTTGAAAGACAGTCAAAAGACTGCACTGAGGAATCGTTGGTCAACCTGATGAACACAGTCCTGGATGACACCAGCATCTCTTTGAAAGAGAAGAAACAGCGGCTGAAACAGTTTCAGAAATCGTACCCACAACTTTATGAGCAGAATTTTGAAGGCATGTTATAAATGTCTGCTAAGAAAGGTTATTTGTCAAATTTGCAACTAACACTGTTAAAATACTAACATATCAGTGATCCTAATATTTTCAGATTACTGGGGATACGTTAAAACTTATTTTGGCTGTATTTAATTCTGCTTATTTCATGAGGTTTATTAAGAGTTTATATTTTATTTTGTTGTTACATTTTTGGGATAAAATTGATTAAGAGTTGAAGTGTTGTGTTGTTGTTACATTTTGGGATAAACTTGATGAAGACTTCATGTTTTGTTTCATTGTTACATTTTGGGATACAATTTATTAAGACTTCATGTTTTGTTTTGTTGTTACATTTTGGGATAAACTTTATTAAGACTTCATGTTTTGTTTGTTTTATAACATTCTTGAATAGACTTTATTAAGAGTTCACATTTTGTATTGTTATTACATTTTGGAATAGATTTTCTTTTGCATCATGCCAGTGATGTTGACCTGGCAGTCTGCACGTCCATGTCCTTAATTTTTTTTGTATATCTGAGATTTTACACTCAGAAAGCCATGAATGCAGCAGCCACACAAAGCAAAGAATTTCTGTTTATAGATATGCTATATACAAATTTAAATGTAGCTTTTGCTTTAAAGTCTAGTCCTAAACATTTATGCCATTTCATTCACTTACTCCTTTTCATTGCATGTGGAACATAGGGTTGCAGTTAATGCTTGCCACCGATTTCTGTTTTTGGCCATCTTTTTTCAACTCTGCCAGTGATAGCCCAGTTACAGTATCTTCCTCTTCCGCTGTTTTTGTCTCTATTTTCTCTTTGACCTTTCCACTTGTCTCATCCCCTGTCTCCTGTCCTCAGTTTGAGTTTCGCTCCCTCTTTTTTTCAAGTCTTTGTGCTGTCTTGTTTTCATACACCTTGCAGTGGACAGGAATTCACATTAATTTCACTTTGTTGAACTGGAGCTGGTTTTCATTACTGCTTCAGAGAGGCTGCCTGATTCATTGTTTTTATTGTGCCTTAGGGCAGTTATGGATATAGTGAATTTGTGAGGAATACAATCTTGGCCCTAGCTTTATCCCTGTTCTCTTCTTCATGGATCCTTAGCCTCTGACTGACAAAGCAATCAGTGGCCATCACACCTGGTGGCTTCTTGTAAGGCAGCAATAAACTGTCCCCACTTTGCTTGGTCGATGGCCATCCTTTTTTTTACAGTGCCTCAACTCTGGTTCATGCTTTGCACCTTGGCCTGCACAGTTCTCTATCAAGTTTTTGGTTGGCCTCTCTTTCGTTTTTCTTCTGAAAGGGAAAGTACGCAACTGTTGAAAAATCTTAATTTGGTGTTTGTGCTGCACTGCAAACATTTCCAGATGTTTAGAGTATCCCTTTATTCTGTGATGGTTATTGTATCTGTTTTTAGTGCTTCCTCCTCAGCTTTGAAGTTTTCCAGTGGCCACTGAGAGTAGCTCTTGTTGCTGATTCATATACCTCAAATTTAGGTTTCATATTTGTCTTCTGGTCCGTTCCACTAGAATTAAAGAGAATATGTAACACTTCATAGCTCATTCATTACCATTATCATCATTTCTATTTGACCTACTTACGGATGATGGAACCACATCTGCAGCTGGCCAACTTGTAGTAAACATTCACCAAAGCATTCATGTGCACTTGCAGCAGTCATTTCCATAACAGTTTGTTTCATATGATGAGGTTGTTAGCCCCATGCTCAAAGTCATCATCCAGTATATTTGCCTGTAATGTCCCATAAAAAAATATAATCAAGCATTGATTTTTAAAAAAAAATGTTTAGTAATTAACATTTAAAACCTTGTAAGAGTTTTAGACAACAAAATTATTTAAGAAACATTCCCAGTATTAGCAAACTCACCCTGGTATCAAGGTAATGGCAGATGTGATAACCGTGTTAGGTTATGATAAATGCCAGGTAATTTAGAGATGTATTATCAGTTTTGCAGAACAGTGAGATTGCTTTTTCCATATATGATTGTTTCAGGCATTGTAGCTCAAACTTAACACAGCAGTTTATGCATAGATTGACATTTATATTTGAAAACAGTCAGCTTTGACTGGATGTCATTAAAAAAAATAATGTTTACAGTTTGCTTGTTGAGCACTTAAGGAAGCATTGTGCATTTTTTGCGGGTTAATTTCATGTTATTTGTTTTCCCCTGTGTTTTGTGTTTACCGTTTTTTTATGTAGAGTTTGTTGGTTTAGGATATCAGCATGTTCAAAAATTTTAATAACATGCCTCTGGTCAAATTACTGCCTTAAAGATTTTCAACTGCTGTCATTTTAAATGAATGTTGAAGCATGATAGTATGCAAAAACAAATGTCTAGTGAATATGATTATACTTGATGTCGGTGCAGCTTATGGTTATATAGATTCACAAGTTTTATGTAACAGTTTCTGGAACTTGTATACATGTTTTAATACCCTAAGCAAATCTCCTCAGGTAGTGAGAAAGGAGTATGAGGCGAAGCTGAAATATTAGCATCCTATTTGCTAAAGAAGTACTATACTGCTAAAACTTTCAGAATTATTGTGTGTGTGTTTTTTTTTGGTTTTTTTGTTATGGCCTCTCAAACTGAACTTTCACATATTCATTCACGGATGTCTACTTTCAGATTCATACAGAGATGTGTTTTAACCAGTTTAAATTGTGTTTTGTATTCTGAAAATTTACATTTATTAATTTTAATGTTAACTTATGCTGGACTTACTAAAAGGAAGAATAGAGGGGTGTAAGCATGTCTGATAAAACAAGTTAATGCTATTTATTTATTACTTTGTGTATATCTGCATGTTTGATTGTTTATATATTTGCCTGCTAGTTTGTCTCATATACAGATCTTTTTGTATAAAGTGCTAAATGTTTAGTGCATTAGTCTAAATTCTGAAATGATCATTACAGATTAATTGTTGAACAGTATTTGTAAATATTTGAGCCTCAGACTAACATTTTGGAGAGCATTTCTTGTGACAGAATATTTTAAATAAAAATGTTAAGTGCCTTGTATATCTAACTGATGCCTTATATATCTTCAGATATAGTTTGAATGTACAGGGTGTCCAAGAATTATTCACCAGATTATGAAGTTCAATAATCTTGAGCAGTTACAAGTATTAAAATTAAATGATACTGCATTTACAATGTTTAACCCACAGAGTTTTATTGGTCATATTCATTGAAATTGATTGCACCTATAATGCTGCTAAACATGTGGTGGGAACTGGAGTGTTTAATGGACAGTGAACATGTTACAAAGGGTGGCCTCGAGGTGATATATTAAAAAAGTGTATCCTGAACATTTCATTTTGAATGTGAATTTCAATTAATGTGACCAATAAAATTACTTGGGTTAAGGCTGCAGTATCATTTATCTGTAACCTCGTATCAGCTCAAGTATTGAACTTCATAATCTGGTTCCTATTTCTGAACATCTGTGAAGTCTGTGGCACGCAGTGTTTTGTTATTAGAAGAATATGCAGTTTATTATTCAGTGGCTCAGTATTGATGTATTCTGCATGTACTATTTGTATTTTACTTTTGTAAATTATTTAGGATACTTGATTTTACACACAATATGACTGTTGAATGAGAATTTACAGATCTACCATGCTGTGGTCTGCACAGAACATTTTATATGGATCCTTAAAAATCCAATGCTTGTGGACTGCCTTCAATAAGAATGAGGTATTATATTTCATATGCATAACATTTGTGGCACAGCGCACCAGAATCAGTGACATGTCAGCATTTTGAAATAGCTGGATATTGGCATCAGAGAAAGGTGTTTAAAAAGTTAATTGCACCTTTATACTTACTTAGTCGTTCCCCTTCTACCATGAGGTGTAGAGGTTTGGAAGAGAGAGCGCCAGACTATCCTATCGGCTGTCTTCCTCCTGGCTTGGTTCTATTCTAGTCCTCGGTCCTTCAAAGATTGTCTAATGTTGTCCCCCCAGCGGACTCTGGGTCATCCTGGGGGTCTGGATCCCTGTCTCTTAGTTTCCCATGCTTGTCGTGGTAGCCGATCTTCTCCCATTCTGCAGACATGGCCAAACCATCTTAGTTGGGACTGTTCTACTTGAGTTTGCAGGGGGTGGGATTTTAGGCATTGATGTATCGTCTGGTTGCGGACCATGTCTCTTGTTACTTCAACCACCTTCCTCAGATACCTCATTTCTGACGTTTGGATGTGGCTTTTGATTTAAAATGTTAATTACACTTTTATATGTACCCCATATAGTTCCTGGTGTCTGATGAGACAAAGAATGAATAGTAGGCCTACTACTGCTCCGTCAGGCATGTCATACAAGGCAACTAATACGAGGTTGGGCATTAGGCACATAATACAAAATGCTACATAAATGACTACTGCAAGAGCATGTGAATGTTTTGTGCCAGGTTTCCTGGAAGGGACCAGCTAAATGATGATGACATATATATGTAAACCAAAAATGTTACGTTTGAAGACAGTGAAATCAGTTTTCATTAAATATAAAGTGAACTCGCACAATCAATATTTCTAACCAAATTAAAAGTTTTCAACATTTTTCTGTACATTGTATGTGCTAACATGTTACTGATTTCATATCAAGTCACATCTGATGTTAACCTGCCATACTTGCATGTTTTTCAAGTGTTTCTAAGCACTTGAGCTGTGGGTTTCACTTTAAAAATTGACCATATACAATTTTTGGCTAAGTAAATTGAGTTTACTAAGGGGAGTTATAATGTGGAAATTTATATTTCTGTTATCTCTCTTTTTTTAGTTACGAATTTAACAGTGCGGACACAGGTTAAACTTAACACTCGGAGGAAGACCAGGTTAAACTTAACACTGAGAGGAAGACTATCTTCGTGAATTCTGAAGGACGTGCCTGTCAGTCATATTCGTTTAATCTTGTAACGTCTGTATATCACATGAAGTCTCTCTTCATATAGCAGATTAAGCTGCAGAAGACCTGTGGTGAATATGTTCTACATACATATCATTTATTGAAATATCTAGTACCTTGTTGAATATCCTATCACCATTATCATTTCCGTTTTGGCACCTTAAGGAGCGTGCGGCCAGCACCAAAGTATTTATGTTATTTTCAGCTGTGGTTTCTGTAGCTATTTGCTTTACATCATTGAGATTGCCAGCTCCATGCACAATGTTTGTTGCCTCTTGTGGCGTGCCTGAGGAAATAGTAGTCTTGGTCTCCTTAAAGACCCCTGGGCACTACATCTGTTGTTGACTCCTGTACTAACCTGTGCTTGACTCCTGTACTAACCTGTGCTTCTTTCATATATGTTCACATGTAATCCTTCATTATCCATCATCATTACATTATTTCTTTTGATCTTGATTTTTTCCTGTTCTGGAATAAAAGTTTGTGCCCCCACAAATTCTGAATTGTGCTGATTAAAGCATACAGTGATGGACTTCACTCATGACATTCTTCTGAGACTACCTAATCTAAACGTCCATAAATTATCCACAAATTCTGACGAGAACACATTATGTTACTCTGTACTGAAACTGACTTTCCAGTATTTACTTGTGGATGCTGGCCCCAGTCTGCCTCACCTGTTTCCTGTAGGTGTAAACAGTAGTATTCCTTCCAGCATTTATCATGTCTGCCATCCAGACCAAAATACGTAGGAGATGGCGACACTCCGCCCCTTAGTCCTCCCAAAAAGGAGAAATCCTCACAAATACTGATCGTTACTGTTGCGTAACTTGTTCCATGGATCTCATAAAGTCACAGATTTCTTGCAGTGGCAGCTGCTTGCTCTGTAAGGATTGGATAAAAAAAGAAGAAGTGAGTAAGTTTTAATTCCATCATCTCAGAGTAACTGTATGAGAGAGTGAAATACCTTACACATTTTCTTAATGGTGCTCATCATTAGTGTAAATTATGTAGCCATTACTTTAATTGATTTTGAGTCTTTCAAGGTGTATCATTTGTTTGCAGTTAGACTAACGTTATAGAGCATATTTGCAAAGTTTACATGTATTATGATATTCGGCCTACTTTAAATGCTTGATTATACGACATGTCAATTTTGAGATAGCATTTTTTTTTCATACAATTTTATATATAGATATGAATTTTTTTCATACAATTGTCTATGTTTAGTTTGAATCCTTAATGTGAAAAAAAACATGATAAAGCTTTTTGAAACAAAAGTATTAAAAATATTTGCCAGTCTTTTCTGGTTTGATCTCTATGCTAAAGCATTTCCCAGAGTTTGATTTGTTAAAGAACTTCAGACCAAATAAGATTTCCAAAAATGAAATGAAATTTGTGTTGTTTTGGAAGCTGCTCTTTACACAAGCATCCGTTGACTTCTACATGTTAATAACAAAGATCTAAAAAATTGGTGGGAGGTTTGTGGAGGTGACATCTGTCCCACAGAGGATGACAAGCATTTAAGCATGATAGCTGTGTTTGAAATGAGAAATCTGTTGTCAGGCACGGCAGCGCAATGAATATTCCATACATATTAAAAAAAGGCAAAAGGCACTCCATTGGAAGTGAATAGGAAAATGATGACAATTACAAGACAGTTGATGTTCTTGGGTGGGAGATTTAGAGGGAGAGCAACAAAACACATGGAGAAGAGAACTGAAATATAATGAGTAGACAAGACATTGAAAGGTCTCGAGTGGATGGTACCTTGGGGAGCTGGAGGGGAATGAAGATGATGGTGATTAGCATAAGTGACAACATGAGTAGGAGGTATTATCATAAGTGACAACATGAGTAGGAGGTATTATCATAAGTGACAACATGAGTAGGAGGTATTATCATAAGTGACAACATGAGTAGGAGGTATTATCATAAGTGACAACATGAGTAGGAGGTGTTATCATTGTCGTGAAACGAAGTGTAACCCACTACTTTGTTAATCACTATGTCGAGATACAGATTTGCTTCAACCAATCAACGTTCACCAGTCTCTGAGACAGAATAAATTAACGGCCATCTTGTTCACGCAAGATGGCCGATGAAAACTGAATAAAATTAGGCTGTATGAGACCAGGTACAAAACCGGAGGAAACCAATCAACTTGCTCCGCCAGGAACCAACCGAAAGCTTTCCTCAAGTAGTTACTTGACTATATAATCGGGCGGATTTTATGCTAACCACGCAACCCCGAACTTGACGCCAGAGATACAGACTGAAGAGGGAGAAGCTGTCACCTTGATTTATGGTAACTTACCTGAGGGCATCGACCTGCAACCTACTTCACTAAGTCGCGTCAAAACCTGGCCAGTTTAAAATCTTAGGAGGGTAAATATTTTTACGATAACCGTTGGTATTTGTTGTGTGTCATTTATACTACCTATCAGGTTACTGATTGTATCTTGGGGGGAATTAAGTATAATGATTGTATTTCCTATTATGATTGAATAGACGAAGACTAATAGGACTCATACTTCAACCTATTGTCTCCTATACTTCAATCTATTGTCAGTCTATAACTTCAGTCTATTGTCTCTGATAATTCCAAACTGCAATATAACCAAAACAGTCCTTGTTAGGACTCAATCTATTGTCTCCTATAACTCAATCTATTGTCTCAGATAAGACCAATTCCAATATAACCAAAAAAGTCCTTGTCAGGACTCAATCTATTGTCGCATCTAACTCCAATCTATTGTCTCCTATAACTCCAACCTGATATATCACCAACCAGTCCTCGTCTCATATACTCCTATCATAAGAACATAAGGGAGCCGCGCTAGCGTAGTGGTTACAACACCGCTCTGGCGACCGGGTGATACAGGATCAAACCCGGGCGACGGCATTTGAGGATTTTTCGTCGACCGGGATTTGGACTGGATTAACTCGAGACCTGGCGAGTACATTTGAAGGAGTGTCGTCGACCAGGGACTGGCGGCTCCTGAGCCGACCCAGCTGCAATGGGTACCTCCGAAATCGGCGAGTATTTGCCTGAATGGCGAGGGACACCTGTCTCTGTACAAGAAATAAAGGGATACTCACGTAAAATCAATGTCAGGTTAGACATAAATAATAACCTGAGATTTCGCCTCGAGTATTAGCGGGCGTACGAAAAAAAAAAAAAAAAAAAAAATAAGAACATAACAATATTGTTAGGATATATGTTACCAGCTATTGTCAGAGAGGGCGTGATATAGTATAGGGGGAAGGACATTGTTGTATCACACCTAGGTGTACATATTATTGGATTTATTCATGTATTGATTTATATTATGGGATGTATTCATGTATAAAATGTATTCATGTATTGAATCTATATTATTGAATGTAGACACCTGTCTTGTCTCGCTATTGCTAAATCATACTGAGCCATGTTGTCATTCATCCCACATGCATACATCGGAGACACGCTCATTTCACTCACACTAGAAATAGGTGGGCTTGAGGACAGAAATTAGCCCCTATTTTTGCTTTGTTACAGGTTTAATTGTGTCCTAAAAAACCTGAGGTCGTATGTTCGAGTCAATCCCGCTGCCTGGAACTCCGCAGGAGCATAGAGGTTGACCGACTCTACATCTTTGGTCCCCCTCAGTCTTGGGTGGGCTAAAGGAACGATACTCTGCCGGTGGTGTGAACCAAACAAAGAAGAACAGACTTAAGAGAGATGAGTACACATTAGTACCATTTCTGTCGGCATTGTGAGCATAGAACTGTCAATGAAGAAAACGTGAATTAGCGTAGCAAGAGACAATAATAAGATCATAGTGGATAAATTATACGTAAATAACAGCATAGCTGATAAACGTTATATCCTTAATTAACAGCACCGCTGATATAATTTTTTGTTCCTATAATTGGAAAACGTGTTGTAATATTTATAAATATAAATATTTGTAAATCATATGTAAACTTACCAATTCATTTCATTCCATTTTTTTTTTCAACATTCACCTTTCAGCACAAGAGTAGATAGTGTATATATACTAAATAAAATATAAGGAAATTGTATTTTGAACGACTTGTCAATTTTATCATTGTTAAGTAAAAATCTGTTTCCTTGCTTTGTTTAATATCACAATTAGTTACACAGCAGAGGTGGCGCTTTATGTCGGTCTCCTCTATACTATTGTTTCGAGATCAGATCATTCACAGCCGTAACTAATTTGTGATACCAGTAGTCCTCTCAGACACTGGGACTTCACCATTTTCTGCAGAAATCCTATTTCTGTAATTGTCAGTACTATACTGATCCAAGAGCCAAAATAAAACCTCTCGCCACACTGGGGGCTCGTTCCTGGGATATTTCTGTATATCTTGAGCCATACTTAGTCTATTCATCTATCTACACTCTATCTTGTGCCACCCATAGGTAACATAAGAAAATAAAATTTTATTTTTTGAAAAAAATTCTATTTTAGGATTTTTAAAACAATATTTTCTTAGGAGGAGTACCATTTAGTACTCAGTAAATAGTTGATGCTCACAAAGTTGCACGGACATTTTTTGTTCATTTAAATTAATTAAGTTTAATTACAATAATTTGGTTATAGTAAATTTACATACCCTCTCTAAGCAACGCCATGGCTGATCTAGTGAAGTTCAGAACTGCGATCATGCAGATGGGTAAGGAATTAAATTTGACAGGTGATGCTCTCACTCAGTATGTCACAACAGAAGTGGACAAACACATGGATAGGGAAGAAAGAAAGTTGCAATTAGAGACTGAAGCAAAGAAATTAGAGGCTGATAGAGAAGCAAAGAAATTTGAGGCTGAAAAAAGGAGGTTGCAAGCTGAGAGAGAAAACAAAAGACTGGAAGCTGAGAGAGAAGACAAAAGACTGGAAGCTGAGAGAGAAGACAAAAGACTGGAAGCTGAAAGAGAAACTAAAAGGTTAGAAGCTGAGGAAAGGAAATTACAAGCAGAGAGAAGACCATCAGTTGAGATTAAAAGAGCTTGAAATTCAGGCAAATACTGGCAATAATGGTGGTAGCTCACCTCACTCTGAGAGTAGCTCCAGCCAGAGCACCTCAAGTGGGGCCATGAATTTTCATCTGGACCCATTTGTTGAGAAAGAAGACGCCATTGAGTCGTACCTGGATAGATACGAAAGACTAGCCACTACCTATGGCTTAGTGAAAGAAAAATGGAGTCTTAAACTATCTCAGGGATTGAGAGGTGTGGCCTACGATGTGTATTTGAAGCTCTCAAGAGATGACCAGGAAGATTATGAAATCCTGAAGCAGGCACTGCTTGTGAGATATGAAAAGAACTCAGAATCATATAGAAAGAAATTCCGAACAGCTAAACTTCTTCCAGGAGAAAACTATCACCAATTCTCTGCTAGACTGGAAACCTATTTGGAAAAATGGAGTAGTTTAGGAAAGTGTCAGGATCTGAAAGAAATGATAATGATGGAGCAAGTGAAAGAGTCCATGCCTCAAGAAATGAGGAAGTTTATCATGGAACAAGGAGCAGAGAGATTGGAAGATATTGTAACTGTTGCTGAGAGATATCAAGCAGCTCAGGCAGAAGTATTAGGAAATAAGAAGAAGCAGAGTGAAAACTTCCAATCATCACAAAACTATACCAAATATGAACAAAATGACCATACCACAAGGAACAAACAAAGATTTGACCAAAAGGACAAAAACCCTCTAAGATCGGATAAGACACCTTACCGGAAGGAAGGAAAGTGGTGTAAAACTTGTCTAATGAGTAACCACAATACTGCGGACTGCAGAAGGAAGAATCCTCCTCATCATGCTGCATGTCTTACAACAGGGAATCAGGGAAGGAATGAACTGGCAGTAAGTCAGAAGGACTTCCATCATCCCCCTGTCTGTGAGGAAGTGACCGTGAATGGCACTCAAGTACTGTGTTTATATGACACAGGATTGGACTTTGATTCAGTTGTGTGCTCTCTCTAGTGAGTCCTGACCAGATAACCACAGAAACAGTGGAAATCAGAGGACCGATCAAGGGAGCAAGAACCATGACACTACCCATAGCTCGAATCAACATAAGATCTCGCTATGTGGAAGGAGAAATCAAAGCAGCAGTGATGGACGACCCTATTTACCCTTTGATTTTGGGGTGTAGGTATGTTTTCCTTGGAGAACCTATAAAACCTGTAGTTATGGCAACAGTCCAGACCAGGGAAAGCTCCAGGAAAATGGAGGAGAATCCTATCAATACTCATCCAGAAGAGATGAAAAAGGCTCAGGCAGCAGATAGCACACTGAAGCCTTGTTTTGGCAAATTGCCTAAAGCACATAACCCTCCAGAGAAAGGAGACTTGTATATGAAGAATGGCCTACTATACAGAAAAGCTGGAACAGGACCTAAAGGGCATGGACAGCTTGTAGTGCCAAAATCTTACAGGGAGAAGGTTATGACGCTAGGACATGCTATACCCTTCAGTGGACATATGGGAATAGGGGCCACTGGACAAAGGATAGCCTGTCACTACTTCTGGCCAGGAATTACAGAGGACATAAAAAGATATGTAAGATCTTGTCCAGAATGCCAAAGAGTAGCTCCTAAGCATAGGACTGCACCAGCAACACTGGGAGAAATGCCTATTATGGGAACCCCTTTTGAACGTGTTGCAGTAGATATTGTTGGACCCCTCACTAGGACCAAGAAGAGAAATGCTTACATCTTAACCTTGGTTGATACTTGCTCTATGTGGGGAGAAGCAGTGGCCATGTCAGCTATAGATTCAAAGCACGTGGCAGAGACCCTGTTGACAATATTTACCCGATTAGGTTTCCCGCATCAGATATTGACTGACAATGGGTCTCAGTTTAAGGGAAAGCTAACACAAGAAGTATTCAGGATATTTCAAGCCAGGCACTATCATTGTAGTCCCTACCATGCCCAAGGGAACGGTCAAGTAGAGCGGTTCAATGGTACGCTAATTTCAATCCTTAGAAAGCTGGCGAGTGAAAAACCTGATACTTGGGATACATACTTACCCGCTGCACTATTTGCATATAGGGAAGTACCCCACAACTCAACTGGATTGGCTCCAGCTACATTGTTGTTTGGAAGACCAATAAAAGGTCCACTGGAAGCATTGCTGTGGACATGGACTGATGAAAAGGCAGAGGAAACAGTGACTTCCGCATACCAGTACGTCAACGAGTTGACATCTCGATTGAAAGCAGGTTGGAAACTGGCCAATGATAACTTAAGACAGGCCAGGAGGAAGCATGCTGCGTACTACAACAAAAAAAGCAAAGGATAGGGAACTGGAGGTGGGTGAAAAGGTGTTATTACTGTTGCCAAGCAGCAATAATAAATTGCAGATTGGATGGCAGGGACCCTATGTCATACTGGAGAAACTTTCCAGGACCAATTATAAGATTGACAAGAAAGGAATGGAGAAGGTATATCATGTCAATCTTCTTAAAAAATACTATGACAAGGAATCATCAGAAGTTGCACATATTATGACCCTAGCCATTGCAACAGAAATGCACGGTGAACCACTTCACTCTATGGAGTATCCACTCACAACTACAGAGGATTATGTTCAAGTAAATATTAGTGAACATTTAACTCCAGAGCAGAAGAAGAGGGTTCAGAAAGTGTTGGAAACCCATGCTGATGTGCTCACAGATAAGCCAGGTCGGACGAATCTGTTAGAGTACGACATGAAGGTTACCGACCCTACCCCAGTATGCATAAGAACATACCCTATACCCTATGCGAAAGCCCAAGCACTAAGGGAGGAAGTTGATTATCTGTTGAAGGAGAAAATTATCTCGAAGTCAGACTCTCCCTATAGCTCAAGTGTGGTGCTATTGAGAAAACCGAGTGGTGAACACAGGTTATGTATTGACTACCGGAAGCTTAATGCGATCACAGAATCTCAGGTGGACCCATTACCTGACACAAACCAGCTGTTCTCTACACTGAGTAAGGCTAGGTATTTATCGAAGGTAGATCTAAGCAAGGGATACCATAAAATACCAGTGAAACCAGAAGTTAGGAAAATGCTGGCATTTAGTACATCGGACGGACACTACGAGTTTAATGTACTACCCTTTGGGCTGAAAAATGCTCCAAGTATCTTTTCAAGAATGATGAGGAAATTATTGGAACCTCTACAAAATCCCCATATCACTAACTTTATGGATGACCTTGTTGCAACAAACACATTTGAAGAGCATATAGTAGCGCTCTCCATGTTGTTCGAAAGACTGAGAGAAACTGGATTGACTGCACGTCCAACCAAGTGCTATATCGGTTGTAAGAAGTTGGAATTCTTAGGTCACACTATTTCTACAGGTCATATGTCTCCTGACCCAAAGAATATAGAGAAGCTAAAGAAGGCACCCAGACCTCAAACGAAGAAAGATGTGAGATCATTCGTGTCTTTATGTGGGTTCTATCAGAAGTACATATCCCACTTTAACTCTCTGTGTGCACCATTAACCAACTTAACGAAGAAAGGACAGCCTGACAAAATCAAATGGAATGCTGATTGTGAAAAAGCTTACACAGAGCTAAAAGCAAAACTCACCAGCAAACCAATCCTTACACTACCTGATATCACACAGGAATTTGTATTAAGGACGGACGCTAGCAGTATAGGGATAGGTGCAACTCTCTTGCAGAAATCAAAAGCCCAGCCGGAGGAACTTTTACCAGTCGCCTACGCCAGTAGGAAGCTGAATGCAGCTGAGTTGAACTACTCGACCATAGAGAAGGAATGTTTAGCTCTAATTTGGTCCATCAACAAATTTTCACCTTATCTGTATGGGACACACTTCATTGTCCAAAGCGATCATCAACCTTTAACATTCTTGGCTGCATCTAAAAAGCTAAATTCGAGATTGTTAAGGTGGAGTCTGCTTCTGGCGCCTTATTCCTTTACCGTGAATTACATTCCGGGAAGAGACAATGTAGGAGCTGATTTTTTAAGTTGACACCCTAGTACTCTGGAAGGACAGACGCAAAAGGATTAACCACAGCAGGGGTTTACACGTCAGCTATGACAAGTCACAGCTAGGAAAGGAGGGGGCTATGTCGTGAAACGAAGTGTAACCCACTACTTTGTTAATCACTATGTCGAGATACAGATTTGCTTCAACCAATCAACGATCAATGTTCACCAGTCTCTGAGACAGAATAAATTAAATGCCATCTTGTTCACGCAAGATGGCCGATGAAAACTGAATAAAATTAGGCTGTATGAGACCAGGTACAAAACCGGAGGAAACCAATCAACTTGCTCCGCCAGGAACCAACCGAAAGCTTTCCTCAAGTAGTTACTTGACTATATAATCGGGCGGATTTTATGCTAACCACGCAACCCCGAACTTGACGCCAGAGATACAGACTGAAGAGGGAGAAGCTGTCACCTTGATTTATGGTAACTTACCTGAGGGCATCGACCTGCAACCTACTTCACTAAGTCGCGTCAAAACCTGGCCAGTTTAAAATCTTAGGAGGGTAAATATTTTTACGATAACCGTTGGTATTTGTTGTGTGTCATTTATACTACCTATCAGGTTACTGATTGTATCTTGGGGGGAATTAAGTATAATGATTGTATTTCCTATTATGATTGAATAGACGAAGACTAATAGGACTCATACTTCAACCTATTGTCTCCTATACTTCAATCTATTGTCAGTCTATAACTTCAGTCTATTGTCTCTGATAATTCCAAACTGCAATATAACCAAAACAGTCCTTGTTAGGACTCAATCTATTGTCTCCTATAACTCAATCTATTGTCTCAGATAAGATCAATTCCAATATAACCAAAAAAGTCCTTGTCAGGACTCAATCTATTGTCGCATCTAACTCCAATCTATTGTCTCCTATAACTCCAACCTGATATATCACCAACCAGTCCTCGTCTCATATACTCCTATCATAAGAACATAACAATATTGTTAGGATATATGTTACCAGCTATTGTCAGAGAGGGCGTGATATAGTATAGGGGGAAGGACATTGTTGTATCACACCTAGGTGTACATATTATTGGATTTATTCATGTATTGATTTATATTATGGGATGTATTCATGTATAAAATGTATTCATGTATTGAATCTATATTATTGAATGTATCCATGTATTAGTTTATCAGAAAGAATGTTTTGCAAGTAGACACCTGTCTTGTCTCGCTATTGCTAAATCATACTGAGCCATGTTGTCATTCATCCCACATGCATACATCGGAGACACGCTCATTTCACTCACACTAGAAATAGGTGGGCTTGAGGACAGAAATTAGCCCCTATTTTTGCTTTGTTACAGGTTTAATTGTGTCCTAAAAACCTGAGGTCGTATGTTCGAGTCAATCCCGCTGCCTGGAACTCCGCAGGAGCATAGAGGTTGACCAGACTCTACATCTTTGGTCCCCCTCAGTCTTGGGTGGGCTAAAGGAACGATACTCTGCCGGTGGTGTGAACCAAACAAAGAAGAACAGACTTAAGAGAGATGAGTACACATTAGTACCATTTCTGTCGGCATTGTGAGCATAGAACTGTCAATGAAGAAAACGTGAATTAGCGTAGCAAGAGACAATAATAAGATCATAGTGGATAAATTATACGTAAATAACAGCATAGCTGATAAACGTTATATCCTTAATTAACAGCACCGCTGATATAATTTTTTTTGTTCCTATAATTGGAAAACGTGTTGTAATATTTATAAATATAAATATTTGTAAATCATATGTAAACTTACCAATTCATTTCATTCCATTTTTTTTTTCAACATTCACCTTTCAGCACAAGAGTAGATAGTGTATATATACTAAATAAAATATAAGGAAATTGTATTTTGAACGACTTGTCAATTTTATCATTGTTAAGTAAAAATCTGTTTCCTTGCTTTGTTTAATATCACAATTAGTTACACAGCAGAGGTGGCGCTTTATGTCGGTCTCCTCTATACTATTGTTTCGAGATCAGATCATTCACAGCCGTAACTAATTTGTGATACCAGTAGTCCTCTCAGACACTGGGACTTCACCATTTTCTGCAGAAATCCTATTTCTGTAATTGTCAGTACTATACTGATCCAAGAGCCAAAATAAAACCTCTCGCCACAATCATAAGTGACAACATGAGTGGGAGGTATTTTCATAAGTGACAACATGAATAGGAGGTATTATCATAAATGACAACATGAATAGGAGGTATTATCATAAGTGACAACATGAGTAGGAGGTATTATCATAAGTGACATCATGAGTAGGAGGTATTATCATAAGAGACAACATAAGTAGGAGGTATTATCATAAGTGACAACATGAGTAGGAGGTATTATCATAAGTGACGACATGAGTAGGAGGTATTATCGTAAGTGACGACATGAGTAGGAGGTATTATCGTAAGTGACAACATGAGTAGGAGGTATTATCATAAGTGACAACATGAGTAGGAGGTATTATCATAAGTGACAACATGAGTAGAAGGTATTATCATAAGTGACAACATGAGTAGGAGGTATTATCATAAGTGACAACATAAGTAGGAGGTATTATCATAAGTGACAACATGAGTAGGAAGTATTATCATAAGTGACAACATGAGTAGGAGGTATTATCGTAAGTGACAACGTGAATAGGAGGTGTTATCATAAGTGACAACATGAGTAGGTGTTATCATAAGTGACAACATGAGTAGGAGGTATTATCATAAGTGACAACATGAGTAGGAGGTGATATCATAAGTGACATGAGTAGGAGGTATTATCATAAGTGACAACATAAGTAGGAGGTATTATCATAAGTGACAACAAGAGTAGGAGGTATTATCATAAGTGACAACATAAGTAGGAGGTATTATCATAAGTGACAACATAAGTAGGAGGTGTTATCATAAGTGACAACATGAGTAGTGTTATCATAAGTGACAACATGAGTAGGAGGTATTATCATAAGTGACAACATGAGTAGGAGGTGATATCATAAGTGACATGAGTAGGAGGTATTATCATAAGTGACAACATAAGTAGGAGGTATTATCATAAGTGACAACAAGAGTAGGAGGTATTATCATAAGTGACAACATAAATAGGAGGTATTATCATAAGTGACAACATAAGTAGGAGGTGTTATCATAAGTGACAACATGAGTAGTGTTATCATAAGTGACAACATGAGTAGGAGGTATTATCATAAGTGACAACATGAGTAGGAGGTGATATCATAAGTGACATGAGTAGGAGGTATTATCATAAGTGACAACATAAGTAGGAGGTATTATCATAAGTGACAACATGAGTAGGAGGTATTATCATAAGTGACAACATGAGTAGGAGGTGATATCATAAGTGACATGAGTAGGAGGTATTATCATAAGTGACAACATGAGTAGGAGGTATTATCATAAGTGACGGGAGCCGCGCTAGCATAGTGGTTACAACACCGCTCTGGCGACCGGGTGATACAGGATCAAACCCGGGCGACGGCATTTGAGGATTTTTCGTCGACCGGGATTTGGACTGGATTAACTCGAGACCTGGCGAGGACATTTGAAGGAGTGTCGTCGACCAGGGACTGACGGCTCCTGAGCCGACCCAGCTGCAATGGGTACCTCCGAAATCGGCGAGTATTTGCCTGAATGGCGAGGGACACCTGTCTCTGTACAAGAAATAAAGGGATACTCACGTAAAATCAATGTCAGGTTAGACATAAAAAAAATAATAACCTGAGATTTCGCCTTGAGTATTAGCGGGCGAACGCAAAAAAAAAAAAAAAAAAAAAAAAAATCATAAGTGACAACATGAGTAGGAGGTATTATCATAAGTGACAACATAAGTAGGAGGTATTATCATAAGTGACAACATGAATAGGAGGTATTATCATAAGTGACAACATAAGTAGGTGGTATTATCGTAAGTGACAACATAAGTAGGAGGTATTATCATATTTAACAACATAAGTAGGCGGCTAATTTTTGTGCATGTGTGATTGTCTGTGTTGGCCTTTTTTTCTTCTTGTCAAACTGCGAGAGTTTACATTGTTTATATATCTGTATAAAATCATAATTTATTGAATTTGAACCACTGACACAGAATCTTGCCCCATCATTACATTTCTGATTTGTTGTTATATGTACACAGTTGAAATAAAATGAAATGTTTGGCATATGATTTAATGAAAGTGTTAAGTGAGTGGCTAAAATGGGATGTGGCAGACACTACAGGCCCTGTGTAATTTCCTGGGATGGGGGATCTCTGGGATGACAAAGAAAGAATATAACTACTGCTCCCTCAGGCATTAAGATGTGACTAGTAGGAGACTTTATGGTGGGCTGGCAGCCTCATCATGTACAACAAACTGCTACATAAACTACCACTAAAAGAGCACATGAATACATTGGTGAAGGATTTTATAAGTGTGCCAGTACAGTGGTGGCTGTATGCTCCATAGGAAGCCAAAATGGAAATGATAGATTGTAAGTGCTGATTGTAAGAAAAATAAAGGTGCAAATTTGTTTTCTTAATACTCACATAGATAGTGTATCCATGCAGTAGCAATTTCTGATTTAGGGCAGTGATGATGTAGCACTTTAGGATAAGATAACTCTTCCACAAATATGTACAGCTGTTTGATGCTTTCATAGTTCCATCTGTGCACAGGTCTAAGTGCTTTCATCGCAGTAGCTCGTCTACATATTCATGCAATGTATAATGATTGGTGAGAGTAGGGATGGAAAGTTAAGATCTAGGTCAAATTCTCGTGACATATGTTGATAATGATAAATAAATAATAAATTAGGTATGATCTCAAACACAAGAGGCTTCTGCCACACTCCTCCTTCTTATTCATACCATGGCAGATATGGGGCAGCATTAGACAATCTCGAAAGGACCGAGGACTTGATTGGAACCAGGCCAGGAGGAAGACAACCGATAGGATAGTCTGGCGTTCTGTCTGGCAAACCTCTACACCACAGGGTAGAGGAGAACAAGTAAGTAAGTAGGATATGGGGAAACTACCATTTAAGGACAGGATAAAATACACACTCACATTTACAATAATTGGAAAGGAAAAATGATACCATATTCAGGTATCAACAGTTGAAAAAAATATGTGGAATTAGAGATACTATGCTGTATATTCTAATTATAACCCATCAGAGGTTGAACGGGATATTGTTTATACACGTGCCTGCGCAAACGCATATAAACAGCAAAAGTGTGTTCCAGTAATTAGAAAGCCACCTTCGACAATTTAGAGCCGAAATAGATTATGCATGTATATGTTCTTCATTCCATATAGAAGCATAACAGACCTCGCATACAGAAAGGCACAGGTTTTGAATACATGATAATGAGAACAAGATTCACAAAATCACACATCACCGACATGGAGCAAGAAGATAAACTTCTCCAAGGCCGTGTAATGAGTACTGTATTAAAACCGATACAGGAGCAAATGCAAAAGGCAAAGTAACGTGTTATCAGTATCAGTATTTGCGCATACAGAAGTGAAGAGCAGAATAGCTCAGGCAAAAGCAGCATTCTATAAAATGAAGAGTGTTTTATGCAACAATTCTTTGTCATTCGAAGTAAGAAAGTTCTTCGGTGTTATATATAACTCATCCTGACATATGGGAGTGGGTCATGGACAATCAGTAAACAAGTAGGGAAGGCACTAGAGGCCACTGAGGTGTGATTTTACAGAAGAATGTTAAAAATACCATGGACAGCCAAAAAGAGTAATGAGGATGTCCTGAAAGAGGCCAATGCGCAAAGGAAACTTATTTCACAAGTTAGAAAGAAGCAATCCACTTTATTGGGCATGTTATGAGAAGATGAAAGCTGGAATATATCGTAACAACAGGTAAGATTGAAGGAAAAAGAGACCGGGGAAGACATAGAGAGCAAATACTGGACAGTTTGACATCGTGGCGTGGAAAGAAGTGAACAGCAAAATTGATAAATTGTACTGGAGATAGGGAGTTGTGGAGATACATGATCTCCTATGCCACTAGGCATGGTACTTGAAGAAGAAAAAGAAAATATCTGAACATGAGTAAAATTCAGTTAACGTATTAGAGATGCGTGGGAGGAAGTTAAAGAAACAACACTGAAAGGTGTTTAGAAGAAGCTAATTCCCGAACTTATGGACGATTTTGAAGGCTTTGAGAATCCAGTGGAGAAAGTTACTACAAATGTTGTGGAAAAGGCAAGGGAATTATTGGAAATCGAGCTTGAGGGTTTGGCAGAATTGCTTATCTCTCAAGACGAGGCCTTAACAGACGATGATCTTCTGATTGAAGACCAAAGAAAGATATTTCGTGAAGAGGACTCCCATCTTGGTGATAGTCCTGCTGTGCTTAGAGAAATGACAGCCGTGGAATAGGAAGAAGCTATCAGTTGTATAGAACTGGGGATGGCAGAATTTTAGAGGATTTATCCCAATTTGGAAAGTTCTAAAGTGAATGCAAGCTTTTATAACGATATTGTCATGCTGTTTAGGATGGCAGCTTTTGAGAGGATTTATCCCAATTTGGAAAGTTCTAAAGTGAATGCAAGTCTTTATAACGATATTGTCATGCTGTTTAGGATGACAGAATTTGAGAGGATTTATCCCAATTTGGAAAGTTCTAAAGCGAATGCAAGCCTTTATAACGATGTGTGTGGCCGCATGACCTACTACCATAGCATTTATTCGTGCTGGTAACTAGTTATAATAAAACATAAGAAATTACTATTAACTACTATAGAAAGTAAACAGTGCAGTTACGACATCTCGTAGAGAATCGTAAACACGAGATACATTGAGTATAGGATGACATAAGATGTAACTAAAACTATGGCGGGAGTTGCCATAGCAAACAATGACGTAAATGAGAATAGCCTTAGAGTAAGATCGTTTGATAAAATAACCAATAAATAAATTAACAAAATAATAGTTTGTCCAATGAAACGGTAGTTAGAATCGCGCACTACCGGAAGACGACCAGAAATAATTTTCTGGTAGTTGTAAAATCCGAGCCGTTGCAACCGGACGTGTTCTAAATCGTGGTAGTGAACAACCTGGCGTTCCTCCGATTTAGTCCACAAAAGTCCCGGCTCCTACGTTGTGAAACGCAGCAGCGTTCAAGTTATTTTGCTCAAGATTGTGTAGTTTGCTAGAAATTTCACCCGTGTGTTACCGGGGCCCGAAAGGGGAGCAAAGAATAGTAACACTGTTCCCTGCCATGCATGTTGTAGAAAGCGACTAAGGAGGGTTGGGCATGGGGCTGGTTACCCCATCCTGTAAAAAATTTAAACCACAAAAAACTTCAACAAACATGGACAAGTCAATTAAGGACAATAAAACACAGCCATCCAAGACAGTGGATGGTCCTCTCGCAGGGAGGCATATGATGCAACACAGAGAAAGCCGAAAGGAGTATGTGTTACTGACTAACCTTCTTTCTTCTAGAACTTCCAGATTTGGCACCTGGAATGTTCGGACAGAACGTGGAAAGAACTTGAGATGATGGCACGTGACAGGAGGACTTGGCATGTGTTTGTTGAAGGCCTATGCTCCTTTGGGAGTGGAGGGTTATGAATGAATGAAGAAGAGATTTCCTTCATTGTGAAAATCTGTGTATACAAATTTATTTTGGTGGTTCATCCATGTAAGTATGTTCTAAAGTTAGTTGCTTATCCTTTACAGGACGTGGCAATCAACCCCAGCTTTTATTGGCTGTGTTTGATTTTTCTAGGCAATTTTTTCATTCAGTAGTTTGCCATTGCTTTCTGAACGGTACGGCGCTTATACCATTGTTAAGAATCCACACAAAGCGATCTGCTACCAAACCGCCTGCAGCAGGTTTCGAACCTGGTATATCTGGATTATGAAACTGCGTTCATATCCATTAGGCCACAGACGCCGACAAGTATGTTCTAAGGAACATTATTTCATTTTCAGCTCGATTTTCGTGATAAGAAATGATTATCCCTGATATTTGAAACCAATGAAGCTGCAACGATAAGCAATAAATACTGTACAGACTACTACACACGAAGCGCCCAACAATGATATAATCAATGCTAAGGACTTAGAGAAGTTTGAAACTATTGAGGAAATATATACACTACCTTGGATTGAAATTAAGGAGGAAAAGCTTATCGTACATGTTGAAATGGATGCACATGATAGTATGATGTAAATAGATGAACCATTGTTGCCATGTTTGCTTGTTGATCTTGAACGGTTCTACTTTTAAATAAACTTCAATTAAATGGTTAAGGCTGTTGATGGATTACTTAACAGTTGGATAAATTAAATGTATGCACGTTTTTGAATTCATCATACTACCTGGGACCAAATAGAATGAAACCAAGAAATTAATACCTCTGGCGGATTTTAAGCCAGTCAACTACTAACTTGGAATATACAGATAAAACAACCAACATAAAATCAAACCAATTAGCCCAGAATAATTAACACTGCCACACGTGTCCCTTCCGTGATTCGAACCCGACACCTTTGCCGCGTGAGACCAGCGCTCTAACCACTCTGCCAGTCTAGCTCTATTGCACACTTATACTATGATACTATAAACATGTTATTTGCCAGCTTATCGGCGATTTCCGCTTTTTCGGGGGGGGGGGGGGTGTTCTAGAACCTAACCCGTCGTATCAGTGGGTCACTACTGTACTCTGAACTTACATTGTAATTGTCAATCCACAGATGTGGGATTAAATTAGTCGGGTGGGGTTCTGTCAGAGAGAAGGTACTCGGGGTAGCATACAAGAACTGTAAGAGATAGCCTGAATGTGTAAAGAAGTCAACATTCTGCTTTAAGGGTGTTTTTAAGACGCACAGTAATATGGAAAATACCGAGGCATGATAGAATCTCAGAGAAATGCTTTAAAATCGTCCACAATATTTGTTGATAGTCCGCCCATACCACTGTCAACAAAGGCAAACTCTAAAACTATTTTACAATAGACAGAGAGGTCTGACAAGGATGCATGCACTTATCTTCTTCACGGCCATGAACTGGATGGTCAGTCAAACTACAGAAGGAAGGAGTACGGTAAATACAGTGGACATTTGACAGCTACAGGAAAGTAATCTTGCAGGTGACCAATATCTTCTAGCTCTAAATCGACAAGGCATGCAGGACAAAACACGCTGTCTAATAGTAAAAGCAAAGGGGGAAAAACAGGGCTACACATTAATGTAAATAAAATAACGGACACGGCAATAAATAATAGGCAACCATGAAATAACAATCAATGATTAACTCACTGAAGAAGTACCTCAGGCAGACCACTGTTTTCTTTACACATATTCAAGCTGACGTGTGAAAGTGTACGAAGAAGAAGCAAGAGCAGAAAATGAAAGACTCCGTTAGTTTGTGAAACTACATAATGTCAGACAAATAGGGTAGGATTTGAGCAACTTAGCTTCTGACAAAATCAATTCCAGTGCATGTGAGTTTATAAATCAAGTTTATTTATTCTCCAAGTCATGGGTAGCAGGTGCAACCACTAGTGTAAGCTGAAGCAACAGTCAGCTTATTTATTGGCTGGGTTTTGACGGGAAATACATGAGACCACTATTTTAATTGCTGCAATTCTAAGGTTATCAACTGTTGCAGACAGTTAACTATCCGGATCTCTTAAAGCGAATGGTTGACATTGGCATTTTTATGTGCCTATATTTTGCTCGTTCATCATTTGGAAGCTCTACAAAGTTGCTACAGCTTTTCAGAAACGCATCACCGTTAATGATTCACATTTAACCACAATACTTACTACACTGAAACCTGTTGCCTTAAACCATTTACTTACTACTGAATGTTACACGCTGATTTATCATAAGTTCAAGCCGGGCCGGTTTATCCATTAGGCTAAGTAGGCTGAAGCCTGGGGGCCCGCAGCTCTCGTGGGCCCGTGCATACGTTCAAACAATTATACTAAGGGGTTTAAAAAAAAAATTAAAATTATTGCTTATTAGATTGGGGGGGGGGGGGGGGGCCAAACACCAAAAAGCCTAGAGGCCCTTTTTTTCTTAATGCGGCCCTGGGTTCAATCTGTTCCTTCTTCTTGAATTTCTTTGCTTGTATTATTTTTATCAGAGCGATATGTTTATGTTTACAATGTTTATTAAGGAGGAAGGATCCCGTTACACGCCCATTGAGGCATATTGGGAATATGGTGTTAGGCCCATATTTTCTTGACCATCGGCACACTAGGGGTGATGTGATCATCATCACGCCGGCCGCCTTAACCTTCCCAGAGTTGCTCTGGTACCCAGTTGGGGCTGTTTAATGTTTATTAAAGTGTTATTTTATTATCGTGTACCCTTGTCTAGTGCCATGACGATGAGTTACATGTGTAACTGTCAATAAAACATTCTTTCTAAACTGAAATTTTAAAACTTTAGTCAGTTTTACAAATAGACAATATCAGAAACAAAGTACGTTTCGAAATTACCATTCGTCATGCAGTCAGAATATGGAAACCAAGATGTGGAATATAAATTAATGAAAGTGTCGTAGGGCGGCCCTATTCTTATCGCTATTTTATCAAATCTTCACCGCGCTCATAAAATCTCGGGAAACACCGTTCGAGCCACACAATTGTTAGGCGGCTGCTGATTAGCTGGGGCAGATAACCACGGATGCTCTCGTGACCGCGAGAATGGAAGCCATTTAAAAGTATGGATTTTGGCTGGCAAATCCTTTTCGCTTCACCAGACCCCAGTCATCTAGATCGAGAGCGGTGAGAATTTCCCTTTGTCCTAGGGTAGTCAAAGTAGCGTGGCTTGACAAGGGAATTCAACAGTGCGAGGTTTAACAGAATCGGGTACACGGCTTCTTCATCGCTAGAACTACTGTGTACCATCGGACAGAAAAAGACTGTACAGTCTGTGTACGTCCGGCCGATTTGTGTGACCTTGCCACCGCCAGATCACTAAACCCACGTGGCAGGCAGCGTGGTCTAGTCTTCAGGCACTTAAGTATTTTATTTCTCAATATTGTGGGGCATTTCCATAAATGCTAATAATCCTGAGCAAATCCACATCTATACGCAGTTTATCCAGGTCCTGAGAAGTGAATTAATTTGTAGGCCTACTCAACGTCAGTATTCGAGATGCACTTGTATCCAGATTAGCCCTCGATACTCGACAGTATAAGTAATATTATTGTGCTGTGAATCCGCTGCCCAGAGCATATTAGGTAGTTCCAGGACAGCGTTAGATTATTGGCCAGTGCACTCCGGTTATTATCTACCCAGATTATCATTTCTTCACGGGAACCAGGAACAGTAGTTATTAATGCTGTATTGAAACCAGGAACAGTAGTTATTTATGCTTTATTGAAACCAGGAACTTTAGTAGTGCCAGTATATACCATAGAAGAGGACGCTCCAGTTTACTTTATCAGAAACTTATAGTTCTTTAGCCGCCCTTTTATGTTGTGTATCTAACCTGTAACTATCTGTTCAGCTCGCTGTACCTACAGTGTTCTCTATCCATCGTCATCATCATCCTTCACTTAATATCTTTTTTCTTAATATATATATATATATATATATATACTAATATATATAATATATCGGGGTTAAATTGTGTATATATTTATATATTGATGAATTTATATAGTATATGTATACACTAACCAGTGATTTTACAATAGAAAATAAGAGAAAACAAGAAATCGTTTGTGTGAGTACTACCTTTTAAAATCAAAAAAATAAAAAGTTAGTGAATTTAAACCATGTGCTGTATGTACTATCTGCCCTAGTGATATAAAACCTCGTTATATTGTAAACTTCTTCCTTCCCGGCGAGTGGGGTCTTAGAACTTCTCTGAGATCACAGAGACAGTGGCAATTTTGCCTTGTCGCAAGAGTTCCAAGAAAAACCTCTCATTGTCGTCAGGATTTATCTTGAACTACATTATCAATAGGATTTGTACAAAAGGTACTCGGAGGTCTTACCTCAAAACATGTAGTATTTTGCCATGATCCAAATTTTCTACAACATCATGTTTCAAAAAATGTATAAAATCTCTGGTCATTGTAGCCAATTCTGAGAGCTTTAGTATTTGTACAATACTCTTTCAAAAGTCACTTCGACTTAACAATTTTTTTCGACAAAACATCAGTAATTGTTCTAGCACAATGTTTTACATACATATAGCAGAGGAATTTGCCATGGTACAGGAAGAAAAAGAAAAATTTTTTTTTTCTCGGCATAATCCATATTTTTATTAAAAAAATGTGTAGGCAATAAATAAATAGAAACTGTGAAATAAAATCAATGAATTAACAACTTTTTACTGCCATATTTTTATTTTTAAACTGAAGTGTGTTATTATGCATTTATCATTTTCTCAAGATAGACTCGTTGGTGTTTTCGCTGCCATCCTTTTAAAACCAGTTCACTTCAAGATGCTCACTATTTTATCATTCTCGGCCATAACTGACCTTAAGATTTTCTATTCTAAGGGCATTTCGTCCTTTACAAATTGTATCCACATTTTATCAAGTACTCGAGATACTTCTTAACATCTGTTGTCTCCAATCATAACTACACATATTCACTATGGAGCAAAAAAAGGTACGAGTAATAGGAAATTACAATATTATATTATAATATATTATATATAGCTACTGCGGCTCCTATTTTATGAAAGCTGTTTATATATATTTCTTCTTTTCGGGGAATTTTAAGACTATCAACTATTGGCTGCGAGTCTGGACATTTCAGTACAGCATCAGCAGCTTTAATTATGGCATTGTCCGGTCTCCTAGCCTTGACTCGATATGTCGGCAAATGGCTTTGGCCTTGCGATATCCTTCGCTTTTGAGATATAATTCACCCTATTATGTTGCAAAATAAACCTTCATTCAATTACACATTAATCAAAACATGCATTTTTTATTCAGATTGGTAACTTTCTTAGCTTTTCAAGCTCGTGAAATAATTAGATTGATGCGTGAATGTCTGAAGTGTTGATAACACATTCATTTCACGCTGTTACAACAACTATGTGATCGTGTTAAATTGCTAAATAATATTAAAACTATTGTAAAGTTTACATTTAAAGTTCAAAACATTCGTAATAAGTGATATACTTACGTATAGTCATCTTCAAATCAGAAGATGTGATGAAGTTTGAGCACGAACCAACATAAGTGGCATGCCGAGATTGATCGACATAGGGACTTATCACGGTCGATGTAACAGCCTCGCTCTGCATTTTTCGCTAAAATTCTTGACTGAGAGAGCGTTACTAAAAGTCAAATCGCTTCACCAGCAAACATCAAAAGTCTTTGATATTTTACAGGAATAAATAAAAATGGCTCCCGAACCTTCTCATACCATGCAAGGAATTATAACACAACTTAAAATGTCAAATTTTGTAAAATTGCGACTTCACTTCGATAAATCGACGTCTTCCACTTTGTTTTCTCCAGCTTGCATTATACGAAATTAATGCTGTGGATCTGACCCGCCTAATGGTGAAAACCGTATGCAAATCAGACGTTTGCTGGTCAAGCGATCCTCATTTGAATGAAGCGGGGTGAGACGAAAACGTTCGGAGCCGTAGCAAACTACGCGTAACGCTGATGTTCGTTTTTATTAGTAAAAAAATACTTCAATAGCTTTTATTTTTTTTTAATTAATACATTTCAAAAGAGAAGAAGATAAAGAGTATCGTGATATAAATTTTATTACAATCTGCTTAATAGCAAAGGGACAGTGACGACTTAAACTTGACGAATTTCCCTAAGTTTTCTCCACTGGCAACAGCTCAAAGCGGGCGGTTTGGGGTACCTACTGTATGTCTATCTGCCTAGTGATATAAATGTATATTGTAATTCTTCCTTTGGCGAGTGGGGTCTTGTCTGTCTGAGATCACAGAGTGGACCTTGTCGCAAGAGTTCCAAGAATTCCCTCTCATTGTCGTCAGGATTACTTCCTTAGAGAGGATTCGCTTTCTCTGTACCACCTCTGTATCTCATGTAGGTGTCTCTGTCACGAGCCAATTCTGAGAGCCTATAGTATTTTATTCAATACTCTTTCAAAAGTCAGTTCGACTTAACATTTGCTTCGACAATAAGTAACTAGCACAATGTACATACATATAGCAGGAAAACAGCCAAGTACTCAAGAAAACTGCTTGTTTTCTCTGCCATCTTTTTATTCGATTCCTAAGATACTCGCGTTTTTTGTTTTCTGCCATGTTTTTTTATCCATTTCTCAAGATACTCGTTGTTTTCGCTGCCATCTTTTATCCAGTACTCAAGATGCTCACTATTTCCTCGGCCATCCTTTTTATCAAGTACTCGAGATACTCGCTGTTGTCTCGGCCATCTTGTTATCCAGTACTCGAGATACTCGCTGTTTTCTCGGCCATCTTTTTATCCAGTACTCGAGATACTCGCTGTTTTCTGGGCCATCTTTTTATCCAGTACTCGAGATACTCGCTTTTTTCTCGGCCACCTTTTATCCAGTACTCGAGATACTCGCTGTTTTCTCTTCCACCTTTTATCCAGTACTCGAGATACTCGCTGTTTTCTCGGCCATTTTTGTATCCATTACTCGAGATACTCGCTGTTTTCTCTTCCACCTTTTATCCAGTACTCGAGATACTCGCTGTTTTCTCGGCCATTTTTGTATCCATTACTCGAGATACTCGCTGTTTTCTCGGCCACCTTTTATCCAATGCTCAAGATACTCAGTTTTTTCTGCCATCCAGCGCTTCAGATGCTCTGTTTTCTCAGCCATCTTGTCATGCCATTCCAGATCTTTCCTCTTTGTCTTCCTGAGCTTCCTTGATATTTCCCGTTGTCATCAAGTTGTCTATAATCACCTATGCATTCAATCAATTCAATTTAAATCAGCTTTGCATGTCTTCTTTTTATTTAGCAGGAAACTTGTAATATTGTTTTCCTATATTCCTTATTTTGCTTTATCCACTCTTATGACTTGTGGTGGATTTAGATGTTATGGAATGTTGTTGTTATGTATTTATAGTGTACTGAATGAGGTCAGCTGTGAAGGCCCCTGAGTATAACAAGTTTTAAGGTGAATTATCAGGGAGCCTTTCTGCTACCACCTTATGACCTCAGTCAGACTTATTGTTGACTAGTATGTATGATGACTACGTCTAATGTCTAGGGTTATGAACATGTGGTGTGATGGTACTTTAATACTTAAACACACACACACACAAACAAATATTAACTTCTATGATCAACTGAACTAACACCATTCTTTAAATTTGGGTTTTAAACTATTTTTTATAATTTTATTTTGTCCTGAACCTAGTATTCTTCTGGTCAGGACGTTCAACTCAAAGGTAATCAATTTATACGTATACATATAAGCAAATACATTAAACAAAAGGGACAATTTGTCCAAAACACATATTTTACAAATCTAATAATGGTGTTAATAATTTTCTAATATATCTATTAAACTAACACTGGATGGTGGGGTCGCAATTCACCTCTCACATCTCCACTGGATTCTATAATCACTCCCCCCCCCCCTTTATTTCACAACTTTTACTTTCTTGGGTGGAAACAGTTTTATTTATTTGGAAACACTAATTTTAGTTGATGAAGGGTCATGTGCCAGATTATATACTCATCTAGCACATGTAGTAGCTGTCAGTTGCCACTCCGGCCAACGGCCACTTTTGTACTTGTCCAAAATTAATAGGGTAGACAGCGTATACGCCTATCACTACTGGAATACAAAGTCTTCTCAAATTCACCACTCAGATATCTGGCACCGGACTAGTGCCGGACAAAAAAACCCTGTAACATGAAATTACGTTTCCTTGTTTACATCATATTTAATCTACTATTTCCACAAATTATAATACATGCAAAATAAAAGACCTGGGTCAGATCTATCTGACCAACCCAACTCATCCACATAACAAGGTGTACCAGTTCTTTTCACATTCCTCTCCTCTAATGGCTGCACTGCATCTGCAATATTATCATTAATCTCTTTTTTCCATACAATAAGGTGGGTGATATGTTTCCGCCTGACCACCTAAGAAAACATGTGTATTCTACATCTCTGGTAGCTTGTTATAAGATAAACCAACCTCTAGGCCCTGCATAAGTCTGCTAGGGACCTAGTCTAAGTACTTACAGTCGTATGGCAGTATCTCTCACTCACATTTTTAAATAAAGTATTAAGAATTTCTGTCTTACCACAAATTCAATGAAAACACACAGGTACGTTGATTTGGCACAACTTCAGACGTGCCACTGGCTGGACTATGACGCCCTTTTATTCTTTTATTAAATATATATTTAGTTCAGGCACGCCACACTTCTCAGCTTTCACTCGTCCTGCTCACTGAACAATATTATGTCAAATGGCGTTGAGCCGTCAAATTTTCCAGTAATATTAAATGTGTTGGCCAATGAGATCGGACGATTCCCAATTCTGATTTCAATTTGAAAAATAAAGCCAAAATTACAGCCCAATTATCGTGTACTTCTGTCGGTCGGTCCGTCCAATCTTGGCGTTAGTTAAAAATAGACTTGCTTTTTGGCCTAATACATTTGCCTCTCACTCCTAAAGTTCCCCCCTTTTGGACTTTGACCCTCCCTCTTCTGCTTCTTTTTAACAACGCGTGCAAAATTTTGTCACCGATCGTGAATGCAAAAACGAGGGTCTGTCCGTCTGTCTGTACGAACCAAGATAGTATTTTGTCAATATCTTTAGTATTAAGGGGGCGATTTTGAAAAAATGTAACATATTATTTATCAGGAGATCATATTCTACCAAACTAATTTGGTTTTACGGCCATATCCCTTGTAATAAAGAAGTCCATATATTTTCCAGAATATTCGGAAATTTCTACTTTCCTATAAATACTCCATCCTTCCCCCTCTATCCCGTTGTTCACTGAAACCACTAGTCTGTTACGTCATAAACTGTATTTTTTGGCAGGCCACGCGCTGTCTGTGTGTGTATACATTTCCCACGATGTGATTATATTAAGCGGCATGTATGTGGCGTTTCCGTCTTTTTTATTCAAACCTGCCTAACAATACTACGCGCGTTTACTTACAAATTTGTGTTGTTTCAAACCAACACGTGTCAAAAGTATCACTTTTCTGTCGCTCCTCTCTCACTCCCTCCAGATGAAAACCGGATTGATCGTGTCTCAATGCTCTAAATAGTTTCAAGGACGTTAAGGAAAGATAGTATTATTTATTCGTCGTTACTGTCTAACAATATCCGATGCGTTTTCAGGCGGGGCGAAGACGAAACCTCACAACTCCACTAATTTTTATTTCCACACTATTTTAACTATACAAATAATACAAATGGGATCGGTGTATCAATGTATATCATCACATGACTCACGCATGCCATTCGCTTCAAGAATCATATTTACGTTACAGCAATTGGTTTTTCAGTTATTCACATGATTCACACCAACATAAATATAATGGTTCTACAAAACACTGAAACATCGACCACATTCCTCACTCCCACTTTTACAGATTCATAGGTGTCACGAAATGACATAGGATTATTCGTTTTTTTCTGTCTATAGTTTTCCAGCCTTCCATTTGCCTTCATCTAACCTGTCATTCTTTTTCCATTTTTCTCTTCCTTGTCCTTAGTTTTCATTATCAAACCTGGAGAAACAATTCTTGAGAGGATGTAGGAATGAGCATTATTTATTTATGACCCACTACAAATCTTTCAAAAACTTTCTGCATGCTGGGTAATGCTTGGTAGCAAGCGATTTTCATTCAGTTGTCATATTCGGGACGCTAATTAAACATTAGCTTTTGACCAGAATACATGTTGCACAATCGCAGGCAGCGCTTTTATGATGCGTGGGATATGAAAACACCCCCGCCAAGCTTGACAGATTGTGCAGTTAGCGCACCAATCCCATACATATCACCTCCGGCATAACTACCAACACTCACGTTCCGGAATAGTCTAAACGGAAGGACAGGGGAGCATGCAGGCGAAGGAGGGCATGCAACCCCGCTTACCAAATGGATAACTCACTTTTTTAATATCCACGCCAGAAAAGTAGAAGACAAGTTTAGTATAAGTATTTTTTCGAATAAGATCTCTATGATCAACAGTGTTAAAGCTTAAGAAGTATTCTTATAAAAATATATACAACTAAAAAGCATATTCACTGTGTCAACAGAATCTCCCACTGTTTCGTTGTGCAAGGATTTTGTAAAGTAAACAAATTATCATTAGCCAATAGCATGGAAGACTGGGTTTAAATTGAAAGAAACGCTGTTTCAAGAAGGGGATTTAAAATAGCCAGACAGGTGTGAGTAAAATGTGTATATTAACGAGTATAAATATGTGTATGAATGTAAGGTTGCGCATGAGGTCGGCAACGTCACCATGTAACATAAATTGCTACATAAACAACCGCTGTAAGAGCCGGTAACTGCTTCGTGTGGGCTTTCTGAAAAGGGACCAACATTAGTGGTAGTTCTATGCTCCATAGGCAGCGAAGGGGAAATTGATGATAAGGGATGTTAACATGCATTATAAGTCAAAATGCATGTCAGATTGACAGAATGTTTGTCTATTTATATTCTGATTCCACCCTATTTTCCCTATTTCTTGAAACACTCCCATCTCAGGTGGTCTCATATCATTTATTCATTAAATGATTGGCTTACCGGAATATCTCATAGAAAAGAAACTGGGAGGGGGGAGGAGGGCAAAACTCGTGACTTTCACAATAGAAAACAAAGATTTACAGTAGATGTCCTCTTTTATCTCTCCCAGTCTCTGGTAGTCATTTCGGGAAGTCACTCCTGGAAGACAGTTTTGAAAAAATGATTCTTGGAAAGCATACTCGGATAGGAGACTTACGTCTCTCCCCCCCCCCCCCCCCCCCCCCTTCCCCAATAAAAAGTTTCCAGGCGCCACTCGTTACCTGACGTATGCGAAAAGTCAAATATCCCACTGACACCTAGGGCCCCTAAAGCAAGGCTTCATCTGCAACTCAACTAAGAGAAAAGAGGAAAGTGCTAATTAGAAAATCTGGACCCATCTTATTGTACATCTCCTATATATATATATAATCATTAGTGACATATAATAACTCTGAATAGGTGCGGCGAGGATAAAAGCCTTGCTGAAGCAGGGTATATCTCAGCTTTTTTGCAGCTGCAATGCTTCATCCTTCAGACTCCCTACACAGGAATACAGTCACCTTATCTATTCTACTGCTAAGAGTAATTCTTAAGGGTCATTACCTTTCCAAATATATCGTTAACTTTAAATCTCTAGCCACTATTCGTTAACCACTATCAGATTAAGGTAGATACCGTCACATTAGGTAAGTTTCTTGTTTTCTTCTCTATATCATAATGAGCGTCGAGCGGTTAGCGAGCTTATTCTCGAGGCAAATTTACTTTGAAACCCTGTAACGCCACGCTCAAGTCTATCTAGCTGTAAATTGGTATCTGACTGTGCTCTTGAGTTAGTGCAGGCTAAGGCAGCGAGTAAGGGAACCATTACACATTGTAAGTTTGGGAAAAAAACTTTATATAATCAAAACTTTTCAAACATTTTAAATGTCACTTAAACTTAGAATCATTTTTTATATTCATAATTCAGTCTGTTAACAGAAAACTTATTGCTGCAATCAAGTCATTGTTCCTAGCTTGGCGAAACTCATTTAAAATTACCTTTAAATCCGAAAACAGTATCTCTAAACTCGCTTGAGTTGTTGGCATGCGACCCTACAAGCAACCTGAATGTTGTGTAGATAGATGTAAATGGCTTCAACAACAGTCTAAACTTTTAGCATAACAATACATTCCATCGCCACACAATCTTTGTGCAGAATTCAATTATATTTAATGAATCGCAGAAACCTGCCGGCGTCTTTCCTGTTAATACGATTCCTTTTCGAAATCATCTTCTGAAGAATTCATCATAATTTAATTTCACCCCTTATTGTTAATGGAACAGCGAGTTTTCACAGCACTTGCTTCACTCGTCTTGAAGTTACATAGTTTGATATATAAATGAACTAAGAACATGGTATGGAATCAGTTTTACAAATTAAAGGTACACAGGAAACACAGGAATGTTTTGTGGTTCACCTTTTGTCAGCCACGGTTACAAACAAACAGGCGACAAAAACAAAACACATAGACAAGTTAGAAGAAAAATACTATAAACGCTGCAAACACGTAAAAGCATGAGAAACAGAGATAAGATGAGCGACTATTAATTTCCTTACTAGTTTTACAAATACATGTTAAATTTTTCTTTTAAAAAACAAACGGATATTCCTAATTTACAAAAAGAAAGAAAAATTATGACAACATTTAAATAATACAAATGAGTTATTATTCTGAGCATAAACCGAGCTGTCCGTGTAGCTCCCAGGGTAGTCTCTTAAGAGACAAAGAAAAAAAAGAATAAGTCTACTGTATCATCAAGCATGTCGTACAGTGACGTATATGAGGTTGTGCAAGGGGCTGGCAATCTCATCATGTAAAACAAAGCACCACAGAAGCCACCGCTGCAAGAATATGTGAATGCTTGGTGCAGAATTCATGCAACGGACCCAAGTACATCGATGGCTTCATGCTCCGTAAGGAGCGCAAAGGGATATTGTCGCGCCTTAAGTATGATTGGAATATAGATATTGTAGCCGGGGCCACTGTATTTCATGGCACCACTTAGTGATATGTCACCGTTCACAGTACTTAGAAGTATGTGATTACTACTCGTACTTTGGGAGTATTCTATTAGGTGGCTGATGGCAGGCCCAGTAGAATTTTATATTTCTTCGTTTATCGTTCAAGTTATGAAGTACTGGACCAATCTTCCAGAGGTGTTAATTCTTGATCGAAGATTCTTATATTTCCAGGTTCGTTCGTGTCCTTCTTTGATATTAAAGAGTGTGAGTATTAGTGGTAATTGATTCTGCCAACAATCATAACTCTGTAACTGTAGTGATCAAGACAACTACCTGGAGTTCCAATTAAATTATTTATTGAACGAAATTTAACACCCAAGATAAAAAATCAAGTCATTTACAATTGTTGGATTTCATCTAAAAATGTGGAATCCGCATACATAATCCATCTTCCATCTCTTATCTCAAGTAAATTTGGTACGTATATCCCTTGATAATATTCTGATTTTTCCTTATCGTTTATATCTTTCTTGGGCTTAACAGTAAGGGAGGCTTCTACCTTCTGTGTTATCTCTTGTAATTGTCGCTCAGTAGCAGTTACTTCTTGTGACATTTAATATACATTTCTTGAGCTGAATATTTCCTGAAAAAATTACTGTCAAATCGAGAGGTACTTACAATGGAATAATATCTCGGAAAATGCACCAACTACGATTCTCTGCCAATGTAAAAACTTCTGTAAGTTTATTTTCTGATGTCTTCAGAATATACACGAGAAAGCTGACGCCACTGTAGATCTGAGAATAAACTCGAATACGGATTCTTCAACAGAATCTACAAGCAACCATCACCAACTGCTTTCTATCAGGGACTAAAGTGAAAATATTAGAGCAACGCGGTTTGCCCGGAAAATCTTCCCGCAAAAGGTAGCGTTAGGCGGCCCACCTTCGTCATTGACAGTTCATGACTAAGGGAACACTGCGGCGTTTACGTCTAGTTTCTGGAGATTAGTCTGTTCTAAACTAGACGTTTTAGTAAACAGCGGGTTTTTGAAACTTAAATGATCAGGCCACTTCTTCTAGTACTATTTCGTTTTATTTATTTTTTATGTTTAATGTTATTGTTATTCTCTAATGTTGTTTAGCACGAATAATGCTATCATAGTAGGCCAGCTGGTCACACAGGTTCCGGGGCCACACAAATGTATCCCATAGGGAGACATTTGCGTTCTATCAACTAACAACTTAATCCCTAAAAATTTTCTATATTACTTAACAAACTGGTAGAGGCCCTCGTAGAAATACATTATCTCTGATAATAAACTATAGTAGAAACAAATTGTCGTAACATGAAAATTTGTCAATGTTAAACCACAATAGCAATGATATCTTATTGTCAATACCTCATTATACTAGGAAAGCATATAATAACGAAATCAACCGAACTCACAACCTGGTAAGGTTCAACAACTGTAAACATCAAACGTTATGAGAAGATTATAATACATAATTACATGGTGACATCGTATCTGTCTCTGAAAGCAGAGATTTGTCAGTACGTAGTATGTCTTTAACATCTACTGCTAATATTAATTCGTAATTAGGCAGCAAGATGGGCTAATCCTTACTATGTCGGTACATATGAGTGACTAAGTTTATCCAACTATGTGTCAAAAAGCAGTGTCAAGTAAAATATATCCGTTATGTGGGTATGCTCCACCAAGGAAGGCGTTGGTTTCAGGGGAAGTATAAAGTCAGTAGTGAATGTGCGTGGCTGATCTGGGCCTTGGATGCACTGTCACCGTCATTCCTTACTCGTACGTCTTTAACCTAGTCTGTATTTGCAAACAGTCGTATTTAACCATTAAATATCATTCATCTCAGAGGTATGTCATTTATCCGCGTGACTTCATTTTCAAAGTCATGAACCTTTGTGCGAGCAGTGTGCAATATCATTTGAAATTTCTTTAATTCGAGTATAAAACTCATACAATGTACTTCATCTCAATGCTGTCATGTAATTCAGGATGTCGCTTATCTGCGAAATATTTTCTGAGCTATTGCCACTGCACAATGCAGTATGACGGCGATGCGTTTCATAATATGTGCATAAACGCCAATTTAGCGCAATTACAACTGGGGGTACATCGGGGTAGCGACGGTATGTGAATGGGGGGAGGGGGCGCGAGGATGGTCATAGGGATGTTCATTACATTTGCGTTCTTTGCAATGTCAGGGGTCTTCTGGAGTCTCTATGTCTGGATTACCAACAACATGTCGCCTTCTTATGTTACCAAGATGTCTATAAAGTTTAAATTTATACATCACAAAAGTCAGTAGAATTATACCAATTACGCCAATAAAGATAACTAACCCTCATATTCTGATTGGTCTGATCATGGACTCTGGAGAGTGTACTGTGTCGAGTTCTGTAATGAGAGTGGACATATCTACGTTCTCATATGGAGGTAAATGAGGAGGAATGGTGAAGGTAGTTTCTGGATGTAGAAACGAGAGGAGGGGCTTCCAAACTACCGATGAAGAATAGTTAAATCTAATGGATGTGTTCTCAAAGGGCAACTCTTTAGTGAGGGTAGAGAATGCTCTAAATGGAGCGTCAATCTTGAAAGCGCCGTCGGATACAGAACACGTCGAAGAAAGTGTAAGGAGATGGAATGGTGGCGTGAGATGTTACTGCTAGAGCATAGGCTTGTGTGTCATATTTCGCTAACAGGTATGTCGTAGTATCACTGTTATATGTGAGGTGTGAAGGCACTGGAGACGGAATAGTGTGTACTCTGTAAAGATCGTATATATCGTCTACGATGATCAGAGGAATGTTGATCGTTATGACTAGCGAAGTATGCGTAAGAATCGCTTCTACCTGTAGGAATTCATAGTATTGAAAAAAAATTATGTGCTGGGACAATAGGTGGGCACATAGTGTGTGGCAGGATGAGGGCAAGCTCATCAAAGATTTTCATTAGCTCTGAAGGGGTCAACAGTGAAGGAGGAAGTCTGTTGAGTTTTAACATATCGATGTGAGATTCTACGGTAAGTAAGGTGTGAGTGACATGCACCAGAAGCTCACTAGTCTTACTAATAAAGTTCCTGACTGTCAGATATGTAAGGAGAAAGTTATCTAATGCATAGGTCCTATTATTTAGACGTTCTACAGCAATGTCTGTGAAATTTTGTAAGCCTTATTACTACATCTCTGAGTTCAATTAATGCCATTCTATTTGATTTAATAGCCTTCCTAGTACTATTAACAATCGTTATATTCGTGCTCAGTATATGTTTCATAGTCAATTGATTATCCGAGAGTTCTTTGAGTGCCTTACATCATCATTGCTGTTCCAAATAGATATTCTAAAGCGTCGCCAACAAACGACAGAATGGATATTTTGTCTCTATTTGCTTGTCTAAGTTTCTGAAACTGCACTTGTCTGTTCGTTAGATATCTCTTTAACATTTGGACTTCATATCTACTGCTTAGAAATAAATCAACATATGCGGGATTCTGTGTCTTACGAAGGTTATTCATAACCTGCAGTGTATACTGTTCTAGGTCAGCTAATGTTTGTTGTAGTTCTGTAAGCTCATCTCTTAAAGGGCTAAATGATGTAACTAAAGTCAGTGTCCAAGTAGCGGACGAGTCTGATATTTCTTTCACTTTCTCAAAAACAGTGGCATCACGCCATACCAGTTTACCATTTCCTAACACACTGGCGTGGAGGAGGCTAACTTCTGCCATGGTCATCACGGTAAAGGGTAGTAGCATGATGGAGGCTGTCATCTTCTGAAAAATGTTCACTATTAATTTAAAATCAAAAATATAAAATATGGCTTAGCGTGATGAGGAGTACTATGCTGGCGGAGTACTTGATGAGTACTGTGCTAGGGGAGTACTTGATGTGTACTGTGCTGGGTGAGTACCGGATGTTTACGCTGCTTACATAAGTTTCGCCAATTCTAAGAGCGCAATTTCCCGACTGGAGAGGCGACTATCGTTTTTCGACGATGTTGGCATTGATCGGGCTGTAGTATTAATTGTCGCTCTGCAGGAGGATGGGAACGAAGATGTCGGAGGATGATGTTGAAGAGTAGTTTTTTTGCTTGGGGACTGGGCGACGTTTCTTTCTAAGTCTCGCTCGTACATGCTCTTGTGGTAGGCGAACAAATTTAGCAAGCGGCGACGAATCTTCTGAGGAAGAACAGTATGGGCGTTTAGTTGCGGTACGTATGTCAGTATTGACAGTGTCGTCTATACCCTCAATGTTACTTTCTGGATCCGCCGTGTCTAGGTCGGATTCTTGTCGTGGTAAAGGAATACCAATTATGTTATCTGCTGTCAGGGTTGCATCTGATTGCTGTGATGACTCAATCTGATTATCGCCCTCTGTAAATTGTTGATGGTGATGAACTATGTTGTCTCTTATTTCTCGTAATGGCGTTTCATCATCACTTTCCCGGGCCGAGGTTGAAGATGGGTGGTTGGCGGGTTGCTGGTCGCTTTGGTAGTATGTCTGGTGTGGTATAGGAGAGTATGGCTTGCTCCCCTGTGCTGACACTGTTGAACTGCGATTCTCTTCATTCAATCGATTTTCATGAAATGTAAGGCTTTCTCGTAGTTCTGCTAATGGGATATCGTCTTCGTCTTCAGAGGTATCTCGACAACGTCTCATTCTATTCACTGCATCCTGTAGCTGGTCTGAGTTCGCGTTTTGTTGACTAATGTCTGCATCAATTTCATCGGAGGGAGCTTCTGATGTGCTCGTAGACGGTTGGTAATTGAGTGTAGATTTTCTTATCGGTCTGCTAGTACGTGGTGTAGGTGGTACGATGGTCGTCTTTCTTAATTTGGGCTGCGTGGGCTTTGGTGGTCAGATTCTTTTCTTCATTCCACAAGATATAGTTTGTCGGCGTTGTCTTTTCGTGTATTTAAAAACCGTCAAGCCATCGTGCATCAAATTTGGTATCTCGAACGTTTTTCTTGTAATAGACTTTGTCACCGACTTCAAACTGTTCAAGTTTAGCATTTTTGTCGTGTTGCTTCTGTCTCTTCTGGAAGGCCTTTTGTGAGTTATGATGGGCTATCTGATGCACTCTTTACTTTTCACGCAAGATGACTTCAATCGGGTCTTCACCAGTTTATTTTCTTTGGGGCTGTAACAGGTTATCAAGTGGGAAGGTGGGCTCACGTCCATAAAGCATGTAAAATGGTGACAGTCCTGTTGTGTCATTCGAGTTCACTCTTATCGCTTCTAGCGCTTGATTTATATAAAGGTCCCAATATTGTGTGGTACCTTGGATGTATTTAGCTAGTACGTCATGCAGGGTGGAATGCATGCGCTCATTTCGTCCATTTGCTTGCGGCCGGTAGTAGCTTGTTGTCGTGTGTTGGATATTTAATTTTCTGAGTGTTGCCTTGAAGGGGTTACCAACAAACTGTTTGCCATTATCCGATATTATTCTCCTGGGGCAACCATGTCTCGGTAAAAATTCATGGAGAATGAATTCAGTCACTGTTTCGGATGTTACATTCTTGAGTGGGTAGCTCTCAGGCCAGACCGAGCATTGGTCAACGATGTGAAGTAAATAGCGGTTTCCGGACTGGGTAATCCGGTATGGTCCGGAAATATCAATGCTTATTCCTTCCATTGGGAACTGGGATGCCTTCATTTCTTGTAATGGAATTTTAGATGGCTTCATATTCCCAACTTTATATGTTTTGCAGGTGCTGACATAATCGATCGCGTCTTTATACATTGATGTCCAGTATTAACGTTTCTTTATCACGTCGATCGTTTTGTCTCTTCCCACGTGTCCATTTTGATGGTGGAATTGAGATATTTTTGGCACTAAATGTTTGGGAACGACTTTCTGCAATCTTCCGTCTTGTTTCTCATCGATATGGTATAGGGCTTGATCTCATGATAGGATGGTATAATTCTTGACTGTCGTTGGCTTCACTTGTACTTGCTTGATAAGCTTAAATATCTCAGGGTCTTCCTGTTGTTCATCGTGCATGTCGTAGATGTTACTTGTTTCGGAGACTTCTGTTTCTGTCATTGTTGTTTCAGAGCCAATACTCATTATGTTTGAGTTAATGATATTGATCTCTTTCGCATTGTCGTTGATATCCGTGAATGTTGCAGGATCCCCTCTCTGGTTGTTATGTTGTGCTGAGGTTCTGCACATGTGTTCTGAGTTCCTGGTATATATTCGATTGTTGTATCGTATGATTGGAGATTCATTGACCATGTTTGTAACTTTTTTGGATATTCTTGTGTTTTTGTCAACCAATTTACCAGAGGTTGGTGATCAGTCCTCACTATTAGCTTGGTGCCTCTGACATAGAAATCAAATTTTTGAATAGCATAATGTATTGCATAAGCCTCCTTTTCGGTTGTTGACCATCGTTTCTGTGACTTTGAAAGGGCATGTGATAAAAATGCTATTGGCTTTTCGTTGGGTATTTCTGGGATAATAGGCCGTTCGTCTGGTGTCATGGGTTGTACTAGGCACGCTCCTATCGCGTTATCAGACGCTTCAGTATAAAGGATCATTGGGCGTGACATATCCGGGTGCGCCAAGAGTGGTATAGTTGTCAATGCGTTCTTTAAATACTCAAATAACTTCTGGCACTCTTCTGTCTATCTGAACTTGGCATATTTCTTGGTCAAGGCAATTAGTGGTTCAGCAGCGTTGGAGAAGTTAATAATATGGCGTCTGTAGTACCCGCAACATCCTATATACCCTCGTACCTCTCTTACTGTCTTGGGACTGGGCATTTGTCTAATTGCTGCAACTTTCCTTTCGTAGGGTGGATACCGTATCTGTTTATGATGAAGCCCAAATATTTCGTCTCAGACTTCAGAAACTCGCATTCACTGAGCTTGATTTGGTGATATCTAAGGCAATAAAACACCTGTTCAACTTGCTGTAAGTGATCCTCAATGGTTCCGGCTTTGTATTAACATATCATCAATGTACGCCAATGCGAAGGACTTCATTCCTTGTAACACTTCGTCCATTAACGACATATATGTCGCCGGGCTACTTTTGAGTCCGAAAGGCATCACATTCCAACAGTAACTTCCCATGTGAGTACAAAATGTCGATCTTTCCTTGGCTTCTGGTGTCATAGGAATACACCAGAATCCAGAGCGGGCATCGAGTGTGGTGAAGTGTGTTGAATGTCCCAAAGTGGCTAAAATATCTTTTCTGGGCAACGGGTACGAAATGGTTTTGGTTATGCGGTTTAGTGCTCGATAGTCACAACAAAACCGGCTGGAGCCATCTTTCTTGGAGACAATAACTATTGGAGATGACCATGCGGATCTCGACCTCTCAATTATACCCGCTGCCAACATTTCGTGAATCGACTTTTCCACTATCTCTCGGTTTTTTAATGGGGTGTGGTATGGTTTTAGAATCGCCGGTTCTTCTGTTGTTGTCTTGATGTCCATTTGAACTGTACGTGTTCTGCCCAATTCCATGTCGTTCAATGCAAATACATCTTGGTGTTTTGTTATGAAATTTATAAGTCGAGGTTTATGCTGTTCAGTTGCATTCAAAGTTGCCAACAACTGTGACAATCTTCTCTTTGTATCACCTTGTATCTGTTTTTCATCACGAGTCTGGAGCTGTTTGACATATGTCTGCTCTGATTTTTGACAATAGTGGTTAGGTATGATCTCTTGTCCTCTACGGCAATAATATGATGATGATGCACGTTGTGCCTTGGGCGTATCATCTCTCAGGCTACTTTCGTTTCTCCAGTTGAGTTTGTGCCATCGGCCTTCTGTCATTCGCTGGTGTCCGTGTAGATAATGTGCTTCGTTTCGTGGAACATTCCACCGGCGATGAGTAACAAGGTTAATCCTATGTGTGTTCCGGTCATTTCGATATGTCTTCTTGTAAGCCTTCCTATATGCCTCTCTGATGATCAGCTGGTCTACTGCGTCCGCGTAGTTGAGTTGACTAGCACCCTCAATATCAGAGTATGCGTCCCTGTTCCCATTTCTGTCCATGTAATAATCGCTAGGCCTTGCTTTGTTGACTGTATCTGTATACCTTTTACTTGGATAACCTCCTGGTAACGGTATATTATCTGGCATATCATGCTCTGTGGGGCGGCGTGGGGGCTGACGTAGGACAGAGGGTGGATGGGCATGATACTGATGCTTGTTTTGGCTATTTTCATCATTGTATATCCTATATCCTCTATTCTTGATTGTCCTTCTCTCAGGTTGTCGCAACGGTAATTTATCTCCTGTCGATTTCGCTGAGGTATAGTTCTTTCTCAGTGTTTTAGCTTTAGTTAGTACATTATTCTTATTCATCTCTGTAATCTTGTCCCTGTGTGGTCTTTTCTGGTTATTCAGGAGCTGGTTATCTTAATTTCGTTGACCAGAGTCAGTGGGGTGGCATGGGGTGTAGTGTGGGGGCTGACGTAGGACTGGGGTGAATGAGTTTGACTCTCATCTATATTGGACCTCTCCTTCTTAGTATCCTGTTTCAAGTAGGACGTCTGTACTTTGGCAATGATAGCTCCTCTATTAATTGTTGTTGCCTTGCCAGAGGTGGTAACTATCATCACGGGAAAATCTCTCGAACTTGTAACCTCCGCTATTCCTTCTGTGATGAATAGCAAGGGATCATCATTGATATCTTCTCCTTCCAGTGGCTCTATTTGGATCGTCTGTCCTGGTTTAACATATTGGGAACTTTTCACTCGTCCTTTTGCTATGACTAATGTGTTGGGCATGATTGTTATGGGAGCTGTCAGGAGAACTAGTGAGGCTATGTGGATATCGTCTTATAGATTGATGTACTCTCCATTGTTGTTAATTTTGTGTAAATCAAAATAGATTCTTGCGTTGTTTTGTTGCAAAAAATCTCTACCAAGTATGAAACTTCGTGACATCCCTCGTGTTATGACAAATGGGTGGGTTATTTATTGTTGTCCAATCTTATACGTTACGTATGCAGTGCCACACGATTTCATTGCTTCACCAGTCACAGAAGCCATACATGTTTTGGATGGGGGAAATTGTACATTTCTCTTGATCTGTTTGTAAAGTTGTTCCCTGATAAAGCTGATGGATGCTCCTGTGTCTACAAATGCTCTATAACTTTTGTTGTTGATTTCAATTAGACATGAACTGGGGTCTGGATGAATGTTAATTTGATTGATGTCCGAATCATGTTCCTGTTCCCGATGGTATTGTTGTCTAAAGGTGGTCTGCTCTTTCCAGCTGTCAAAGGACCTATTGTCAGAATTGTTGTTATTTCCGACGTTTATGTGGTCACCGTTAGCAGTCCTGCTTAACGGGTGACAAACTCGTTTCCCTGTCTGTTGAACTGCTGTGGTGGGCCTCTTATAAAACCGTTTTGCGAAGTGTTTCCATACCATCCTGAACTCTGAAACTGGTGTTGCTGGTTACTGTTGTTGTTGTAACCTTGTGGTCTTTGTCGGTCTTAATGAGGAGGTCTTGATCTACACTCCCGGACCACGTGTCCCAATTTTCCCCAGCTGTGACATGCAAACAAATGTTGTTACTTGATGGGCATTTTGGTGTCGCGATGCTAGCGTGGGCGCGAGTGGCCAATTTCCATGGGCTCATGTTCTGTATTGGGTTCAAACCTCGGGTCTCTTCCTAGGCGCTGATTAAATCTCTTTCTGACGTTGTCCTCTGTGACCGCCATTTGAATAGCCTCTGTTATCATTTTGGGATATTTTCTGATCATGTGCAGTTTTAAATTATCTCCTGCCAAACCATCAACGAAAAAATTCCAACCAGGTTTTTTTCTAGGTCCTGTGACGCCACTGAGCCATCCAGGAAGGCCTCTTCTGCTAGAATTAACAGTCTGTCGCCATAAAACTGAACTGATTCTTTGTGTTCTTGTTTGATTTTGCGAAGGAGGGACCACGCGTGCTGAGTGTCCGGTATGTAACTATATCGTTGCACATGTTCACGTCGTAGGGAGTCGTATGTCTCCTCAGGGTACGATTTAGTACGCCTCCGTAGGAAATCTGTCACCAGAGAATCTGATGAAACGTACATGATCCTTTTTAGGTGCCAGCATTTATCATCGTGGCAAATTTACGTCTATTAGCCATCTTCTAAACAGCTTTGCGTCACCCGCGAAAGGGGTAATGACAGTTCTGATTTGATTGTATTTTGCATAATGGTCCACATCGTGCACGGTGTCTGTAATACTTTTCAATGCAGCCATCGCTGGTTCTTGGTCTGGTGGTAGAGGTATGGACGTTGTATCTACCATTGGTGGTTGTGCTTGTTGGTGCTGTAGTTGCTGTTGATACAGTAGCTGTTGCTGTTGCTCATACGTAGCAGGGTCCATGATGTAATATGATGTAATTACTCACCAGAAGGACTGGTTACGGCACCACTTAGTTAATATGTCACCGGTGGTGTGTTGTAGTTTCGCGGCACCACTTAGTAGTATGTAGCCGGTGCCACTGTATTTCATGGCACCACTTAGTGATATGTCACCGTTCACAGTACTTGAAATTATGTGATTATTACTTTGGGAGTATTCTACTAGGTGGCTGATGGCAGGCCCAGTAGAATTTTATATTTCTTCGTTTATCGTTCAAGTTATGAGGTACTGGCCCAATCTTCCAGATGTGTTAACTCTTAATCGAAGATTCTTATATTTCCAGGTTCGTTCGTGTCCTTCTTTGATATTAAATAGTGTGAGTATTAGTGGTAATTGATTCTGCCAATAATCATAACTCTGTAATTGTAGTGTTAAAGACAACTGCCTGGAGTTCCAATTAAAATATTTATTGAACGAAATTTAACATCTGTCACGGAGTGTTTTGAGGGTATTTTGCATGTGTGAATGTTCCCATGCTCCAGCGGGAGTTTATTAGTCATGTGAGTTGTTGTGAGTTGGGAATGCTTGCCTTGTAATATTTTAGTTACAAGCAATGTTGTGAGCAGAGGTTAAGACAAGCTGCTAGCTGTAGTTAGGCGTGAATGAAGCTCAGTGGAGCGTGGAAGGTTTTCACGTGTTTAGTGATTGCGAATGAAAGGGGGTCAGTCAGAGAGAGAGAGAGAGAGAGATGTGTGTTGGGTCAGCAGTGTGTTGAGCTAGCAGAAAGTTGAGTCAGTAGACAGGAGACAGCGAAGAGCGTAGAGAAGAGAAAGGTGGATGTCTATAGTAGTGCGTGAGTAGAGGGCCAGAGTTGTGCAGTAGATTTATGTAGTAGCCTATTTTGTGGCTGTAGATATTCCGAGAATCAGAGTGATTGTAGAATACTCGGGATTTGTTGTGTCTCCAATATTTGTAATGGCCCTGCGCCCATTGTGACTTATTTGTGATATTATATATTCACGGAGATTGATACAGTTGTTGGAGTTACTCCTTAGACAGTGAGCTAGACGAGTGGTGTATAAGTGTTGTCTGACTTTCTACATCCACCCACATACACCCTACTCGTCACAACATCCAAGATCAAAAATCAAATTTACAGTTGTTGGATTTCATCTAAAAATGTGGAATCCGCATACATAATCCATCTTCCATCTCTTATCTCAAGTACATGTGGTACATATATCCCTTGATAATATTCTGACTTTTCCTTATCGTTTATATCTTTCTTGTGCGTAACAGTAAGGGAGGCTTCTACCTTCTGTGTTATCTCTGGTAATTGTCGCTCAGTAGCAGTTACTTCTTGTGACATTTAACATACATTTATTGAGCTGAATATTTCCTGAAAAAAGGACTATGTCAAATCGAGAGGTACTGTTAAGTCATATTTTGAGTTAGAGTTAAGTGTTAAAGATTTTTATGTACGGGGCTGTTTTTTCTAGTAAGCACGTTTAAAGTAATGAGTTGATTTTTTTTGGGTACTTTTTGTACGCTATGTTTTTCTTGAACATTGCTCAACTGAGTAGGTGTTAGTCTTTTTAAAAAAAACAAATGAGGAAAGTGTTCGAATGTTCTTAGTGGTAGTTTGGGGGGAGATACGGATGAGCTGAGCTCAGTTCTCAAGCGGTTAGTTCGCGCATGAGCAATTTTTACTGAGTTGTACTGAGAGACTATGATCTCGGGATTAGTATGTACCTGGCAGAGCTCTGAGACAGTTGTTTAGTCTCGTTAGTGTGACCAGAGGATATTTTTGAAGAGAATATATTATTGAAGTGAAGATAGATAGATTATTGAAGGGAATGTTTTTTCTCCCAGGAGATTTATTATTCTAATGCCATGGATTACGTTGGCTCATTGATGTACCTAGTATTATGATGTATGTAATTCCTTTCTTGATGGATATTTGTACTTACACGATTTATCATTCTAATGCCATGGATCACGTCGGCTTATTTGAACTGTGTTGTAAGTTGCGGTGTACGCAACCAAGCTCTTGATATTTAAGATGCTGTGATTTACGGTATTTTCTGCAATCTATTTGCCATGGATTTTGTATGCCATTATAACTTGTGACAGTGTGCTGTTCCTGATGTCTACGTTACTGTGACAGTAAACTGTATATTGTGAGGTAAAACCAGTGGTCTTACCCGTTGGTCTATTACTAACTATCGTTACTGTGGTGTGGATGATTGCAACTTAAACAAACTTAAAGTACCCATGACATTCGCGTATATTTATACATATTTACACACCTGTCTGCCACCTGTAATCCCGACCAAGGCTGATCGTATTTATCAGCAAAGGTATTAACTTTGTCTAACCGTGCCACCCTTACTCACGGAAGAATCTACACAGTAACATAAGTGATGGCCTGTGTGGCCTGTTATAGAGAACATACATATATATTAACATAAGTGTCTACTGATCCTGTCTACACCAGAAACACGTCGCAACAGGTACTTACAATGGAATAATATCTTAGAGAATGCATCAACTGCGATTCTCTGCCAATGTAAAAACTTTTTAAAGTTTCTTTTCTGATGTCTTCAGAATATACATGAGAAAGCCGACGCCACTGTAGATCTGAGAATAAACTCGAATACGGATTCTTCAACAGAATCTACAAGCGACCATCACCAACAGCTTTCTATCAGGGACTAAAGTGAAAATATTAGAGCAACGCCGTTTGCCTGGAAAAGCTTCTCGCAAAAGGTAGCTTTGGGCGGCCCACCTTCGTCATTGACAGTTCATGACTAAGGGAACACTGCGGCGTTTACGTCTAGTTTCTGGAGATTAGTCTGTTCTAAACTAGACGTTTTAGTTAACAGCGGGTTTTTGAAACTTAAATGATCAGGTCACTTCTTCTAGTACTATTTCGTATTATTTATTGTTATGTTTAATGTTATTATTATTCTCTAATGTTGTTTAGCACGAATAATGCTATCACAGTAGGCCATCCGGTCACAATATGTATGGCATATCGCTTGTTAATTAGAGAGACATATTCGGGATAAGAACACGAATAAGAGAAGGCGAATACTCTCCACTAGATAGTGTTATCTAAGCCAGTGCTCTGCAACCTAATTTGCTTCACGGCACACTTAAGTGTCCTTCGTTATTTCACGGCACACTATAATACTTAAGTTCGTAAAAAGGTAAATGCAAAAGTAGTCGCCTATAAATACCAACGCAGGGGAGTAAAGTGTTAGAGTCTTCACTATACTAGATCCAGCTTTATGAGTAGGGGTGATCAATTATATAAGTGGGTGGATGCGGTAAATACTTTTTAATTCGCTACAATCATGAGATAACGATTCCTAAAATTTTTGTGATGGATATGGGGTTTCTGTTGTTACTGTTTAACTAGGGCTGCTGAGCTCGTCCTTTTGTCACAGCCAACGCGAAGTTGAAGAATTTGCAGAGAGCTTTCCACTTCCTATGGAGAATCCTGGGCAAGTAAACAGCACAGGCAGAACTGTTTTGTATGAGTAGGTCACCTGCATTTGGTTGCGGAAATTAGGCTCATTCATTCATTCATAACCCTCCATTCCCAAAGGAGCATAGGCCTTCAACAAACACATGCCAAGTCTTCCTGTCACGTGCCATCATCTCAAGTTCTTTCCACCTTCTCCTCATCATTTTCACCTCTGTTTCCAGCTCTCTTCTCTATGTGCTTCTTGGTCTACCTCTACCTGTCTTGCCCTGGGGGTTCCAGAACAAGGACTGCCTTGTAATGCTATAAACAGGTTTCCTCAGTGTGTGTCCTATCCATCGCCAGCGTCTTCTTCTCATCTCTTGTTCCACTGGCACTTGTCTAGTTCTTGTCATCAGTTCCACGTTGGTAACCTTGTCATACCATTTTAATCCCTCTATTCTACGCAAGCATCCATTTATGAAAGTCTGTAGCTTTTTGGTTGTTGTCTTTGTTGTTCTCCGTGTCTCAGAGCCATACAATAGGACTGACTTGACATTTGAGTTGAAGATTCTTATTTTCGTGTTGGATCCGATTTCTCTTGATCTCCATATATTTCCCAATGCAATGAAAGCTCCTCTTGCTTTTTGTATTCTTATTTTGATATCGCTGTCTGTCCCTCCAACTTTGTCTATATTACTGCCAAGATATGTGTACGATTCTACATCTTGTATTGGTGTTTCTTCAAGTTCAACCCTGTTATCATTACCTGCATTTATTCTCATTACTTTTGTCTTTTCCCTGTGTATTTTCAGACCCAATTGCTGTGACCTCTCATCGAGTGTTTTCAATTTGTCCTGCATCTGATTACGGTTATGGGACAGAAGAGCCAAGTCATCAGCAAAATCCAGATCATTCAACTGCTTAGTCAGAGTCCACTGGATTCCATTTCTGTTGTGTGTTGTCGATGATCTCATAACCCAGTCTATTGCTATAAGAAAAGAAATGGAGACAAGAGGCATCCCTGTCGCACTCCTGTTCTTAATCGAAGGCCTTGTGGCCGCAACGTAGGTTTTTCTTGTCCTTCTCCTTGTAATACGTATTACTATTTGTGTGGGTGTGTGTGTGTGTTTTTTTTTTTAACTTCTTATCCCAAACGGTTCTGTAAGCAGTCCTTCGTGAAGAACTCTGCATGTCATGTCTTCATATGTTTTCTTTATTAAATTAATGATCTTCAGGGGAACTCCATAATGCCTCATCAATTTCCAAAGTGATTCTCTGTCTACACTGTCAAATGCTTTTTCGTAGTCCACAAATCCGATGTATAGTGGTGAATTCCATTCCAGACTTTGTTCAACTATTATTCTCAAAGTGGCTATCTGATCTGTACATGATCTGTTTTGTCGAAAACCTGCTTGTTCATCTCTCAGTTTCTTGTCTATGGACTCTTTTAATCTCTCAAGGATAATCCTGTTTAATACTTTTCCTGGCACTGATAGTAACATTATTCCTCTATAATTTGTGCACTCTTGTAAATTGCCCTTCTTAGGCAACTTAACCAGATATCCTTCCTTTTATTCTGCTGGTATCTCCTCCTTTTCCCAGACTTTACCAAGTAATTTATATAACATCTCTAGCCGTGTCGATATCTGCTTTTATGGCCTCTGCTGGAATGCCATCAGGTCCAGACGCTTTTCCATCTCTTAGAAGCTTTATGGCTTTCTTTATTTCTTCCTTCATTGGTCTTTCACCGTTAATTTGTAGCTCTTCCTCTGCTGGCTGGATGTCCGGGGGGTTTTGTGGAGCTGGTCTATTGAGAAGGTCACCAAAATATTCTGTCCACCTCTTCATTTGCTCTTGTATATTGCTGAGCAGTTTCCCATTCTTGTCTTTTATGAGGCAACTTGTTTGCTTGTATTTCCCTGTTAGCTTCTTTGTGCTGCTATACAGTTCTCTCATATTTCCTTTGGCTGCAGCATCTTCTGCCTCTCTTGCCAACTCCTCAGTATACTTCCTCTTGTCTCTTTTGATACTTCTTTTTACTTCTTTGTTTGCTTTTGTGTACACTTCTTGAGTCTTGACTTTGGAACTTCTGGTTTTGCTTGTGTTTAAATCTGCTTTCTTGTTTTTTCTGTCTTTTATCTTATTGATGGTTTCTGTTGTTATCCATGCTTTTTGTAGTCTTTCCATTTTCCCCAGTATTTCATCACATGTCTCATTCCATACAGTTTTGACCTGCTGCCAATAGTCTTCTGTATTCTCTACATCTTCCAGCTGTTGGAGCACTTGGAATTTGTTGGATACTGTGACCGCAAATTTGTCTCTTGTTTCTTGATTTCTTAGATGTCCTACATTAAATTGTTGTCTATAATTTTGCATTGTTGCATATCTCTTGAGTTTCATTTTTACTTTGGCTATCAGAAGGTGGTGATCTGATGCCACATCTGCTCCTCTATATACCTTTACATCCTGCAATGATGATCTAAACTTCTTCTTTATGCATATATGATCAATATGATTTTCTGTTCTATGGTCTGGTGACATCCATGTTGCCTTATGTATTCTCTTATGTGGAAACATGCTTCCTCCTATAGCCAGTTGATTTGAAGCACAGAATTTTGAGAATAGTTCCTCATTTCATTCATTATTCCTAGCCCATGTTTTCCCATGACTTCTTCAAATCCGGTATTGACTGTACCTATCTTTGCATTCATGTCACCCATCAAAATTGTGATGTCTCTTCTTTTTACTTTATCCATAATTTCCTGTAGTCTAGTATAAAATGCATCTTTCACCGACTCTTCTTTGTCATTAGTTGGTGCATAACATTGGATGAAATTTACATTTATTTTCTTTTTAGCTGTTTTAAAAGTAGCTGTTATTATTCTGGGTCCAACAGCTTCCCATTCAATGAGTGCTTTCTGTGCTTCTTTAGATAACATAAGAGCTACCACTTCACTGTGGTGTGAACTTTCGTCTTCATGTCCTGAGGACAGCACCAATTTACCTGTGATGAGTTTCTTCCTGTCTACCCTTTTCCACTTTGTTTCATACATTCCCAGAACCTCGATTTTATATTCCCTCATTTCTGCTGCTACTTGTGCCACTTTCCCTTGTTCGTTTAATGTCCGAACATTCCAGGGCCAAATCTGGAAGTTCTCATAGAAGAAAGGTTAGTCAGCAACACAGACTCCTTTCGGCTTTCTATGTGTTGCATCATACGCCTCCCTGCGAGAGGACCTTCTCCTGTCTTGGATGGCTGTGTTTTATTTTCTTTATTTGACTTGTCCATATTTGTTGACGTTTTTTGTGGTTTAAACTTTTTACAGGATGGGGTAACCAGCCCCATGCCCAACCCTCCTTAGTCGCTTTCTACGACATGCATGGTTGGAACAGTGTTACTATTCTTTGCTCCCCTTTCGGGCCCCGGTAACACACGGGTGAATTAGGCCCATTGGAAAAGTTTAATTTGTTTAAGTGTTTGTTGTTGTTTTTTTTTTCTTTTTTGTAGTATATGACCTAAGCTGGAAGATTGTGCTCAGCTTCCCATACCGTAGGTTACTGATGCTCTCATTCTTGGTGGATGAGTGGGTTCTTTATACAAGGCACGTCTTGTAGATCTTTTGCCCATCGATGCAGCCACTCCTCGTTGGCGTTGTTTTGGAGTATTAATTTAGCTGTCTGCATATTGGCTGGAATGTGTGTCTGAACCAAGCTTGCTTCCAGTTTTACAAGGCGGTCAGTTTTTTCTTTGATTTGCATGTCTGTGTATCCCGGTATCAACTGGAGAGTGACTCTGATGTTGTTAGCAGGCTGTCAATTAGTTCAACCAGCGGACGAGGAAGAAGAAGAAAAAGAATTATTTCTCGTGTCTGTGGAGGTGGTGTTGTTCTGCTATAGTTGTTGTTACTGGCAATATTGATTTTCGTTTTAATCTGCTTCTATTTTTCAACCAACTGTCTGGTTTTGTGTTCTTTTCTAATTCTGCCATAGCGTTCTGTTTCCATGACAATACGTTTACGTAGTTGTCCATAAGTTCCATTTTTGTGTTAGTGTCACAGGCAGCTATTGGTTCTATATCTCCACACATGAACATAAGATCTTGGTTTTGGACTTTTTCTGCCTGGGTTGTTTTGTTCATTGTCGACTGTAGTCGAGTAGGTTATTATCCATGACTGATCGGACATATCCCAGGCACAACTATCCCAGATTTACTTTTCCTGCTCCCCAGCTGATGCTTGCAAAATGTTCCACAATGTTCAGGCTCCCAATGGCCGTATCTTCATTTTGTACATGACGGTTTTGAGGAGTAGCTGTCTGTCAAGCTCCACTCCTAAGTAAGCTGGATTTTCTTCTCCAAAGTAGAAGTTGTCGAGTTTGAGCTGGTACACCTTCTTGCTTGCCTGGATGCTCCAGGTGAAAAAGCTGTATACATCTTGTTTACGTATTTTTAGTTTCCGGAGCTTGCAGTACATCGTTTTTGTAGCTAGGGCTCTATTATTTTAGCTGGTGCCAGTTTGTTATATTTTTATGCTGTCCAAAGTAGCAGGCGTGGGAGGTCAGTTATGAAAAAGAGGGAGCAACTTAACGCTGACCATTGTGTTAATTCCCCCTCCAGCGTTATTTTGTTGTGTTATTTTTTGAATAATTTAGTGCCTTCTACTGTAGTATATATTGTTCTATTATTTAGGAATGCTTAAATCTAGAGGAATGTTTTTTCCTTGTATGATTATTTTTGTCATTTTGGCGTAGAGCCCCTGTATCCGCACTGTGTCGTCTGCTTGCTGCAGACCGATGATACATCTGTGGTGTGTTTACATTCTTGGAGTACATCAAATTTTGTGTGTGCACAAAATGTAAGTTTTTCGTCTGTTCTGCAACCTTGTCTGAAGCCTGCCTGACTATCATCGAAGGCCTTATTTCTTTCCAGCCACCTATAAAGTCTGTGATTCACCATTATCTCACCGAGTTTTCAAATTGCTGAGACTGGTCAGTAGATTCCGGGTTCTTCAGCGGCTTCTGTTTTTTTTATAGACTTGGCCAAAAGCAGGGCTGATTGCAAACATCGAAGGATGAGTAGGAACAGTACAAGCCAACAAATTTCTAATATTCTCAGCTCGACAGGAATAAATTTGGAGACCGATGCCGAAAAGGAATAAACTAATATTTCTAGGTAGTTTTCTGCATTTTTGTAGGGACCAGTTCTATAGTGAAACAATACTGCGCCTTGAGGAAGTCATGAAAAACCAAAAGGTAGGGAAGCAGTCCCAAATAAATTCATGCTGACGTCGGTTGCACTGGACCGCAAGGCGCACAACATTGTGCAACGCAAACCGCCTTAAGATGACAGATACAAATATTACTCAACGAAATGGTGCTCTACCTAAGGAGATCAGCCAGGTGGGAAGAATGCCGGACTCCTTACCTCGATGGCGTTCACCCAAAGCTACTAGTATGACAACAATTTACTTCTCTCAACGAAAAACTGTTTGGAGATGTCAGGAACCTTGAGCTGACTACTGCCTTTATTTGAGTCATTAATGTAGAAGTTTGAAGGCGAACGAGGAAGAAAAACAAGAACTCCCATAAATTGGTGGGTGATGATGACTCAGCTTATCACTTGTAAAATTGTATATGTGACATTCTTTCGTGGTATCGCGGTACGCCAGGCAGACGCTCGCGGCACACCAGTGTGCCGCGGCACACCGGTTGCGGAGCACTGATCTAAGGAATCATTAAGAGTCAATTCTGTATTCTCGCGACACAAACATCTATCTCTAATATCTCGACATGGAAAAAAACTCCCAGCGTCCCAAGTGAGGGATTTTGCCTAGATGTAGATACTTAACACAGACAGTACGAGTGATATATAGTAACTCGACAGAGTGAGTTAAAGATCAATACGGCTATATTAATATATCTGTTAAATACATTCACTTATAGGGTTAGTAAAAAGCGAAAAGGGTGATTACGGAAGAAAGTTTACACATCAAATGTAATACTGTAACTAAGTAATTATGAGATTAAAACTATGTAAGGAATGAAATAGTGAGGCGATAAACTAAGCATTACCACACTAATGTTAATAATCTACACAGTCCATAAATGATAATCTACTAGGACGTTCAAGTCAAACCGGGACTTTTTGTTCTGGAAGTACAGGAAGGAATGCTAGCGTGGTGGTACTACTGACAGTAGTAAGTAACAAGTGTGACCTACTCGTATTACCGTTACCGTTATTACCGTTAGGTGGCGTACGCGTCACGGGTCAGTCCCTGATAGATAATGAAAATGGCGGACAACAGAGTTAGTGCATGCATGGATCAGCGTGTTATAATGAAGTTTCTTGTGAAAGAAGGCATGAAACCCGCAGAAATTTACAGAAGACTGCAAGCACAGTACGGTGATGAGACACTCAGTCGCAGTAAGACATTTGAATGGTGTAAACGTTTTAAAGAAGGCCGTACATCCGTGAACGACAATCCCGGCCGTGGCGGCTTCCAGCCCACAGCTGTCATTCGTGTGGACATCCAGCGTGTGGAACGCCTGATCCTGGAAAATCGACTCATAACCTGTCGTGAAATTGCACAAGAGACAAATCTTTCTGTGGGGACGGTGCAGACTATCATTGACGAAAATTTGCATTTTCGGAAAGTTAGTGCACGTTGGGTGCCAAGACAGCTTTCCGCTTTTGACCGGCAGAGAAGAGTTCAAGTCTGCACTGAGTTGAAGGATCGTTTTGGCAGGGAAGGCCAGAATTTTCTGAATCGCTTCATTACGTGTGATGAAACCTGGGTGCATCATTTCACTCCGGAATCAAAACGAGCATCCATGCAGTGGAAGCATACGGACTCACCACCACCCGGAAAATTGCGTCTGCTGGGAAAGTCTTTCTTTCTTCTTTTGCGTTCGTCCTAAAACGGACGTTTGTTACGTTGTGTCGCCGTTTACAGCAAAGCTGCGATATCTGCGCCTTTCGGCCCGACACATCCGTCTTCGGCATGGCATTTTTGGGACCGGGTTAGCCTTCCCTCTTCGATCCCTACTCTCTCGGCCAGACTGCAGTGATGCAGCCAGTTTCCAGGACCACCACTTGGAGGTTGAGTAGGGTCTTGGCATCATTTCACTGAATCAAAACGAGCAAGCAGTGGAAGCTACGGTCGCTTACTGCACCACCTCACTTTTGAATCTTCAAAATTGCGTCTGCTGGGAAAGTGATGGCGAGTGTTTTCTGGGACAAATGTGGCATTATTCACGTGGATTTTCTACCCCGTGGTGCCACTATCAACAGTGAAGAGTACTGTCGCATTCTAAGTGATGTGCATAACCATCTGCGGAAAAAAAAACGGCCTGGTTTGATAAGAAAAGGCGTCCTGTTTCTACAGGATAACGCACGACCACATACCGCACCACGTGCAAATTACAGAAACTCGGGTGGGAGGCATTGCCACATCCCCCTTACAGCCCAGACCTCGCTCCGAGCGACTTCCACCTGTTTGGACCCCTGAAAGAGTTCCTGGGAGGTCAGCATTTTAGCACTGATGACGAAGTGAAGCAGGCTGTCCTACGATGGTTCAGGAGTACTGACATATCTTTCTACGCTAAAGCTTTTCAAGCATTAATTAAACGCTGGGATAAGTGTATAAATGTTGCAGGGGATTATATCGAAAAATAAATGGCAATTTCACTCCTACAAATTTGTTCTTTTAGTTTGTCTATTAATAGTTGGGTGGAATTCAGCTCGTTAGTTACCCCGACCGATTTTTAAATATTAAATTTTTCTTTGAATTTCACACAAGAACAAAATTTCGAACTGTAACTGGAATTTAAACAAAATCAATCAACTGCAGTTTATAAAATATATCAGTACACTTTAATAATTAAAACAGATATCTAGTAAATGTTTCAGATATGTATTTACAAAAAAATATCACAAGTTGGAAATTAATAAATTGTCAGTGTCTCTTGTCATCATATCGGCCATTTGGTGACTTCTGGATTTTGCTTCCTCAATAAAACAATTACTTATCTCCTTCAGTTTCCTTCTCTCCCGACACTTCTGTAGCTTGATCAGGTGCAGACTTCGCAAAAGACTTAATTCACCTGGACACGTAAATGCATGCTACTTCCAGGCGATGCAGAGGTGATCCTTTACTCATAAACTGCAGTCTGTTATGCTCCTTTCCAGAAGCTTTGTTGCGACTCTCTCTGGGGTAGGAACCCTTCAGACATAATGTTACGGATCTGAGCTTATCATTATGTACAAGTAAGACGGCTCACATAATAGGTCAGCTTAGTTATTCTCAGCTATGGGCTGTAACTATGTGGCTTCTACTAGGTCAGTCCGCTGGACGTCTTCTCAGCTATGAGATCTTGAAGTGAAATTTTGAGAGTCCAGAATTGAATGCTATTTTTCACTCCGTAAGATTTTTGATTGAGCCCGAGTTTAATTGGATCTCCCTCGCATCAGTCTGATGGGTTTAATCTGTCTCTAGTTGAATCCCCTGTTTCATTTAGATGTGTTTCTCCCTTTCAATACCTCTATGTTTGATTGGTTCTTTTTTCTCACTTCTTGTTTTGTGATGAATTTACCGTGATACAACGTTAAAATATCTCCAAATATAAAGATAAAATGTAGGGAAAAAAATAATGCGTAAGATACTAGGAGACATGCTCGCCCATGCCCGCATTTCCTACCGCCATTCAAACTAACTAGTTAGACGTGCAGACGAAACGGTTTGCCCTTTGTAGACGGGAGGGAAACGGAGATCAAAAAAAGGAAAAATATGACTGAACACGTGTTTGAATCTAGAACGGCAAAAAAACGCAATTGGTAGTAAAAGAAAAAAAAAATTCACGTCACTAGTTGACACAATGTAAGGAAATGGACAAAAAAGACCTTAGCTCTTATTCGAAACAGTCATTTCTTGGACGTTTTTCGATACTTGGTCGTTTTATTTGAATTCAGCGGCAAACGCCTTAGAGAAGGTTCTCGAACAAATTTTAAAAAACTAAACTTGAGAAAAATATGTTTTTTCTTAATAATAGAGTTATGAATATAAAACCTAGCTAGTTTGATAGCCCATCTTAAGCAGAGAACTAATATACTTTAAATTATACAGACGGATAGATAACAAGGAAGATATTGACCAAAGACTGTATTGTTCATATCAGACTAGCGACTGTACTGTTCATAATTTCACTAAAGTTTCAAATTTTCGTCCTTGAGACACGCAAACGCAAAAATCAAGCTGTAATGCACGAGAGGGGGAAGGTGGAGAATTGTGGCTAAAAATAACTTAGGAGGCAGATTTGTGTAGGGTATTGCATGCAGAACCAAGTGTGTTTTTGTGAAAAACGAAGTAGAGACAGACGGACCAACAGACAATAATACATACTTGACTGAGATCTGACTGAAATTTGACTTTTGGTTGTAGATTTGAAAAATTTAGGGGGGAAGTCTGTGATTGGACAAATGTAATCATATTAGCGGGACAGAGACGCGCATTTTTGCCAATTGATACAATTCTGTCCAGGGACACAGTGGTCATTGCCTGTGGTGTTGTTCCCAGAAGATATTACATACATTTATTGGGACGCCATCATATAGCCAGCAGCTCAGCTGAGTTTTGCTAGCAATTAACTGTGTTCTCAGTTCTTAATTCTGGTAAGAATGAAAGCATTTATTTTGTACATTTTAATATTTCGAGTGATTGATACTGCCATATCATATAAAATGATTACGATAAGTAAGTGCTCGCTCTAGGTCCCCAGCCCAAGTTCAGGGTCTAGAGACAAACAAAATATATGGACGCCTAACTAAGACTATGGAAGGCGGATCTATTATTGAGATCAGTGGGAACATATCACCTATCTTATTGAATAAAAGGAAACTATTGAACATATCTCAGATGCAATGCAGTCTTGGGGAACTAGTACTGTATGAAAACAACTGGGTAAGATGTGCTGTGTGGTCAGAGAGATCTGACCCATTCTGTGTAATGTTGATGTGTTGTGCTGTGTGTAAGAGTGATGCAGTAAATAGAGTACTGACACATAGCACAAATTTTGTTTCAGAATTGTGAGTTTCTGTTGTGGCACTAATGTAGTGCCACATAAGTAATCAAGATTACACAAGCAGATGTGTGTGCAGCCAAACAGTGTGTCGGTGCAGTTCTAGCATTGTAAACAATCTGAGTTAGTTCAGTGTGTTATAAATTTTATTAATATTATTAGACTTATTAATTATCTGTGTGTGTTTGTATATTCTACTACAAGACATTACATTTCAGTACCCTAGACTTTTAAACGTAGCTACATTCAAAATAGTAAAAGAGATATGTTTGATGTCGTAAGTGGTAGTAAGAAGGGCCTTCTGTAATTAACATCTACATTTATCTCAGGAGCCTTCACAGCTGACCTCATACATTACACTAGGTAACACAACAACCATACAGTACCATCAAAACCACTACAAATATTGGGGTCTTGTCCAGGGATAATTAGTTTATCATAAATATTAGAATCTCCTGGTGGGAGAATTAAACCAGTGGGGACAAATTGTATAAATTTAAAAAGTGTCCCTCAAAATAAAAAGGGGAAAATAAAAGTTGGTGAATCTTCACAGCCAGTGGTAATTAGTTAATTGATTAATTAATTAGATTTACCTTAGTCATTAATTAATTAGATTTACCTTGGTCATTGTTATTTTGTATGATGGCTGACCTAGCAAAATTTAGATCGGCTGCTGTGCTAACGGCGAAGGAAATGAATATGGAGGGTCAGGTTTTAATTCAGTATGTAACTGATGAATGTGACAAGTATATTGAAAGGGAAGATAGGAGGTTAGCTGAAGAGAAGAGGTTACAAATTGAGGCTGATAAAGAACTTAAGAGGTTGCAGATTGAGGCTGACAAAGAGGCTAAAGCATTGGAGGCAGATAGGGAGATTAAGAGGCTCCAATTAGAAGAAAAAAAGGCCGAAAGGGAGGCAGAAGAAAAAAAGGCCGAAAGGGAGGCAGAAGATAAAAGGTTGACTGCCGAAAGGGAGGCAGAAGATAGAAGGTTACAAAGGGAGCACGAATTACGACTAAGGGAGCTGGAATTACAAGGCCATGCTCCTGAAGATGGTGCCAGCCCTTTTGCCTCAGATGCTACGCCTAGTCAGGGAGCCTCAACCTCAGCTATGGGGTTTCATTTAGACCATTTTGTTGAGAAAGACGATGACATCGAGGGGTACCTCAGTCGATTTGAATTATTAGCTACTACATATGGGTTAGAGAGAGAGAGAGAGGTGGAGTCTAATGTTATCACAGGGACTGAGAGGTACTTCTTATGAAGTCTTTGCTAAAATGAATAGAGAAGACCAAGACAATTATGACATGCTAAAGCAGGCTTTGTTATTGAGATACGAAAAAATGGTGAATTTTATCGTAAGAAATTTAGAAATGCCAAACTGTTGTCTGGGGAGACATACCACCAATTCTCTGCCAGACTGGAAACCTATTTGGAGAAATGGACTGCTCTGGGGAAGACCCAAGATCTTAAAGAGATGATCATGATAGAGCAATTAAGAGAGTCCATGGCTCCAGACTTGAGAAAATTTCTCATGGAACAAGGTGCAGAGAGGTTGGGGGAGGTTTTAAATGTCGCTGAGAGGTATCAGGCAGCCCAGGCAGAGGTAAGTGGCACTAAAAAGAAGCACATAGAAAATTTTAAAGCTCCACAGCCATTTAGTAAATTTGATAATAGAGAACAGGGTAATAAAGGCAGGACAAACTTTGATAGGCCAAGAAATGACTATCGTGACAGAAATTCACAGTTCAATGACCAAAAATATAATGAAAGAAAACCGTTTAACCAAGGAAAAAGATGGTGCAAATGGTGTAAGAAAGATAACCATAACACCGAATTTTGTAGAAGGAAACCTTCAAACATTGCTGCAATGAAGTCGGGGACTCAAAGATTAAAGGTTAATCCTAATGGACAGCAGGAACCTTATCACCCCCCAGTTTGTGAGGATGTTATTTGTAATGGGGTCACCATAAGGTGCCTTTATGATACAGGTTTGGATTATGATTCAGTTGTGAAGTCTAGCCTAGTGGACCCAAGTCAGTATACCACAGAAACAGTGGAAATACAAGGGGCGACTAAGGACATACCACTCATGACACTTCCCATCGCAAGGATAACGGTGAAAACTCGCTATGTAGAAGGAGAAATCAGAGCAGCAGTGATAGATGAACCAATCTACCCTCTGATATTGGGGTGTAGGTACGTCTTCTTGGGGAATCCCGAGAGACCTGTGATCATGGCGACAGTGCAGACCAGGTCACAGAAAAAGGAGGAAGAAGGTGAACCTATAAATGCTCATCCAGAGGAGATGAGGAAGGCGCAGGCTGAGGATAGGACACTCAAGCCATGTTTTAAGAAATTGCCCAAATGCCACACACCTCCAAGCAAGGGAGAGTACTTTATGAAGGACAGATTGTTATACAGGAAGACAGGAACTAGATCCACTAGTCACGGACAGTTGGTTCTTCCCAAGGTATATAGGGCAAATTTAATAATGAGCTTACATGTTGGAAAAGATGGTGACCATGAGAAAGTAGGTACCATCTGCCAAAAAGTTGCTCGAAAATACTATTGGCCCGTCGTAAATGTCGATATTGAAAACTTTGTAGAAGCATGTGGCGTATTTCATGAGGGAACACCCACAAAGGGAAAATATGTGCAGGACCTAGAAACGCCACGGGGCAAACTTAGGCCTGGAAGGAAAAATAATTATACTCAGGTAAACAAAGTGGAATGGGAGCCCCCTTGATGCGTGCACCATAGGATGAGTGATGGTGCCCGTGGTCTGGTTTGTGTAGTGTGTAGATGATGTACAGTCAAACAATGATCATACAAAACAGGGCAATCCACACAAGGACGTCAGTTAACTCACGACGTATAAAGTCAATGATGCTTGTAACAGCTGGTGACGTTTTTCTGTATCATTTATTGTGGACGCCACAGTGACAAAAATTTATACGCGAATATGTAGGTACATCAGACAGTCATTATCACAGCAACATAGTCAGTACAGCAATGGACGGTAGACGGCATCATAATAAAGATGAATCATATGCACGTTATACATCATAGTACTGTAAATGTAGTCAGGTGGAAATCTCCATCCTTTTCTATAACAGCCAGGAGATAACAAGATGTATGAGATCAGTTCACTCTCCTTAATCTGACTTCAGCAAGACAGACACGTCTTCTGAAGTATAAATAATTTCCTAAAAAAAAATCATCTAGATCATCTAGATAGCAAAGTAATGTATGCATCAACCCGATGCGGTACAATGTAGCAATATGTGAGCTGAGAAAACATCTCGTAATGACGACTTTCAAAGACAGGCTACGAATCAAATGTCACTCACGAACATAAATCGATAAAGTTAATGTAAATGTAATTTACCTTGCCTTCAGGAAATAACCACAGAAATAATACGCCTTCCGGCGTGTGGAAATACACTAGAGGTATCATCTCGAATAAACGAAATATCCATAAGAGGACTTCACATTCCTGAAGAACAAGAAAAGCACAGACGCTCACAAAGACGTCTTGCTCGCTATTCAAAATCTTCGCTCACTGACTGCTGGGCGGAAATCGTTCGACAAAGACCCAAGACTTAGACATGCGCAGTCCAGCGCGAATCGACCACAGCTCAGATAACTTAAGACACAAGGACCTTTACTAAGAACCAGCTTAAGAATGATTACCTTATAAGGATAACCCAACAGGTTGCCAACCACTTTCTGAGAAAAGCGGCCTAGCAAGTCCATACATGGACACGATTCAAGAACGCATAACAAACTTAACTGCCATCGACACCAACGCGAGGAGACAACTGCTTACAATGAAAAGTGACTATAAATTTCATACAATTGTTCCCCTTGCATTACAAAATATATATTGTACACAAAACGATGTTGCGAGAATTTCTCACGCAACATATCACCACCACCTCCCGATAAAAAAAAATGTGGAACATATTTTTTTAAAAAAATATCCAAGAGCATGCGATAAGCGGCTCAAAACGCACGAATTATGCGCGGATAATTAATTAAATTGCCTAACATGAGGCTAAATATAGAGTGTCTGGTGAGAATATACCTCAACAGAAAAATAAATGTCTAAAAAAATATTCATATCGGGGAGGTGTCACCAACACACATCACGTTAGCATGTAAACACAATATACGTATGCAAGTTACCATAGTCATCATTAAATAGCATACTCTAATATTGTCTTAAAAAATGGATGTACAAATCTGATAGAAAAAAATTTAAATAGTACATTATTTGACATGTAATGACATTAGTACTTAATGAAATTAAAGTACATGACGATCCAGGACACATTCTCTGGCATTCCGAGGGTAAGTACACAATCTAGAGCTCGTCATGCTTGATAATAGTAAGGTAAGTCCTCAGCTCATCAATGAAATTCTGAGAAAGTACAAGCAATATAACGCTGATTAACAACTAATATGCTTCATAAGGTACAATACATTATTAATAATTGTGGCTGTTTAGTAAACTTACGGCCCTTATATTAACTACCCAGTCTTCCTCTATCATCTTAAAAAAACGAAACAGAAGAAGATGATAACAAAGCACGATAGTGTGTACATATAAAGTGAGTACAGATGTGCTAATCTATTGTAGTAATATAGGTGTGTTATGACTCTGTAATATATAGAAATATAGGACAGAATTATTAGTTGGAATCATGTGGGCATCTAGACAAAATGTCAGCCATCACATTATCCGCACCACGGATAGCTCGTACCGTGAAGTGAAAAGGTTGAAGAGCGAGTGGATCTCGAACTCTTCAAATTCTTAGTCTGAATAGCTGTAAGAGCTTTTTGATCAGTCTCTAGAATGAAATGTGCGCCCAGGAGGAATCTTTGTAGTTTGAGAATTGACCAAACCATAGCTAACAACTCACGGTCTAAAACCGAGTAGTTCCTCTCTGCCGCATTTAGTTTTCTAGAAATGTACATAACAGGATGCAGAGTATTTGCATATTCTTGCATAAGTGCTGCTCCAATCCCAGTGGATGAAGCATCACTCCGAAGAACAAAAGTCCTATCAAGAGTAGGTAATCTTAGGATGGGAGGAGATGAAAATATATTTTTGATTTGGTCTAGGGAAGATTGGCATTCTTCAGACCAACGGACCAGATTAGGCGAACCTTTCTTCAACAATGTTGAGAGAGGTGCCATGATCGAAGATAAATTTGGAATAAATCTCCCATAAAATTGAATTAAACCTAAGAGACTCCTAACTTGTTTCTTTCGTTTTTAGGAACAGAGATGTTCAGTATTTTGGAAGTATTGTGGTCTTCTGTCTTCAAGAGACCATGACCAACACGATGACCCAGGAAAGAGATTTCACCAAAACCAACAAAAGCTTTAGAAGGTTTTGCTGTCAAATTATTCTCACGTAGAGTGGACAGTAAGTCATATAACCCTAAATAGTGATCTTCCCAGGTATCACTGAAGAGACAGATATCATCTAAGTATGCGATGACATCCGAACGATGTGAAAGAATTCGACGCATCATGCGAACGAAAGTAGCAGGGGCGTTCATAAGACCGAAAGGCATAACATTCCATTGAAATAGACCCCTAGGTGTAGAAAAAGCAGTAAGAGGTTTGGCATGCTCTGCTAAAGGCACTTGCCAATAACCTTTAGACAAGTCAAGTTTAGTGAAGAATCTAGAATTAGAAAGTCTAATCAGTAGATCTTCTAACAAAGGCATCGGTTCAGCCTCGAACTTTGTGACCTGATTCAATTTGCGATAATCAACGCAAATTCGTATGTTCTTATCCTTCTTCCGGACAATAACCATGGAAGAAGAATATGGTGAAGTCGATGGTTCAATTATATTTAATTGAATCATTTCATCCAATTCCTTTTCCACTTGCGACTGAAAGTGTATAGGGATAGGATAAGGCCTAACCCTAATAGGATTAATGTCGGTAAGAATTATGTCATGTTCTATGACATCTGTGTGTCCAGGAATGTCAGTGAGAACATCCTGAAATGTTTGTAACATCGACGAGACTTGTCGATGTTCGTCACCAGAAAGATTAGGAGAAACAGAAACGTTTTTCCAAGATTCCGTGGAATGTAGTGGAACCACTGGAAGGGGAAGATTGACATCAGAGAAAGTAGATTCCTCATCCTGTATGACAGACAGGGATGAGTAATGACCATGAGGTGCAGGAGAATCATCCGTTGCCTGGAAAATAGGCAGCAAATAGTCCGGACGTTCGTGAAATTCCGAAAGCATGTTTATGTGGAAAGTTTTATGCTTTCCATCAATATCGACCACATAGTCAACATCGGAAATCCGAGAGACTATTGCATACGGACCTTTCCATGCAATAAGAAGTCTATTTTCCCTACTGGGGAGTAGGACGAATGCTTTGTCACCTGGACAAAGTTGTCGTAGACATCTATTCTTGTTAGCAAACTGCCTTGCCTTCTCTTTAGCAATTTCTGATGAAGCAGTTGCTAGTTTACATGCCTCAATGATCTTTTGCCTCAGACATACTCATATGAGGATTGAGTTTCATCGCTAATATCATCGGCAGTGATGAGATCGTGTAATAAAGACATAGGGCCGCGCGGACGCGCGCCAAAGACAAGTTCGAAGGGAGAAAATCCTGTGTGTTCATTAGGGACTTCTCTATAGGCAACGAGAGCCGCGGGTAAAACCCTGTCCCAATCTTGAGGATGATCTTCAGTTATCTTACCAAGCAAAGTCTTGAGCGTTCTATTCAGACGCTCAACTAACCCATTAGACATAGGATGGTAGATACTACTGAGAGATCGTTCAATATGTAAGGTAGACATTACCTGTGGACATAGTGTCAGATATGAGTTGAGTGCCATGGTCTGACAATATTTCTCTGGGGAACCCCAAGCGAGAAAATATCAACCAAAGAGCATCTGCGATATCTGTAGTAGATATGCTCTTAAGAGGAATAGCCTCTGGCCAACGTGTGCACATATCGGACACATGTAAGGATAAACTTATGTCCTCTGGCCGACTTGACCTTAAAAGGGCCAATAATATCTATGGCCATTTTCTGAAACGGCCGAATAGGGATGTCAGCAGCCTGGATAGGCGCAGCATGTCGTGGTCCTCTAGATTTGACCTCCTGACATACCTTGCATGATCGGCAGTAAATACGAATGTCCTTGTTGACAAAAGGCCAAAAGAAAGCCGCAAGGACTCTCGACTTCGTACGGGAAAAAAACCCATATGTCCAGCACATTGCGAGTCATGAGCATGTTGCAATATTTGCACTCTCATGCTCTTGGGAACAAGAATTTTGCGAATGTGCCGACGTAGTCGAATCTTGTACCATACGTACAAGTACGCCGTTTCTCATTGCAATCCAAGATTTTCTATTTGTATCCTGATTCGGATCACCTTTCTTCGCAAGAATGAAGAATTTTTTTAAAGAAGGATCTTCTTCTTGCAATTTTATGAAAGAGTCACGAGTGATTACTAAGTGACTATCTTGGCTATCAACTTCATTATCACCATTCAGTGAAGTTTCGGGTGTTTGTAGAGCTTGTGCTCTTGTAACTACTGCATTTGTAGCTTGCATGTTATTATCTTCCCAAGCAGCAATCTGCTGTGGGGTACACTCCCTAACTCCGTGAATACGACCAATAATAAGGTCCGCAATAGGATTAGGTAAGAGACAAGCATGAACATCTCCAGTAAAGAAAGGAGTGGCAATGCGAATTACAGCAGTAGGATATTTTTCTAGAGTGCCGCCAAATGTGACACATTTAATAACCCTTCCTGTAGCACAAGATGGATCTACAAGCGATTGTCTAACACCAATAGTGGTGCATCCGGAATCGAAAAGTAGTGAGACCGGAGTATCATTAACAAGACCCTTATGTAGGATTAAAGAACCCCTCCCGTCATGCGCAACAGCAGCAGGAAGAGCGGGAAGTGGGTGACCACAACTCAAAGTAGTTATGGTACCCGGTTCGAATAAAGTACTGCATTGGGGCATTTGTTTGCTCTCTCAAAGTCAAAAGCAGAACCAGTGACAGCGTCAAAGTTTTTACTATCAACAACATGATTACAGGCTCCCTCTGTTTCCTGTTGTACAGAATTAGCCTGCTGATATCTCTTTTTTTTGTGTTGAGATCTACCCCGACTATTATTACCTCTGAAGTTATCAGAGTTATTATTATCTCTGCAGTTATTATTGTCTCTATTGTAATTGTTATCCTGGTTCGAATTCCAGTTTCCACGATTACTATCATGTTCACATTGATGCGAACATCTATTTGTTTGGTTCTGAGGTCTTCGGCAGGAATAACCTCTATTACCATATCCTCTTTTGAAATGCTTATAATTATTAGGGTGATAGTAACGAGTACTATCAGATTGTCTCCAAATCTACAAAGAAAAATCACCATGAAATTGATTTCCATGATTTTTGACAGAATTACCGTTGACTCTTTTCTGTCAAAATCTTGTTGGGTTCTACGAGCAAAGTTTTGACCATACGGAGCTGCCGAAGCAACTGGTAAACCTTCTTTCACCTTAGTGTTACCCATGGTTATGTGTGGGTGCGCAGTTACGTATTGGCAACAGAAATCTTCCATTTCTTTTATTGTTTTAGGTTTACGTTCATGAAGGAAAGCAAGGAAAGACTCATTGACAGACGACATGACTTTGTCTCTAAGTATTAAGTCCATAAGTCCTTCATTAAGTTTTTTCCGTCTTAGATAGTTCAACCCATCGTGAGAAAGTAATGCGTATTCTTGCAATAAACTCGGAGAATTCAACTCCATTTTCAGGTAACATGTTTTTAAATTGTAGACGATAGCCGTCTTCGTTAAGCTGATATTTCTTTAACAAAGCGGCCCTGACAACCTCATAATTGTTCTTGTCAGGTTCATCCACCATATTTGATATACTTAGAGCTTTACCTGTCAGTATCCCTGATAACTGATAAACATATTTTGCTTTGTCTATGTTATGAGCTGTACATGCTTGTTCAAATCTGTCCAGATAGAACATTATGTCATCACTGGAAGGACTAAATGTTGGTAACTTAATCGTAAAACGTATC
>JAMPIV010017661.1:0-167684 GCA_024509875.1 Oreohelix idahoensis | reverse complement strand
AGAAGACAGGATAGTCATAACACTCAATGTGGGCTGTCATGACCCCCATACAATAAGGACCCAGAAGATCCGAAAAGACTGACACATTAACATACTAGGATAAAATAGTAACATCAGACGAGGGGGAAACGCAAGAAAACGTACAAACATAATGAATAAATGCGAGAACAGCCTGTGTAGTCTAAACAACACTAGAAGTCATTCACAGCACTGCACAAAACATCAAATTAAGATTATATGAGTATTGAGTACTTTCTGTGCTTCTCCATTGTGCGTAATGCTGGGAGAGTAACAGGGAAGGAAAATGTCGAAATTATTCTTTCCCACACAATCTGCACCACGAAAATTTTCTCAAGAACTGCATATCGGAGAGGCAAGAGGCATTCACACAATCTAACTAGAAGACCCCCTGAAGTTGGTTGGCCGTAATCAGAAGAGACCCTGATGAATTACTGTTAATTGTCAATCAGAATCGACATCACTACACTGCAGGAAGATCCATTGGTGCTCACTCTCTCCTCAGCAAATACGAAGAGTATTTCTTTTTATTAAGGTGTTTGCTTCTTTTCTTTGTAGGCACGACCCTTTCAACCATGAACCAGAGTTGGGGCACCTGTACGAAGGATGGCCGCCAACCGACAAAGTGGAAGCAGTTGATGCTGCCCTTACAAGACGCCACAAGCATGATTTTTTTTCCACTGGTACGCTATGGTTCAGTCTGGTGGCTAGGATCAAAGAAAGGAATGAAGAAGTGATAAGATAGAATGTATTTTAATTTTTACTGACAGGGTTAATTGTGGTTAAATCCGTTATGTCAAGAAGAGGTATGAATGGCTAATTGTTCATGTGTTGCGCACATGGTTGTATACAACGCCCGCATAGCGTCATCTCATACGTCCATACTTGTTTGGTCTTACGTTTGCAGCGCCAAATTCTAGCAGTCCCTTGAGCCTTGAATGATTCATCGAATGCAGTGTCAATCCTAATATGCGATCATGGGAATTTGCCTTCAGTATTTCTCTGCTAATCCAGGTCCAATTCACCTTCTATATGTGCACTTGGAAACTAGTCTGTCAGCTCTTTCATTGCCGCATAACCCTGCATATGCCAAAATTGTAAAATCCATATCTTTCTTGAAAGATCTGATTCATCTATGAACTATTTCCATTCTCACTGTCGAAAGCCATACGTTTTGGAACTTTCGAAGCATGGATTGTGAGTTCAGATACAATAACTGCCTTTGTTAATAAAGTCTCCAGACAGCCCTCAGACAGCCACCTTAAGCAGGCAGTAACTGCCTCTACCTCCAATTCTCATGTTTGGGAGGTTGTTTTCATACGTTCAGACGACTATTCTGCTCTTTACATCCAGCAGTGTAAAGCCCCACCCTGAATTATACCCCTAGATTACAGACCCATCCAGCAGTGTACACAATGAAGCATCAACATCAATCCCCAGAAGACTCTGTAAAACAAGATCCACTTTCTGAAACTTCCAGCTCTAATAGCTCTCACCCATAGTTGGCCCAACTTCTGCACTCTCGTACCAAAATCTGATGATGAACTTTTTTGTTCGAGTTCGTCCAGCTCCTCATCTTCATTACCTCCATCGTCTCCCTTGTATAAATTTTTCAACAGAGGACACCTGTCATAATAGTCTCCCCATCTTGCCTGCGCCATCCCATCCATGATGACATCCCTCCTCTTTATTCCTGCTTCCTTTTAAATCAGTTATGTCACATGCAGGGTGGTGCCTTTTGTCTGTGGTTACTCGCATAAACGCTTTATTTATATGGGCCATCATATAAAAAAAGGTAAGAGGAGATCCCGTTACAACACTGCCCATTGAGGCATATTGGGAATATGGTTCTTTTAGGCCCATATCATATCTTTACCGTTGGCCACAGACTAGGGGTGATGTGGTCGGCAACACGTCCGGCCTGGCCTTGTAACCTTCCCAGAGTTGACTCTGGTACCCATGTGGGGCTGGGTCGACACCAGGAGCCTTTTGTGTTGCCTAAAAAAAATTCCCGCCTCCTCTGGGTATCGAACCATAGACCACTGCCGCTGGGAAGCCAGTGCAGGCTAACCACTTAATGCTTACCGCGGTCCAGGGGCCATCATACTATCTGGATGCACAATTGACAGCAATCCAATGCAATGCCGTGATGCTCATCACAATGAAGGAGTATCTCGCGTACAGCCCAATACCAACAGACCCATTTCCTTACGTTTTGAATGCGCTCCAGTTCGTTCACATTGTGACATTAACAGGCGTGAGTGATTCCCAGGCCATACTCGCATTACATAAAGACCAGCTGTTGCATACAGTATATGACAAGTAATCTTGCACCAATCTGTTGAAAATGCAGCCAATTTTTGTAATAAGCTGCCATAGACCTCTCATTGCACATCTGACATGATGTGATCAACATGGTGCTTATATGATAGCCCACCGATCGAATGTTACTCCAAGGTAATTTCAACTTGTTCTGCCTTTCAATTTTCTGTCCACTGAGGAGGTAATGTCTGTAAGATCTGCTTTCAATTATGCAGTTTTTCCTTCAAGGAGCAGCAAAGCCACAACAGGCTTTGTTGGGATTTCGACTTTGGAACAGTTACGTCGCACAAATTGCTAGAAACTGCCTAGGAGTGTCTCAAATATTGATGCGTTTAACCATGCAATTACAAGAACAGCTATGCTATGAAGCCTTGAAGGAAAGTGAAAGAAAGGTCGACTAAAAACAACTTGGCGGAGAACTGTGGAGGCAGAGGTGTAAAGAATGAATCAGATCTGGGGCACTGCACGAAAGATAGCCGTCGGCTGTGCAAAGAGGAAGTATTTTTCTGCAGCCCAAAAAGTACGGCCATCCACAGACAATGGAAATTTTGACGGTCAAGGGATAAGGATCAAAGATAGAAGAGACATGCATTTATTGAAATTCTGTGCTTCACAAGAGCTGAAGACTAATGAATAAACTGTAATATACAAATGTTGGTTTTAAGTTTTGCCAATAGCAGGTTGTATTGTTCAAGCGTAAGACTTTTGGGGATGCTTAGAGGTTCAGTACACGTAATCTTTAATACTTAGAAGTATAATACAAGTGTACTTACACTATTTATTTATATTTCTTGACTGTTTTAGTTTTTGATTTGTAGAACTATATAAACCTTTGCTTTTGCTAATAAATAAGATTATATAAATGTCTTTTTTCCAAAGTCTTTGTATGATCGTTTTTCGTATGTATGATCATTATTTGACTGAAATGCATGTTATATATATTTTATGGTCAAAGGGACAGAACCCGAAATATCGATACTGCTATTTTTTATGAGTTTACCTCCTCTTGTATAGAGACACGTTCGGTCTATAATGTCTTGAACGAAGCGTGACCATATCTCCTTATTTGGTAGTATCAGTCAACTGTTGTAGATGTTTGAAACCTTTCTTAACGCTTCTGTTCATGTCCATAAAAGGCGCGACTGTGTAAGACTTTTATCTCGAATGTTCTTAGAATCGTCTTATTGTGAACAGCGACTCAGAGATTGTCACTCTGCGCATGTCTCGACTGGGTTGTCGTTTTGTTGTTCCGCCCAGGTCGGGCAGTTGAGAAATGGACTGATTAGCGAGCGGACGCGACTGCGTCTTGTGATTCTCTGAGGGAAATACATTGTCTTTGTGAGTTAGTTAGCTAACTAGACTATTTCCCCGTATTATTCAAGCCTGCCTGGAGGCATATGTTCATGGTTGATTTTCCGAAATAAGGTAATTCCTCTTGTATCGAACTTTAGGCTATCATCTAGAGGTTCGTCATTTTGTCGCCTTTTTGCTCGCCTGTGTGATTCAAAATGGAGAGGTACTTTGACTAGGATTAAGTCACCGGTATCTTTATACCTGAACTAGTTATATATCTATGGGTCGCTCTAGACCAACAAGACTATTGTCTGTGTTCCAGGATTCGTTATATCAGAGATCACGTCCAAGTCAGATGGTTAGACTTAGGAAGGTTATAAAGGTCGAGCTGACCTGTAATCCATGTATGCTACTCACGTGCAGACAGTAAACGGACGTATTGTATACATCTGATCTGCTAGCATCAGGAAGGAATAATTATTATTGTCTATGAACATTAAGGATCTGCAGCTGACCACGGTTGCAGAAGTTATATGTATTATTTATCAAGCTTCGCTATGATATTTGTTTTCCATACAACTATTGAGTATTGACTTCTACATGACTGTCAGTTAACATGAGTTTGAATGCTGCATTCGTTGTACTATGCCGATGATAACATAAGTATCATGACTGTTTTGTGGCGTGCAATAAATGGTATAAACCTAAAGCGAAGTTACCATTTCTATGACTCTACACGTCATGTTGCCTGTGGTGTACCCTGAACTGTTCTACTGCAACACACACACAGCAACAATCTAAACCAGATAAGACACCCACATCTTGCATTGTAATACCTGGTGTCGATAGAGGTGGTAATTTGACGGCATCCTAATTCCACCCTTATCAATTCATGGTGGCCAATAGTTGGTTTATTCTGGTACCAACTCTCAAGGGGGTCAACAAACCCAGACATCATCAGCAGACTACAAGACAACATTGCAGTTGCTATTCATCACCTTTGATGAAATTTTTTGAAAGACGCAGCAGTACTGACAGTTGTTGATATTTTGAAACTACCCGGCGCTGCTCGGCGGTATTGAAGTTTGTCTACAAATAGAAGGACAAGTACCGAGCGAATGGATTTCCTGATCTGTTGAGAAGAAGGACAAGTGCCGTAACAACTGTTCCGGTCTCAGAATTACTGTTGCAGATTCAGAAGGTCAAGTTCAGAAGCTGTTTCCTGTCAGAAGCTGTTTCCTGTTAGAAGCTCATTTCCTTCGTCATGGCAGTTTACGAGAGCAGATATGGATCAACGTTGGATCATTGTCCTAAGAATGCTGATCACATCCTGTTCTGAACTGTGCTGACGTTGTGGATACATAGAAGTTAAGTGGCCTGTTTTGTTTGTGAACTGTGCCCTTATGTTCTAACTGAGCCTTCTGTCTATCACATTTTTCGCACTTTTTATATGTTTACATGTTATATGTTATTTGGATTTGTATTTATATGTTTATATTTCAGCGGGTTTTCTCGGTTGGGCGGTGTCTTTCAGTAGAAGATACCACGCCACAGAGGTTCTACTGTTAGCGTTTTCGTTAGGGACTGTGCGAATTTCCTACTGTGAAATTTGCTAGCGACAATCGTTGCTATATCTGTTTAGTTGTGACGAGTTGTGCTTTATTTTCGTTTTTTGTATATTTTTTTTTTTTTTCTCTCTTTCTTTCTGTTTTTTAGTTTCGATTTCAATTGTTTGTATTTGTAGGTCTCCTCTTTTCTATTATTCAGTTCTTCACGTAAATTTTTGTGTATATACTGTAGCGTCATTTGTTTGTCATATCTTCGCATTCTGTCATCATATTCTTTTTAGTTTCGCTGTTTATTTATTTGACTTATGCGAATGTTTTCGTATTGTTTGATCTTTGTTATTGTTTACATTGACTCTGATCTTTGTTATTGTTTACATTGACGTTGATCTTTGTTATTGTTTACATTGACTCTGATCTTTGTTATTGTTTACATTGACTTTGATCTTTGTTTTGTTTACATTGTTGGTACTTTGTTATTGTTTACATTGTCTTGTTATTGTTTGCATAGTTCTTGCATAGTTAGCTTTCACTATTGTTACATATATGCTCATGCACTATTGATCTATAGTGCACTTATCATAACTAGCTGGTGGTTTTTTCCTTATGCACTATTGTAGTGCAGTTATGATAAATAACTGATGGTTATGCACTGATTTGGGTAGTGCACTGATAATTAAGAGGTGACTTGTGATATTATTGTACAACTGATAATACAAATTGGTGTCAAGTCTTGTTTCCCACAGAGATTGGAGTGAACATAGTAATTATACAAGCACTTTATTAAGTCTTGTTGCTATTAAGATTGAAATAAGATAATTAATTATTTCAGGTTCTGTACTCACATTTTAGACATCATGTCTACATTTGAGTACTTTATTGAGCAGGGTAAAGCCCTTGGGAAGACAGGTGATAAATTAGAAGAATTTGCGACTGTTCAATATGCCAAGGCATTGAAGTCGGAGGAAAAGAAAATGAAAGAACTAACTGAACAAAAGAGAATAGATGCTGAAAATTTAAAACTGCAGATGCAGGTAGATGAAAAGAGATTACAAATGGAAATGGAAAAACAAAAAAAAGAGAAGCAGAATCTCAGGAGAAGAGACTTCAGGCTGAGGTTGAAAATAAGAGACTTGAAAAAGAAGCTGAAAATAAGAGACTTGAAAAAGAAGCTGAAAATAAGAGACTTGAAATAGAGGCTGAAAATAAAAGATTAGAAAAAAAACTACCGGCTGAGGCTGAGGAAAGAAAGTTACAGGCTGAGGCTGAGGAAAGAAGGTTACAAAGAGAGTCTGATGAGAGAAAAGCAAAAATGGAACATGAAGAAAAACTCTTAGCTTTGGAGTTAGAAAAGTTGAAGTTATCTAGTAATGCTAATGATGCTAATAAGGTATCATCTGCTAATAAGTCTAATGCTGTTGATTTCAAGCTTAATTTACCAGCATTCAATGCTTCAATTGATGATATAACATTTTATCTAGATAGATTTGAAAGTGCATGTAAGGTGCATAATATAGATAAAACATTATATGTTTATCATCTGTCCAAGATACTTAGAGGTGATGCTTTGACTTTGTTGGGTATGGTAGATGTGCCTGACAAGAACAACTATGAGGTTGTCAGGGCGGCATTGTTAAAGAAGTACCAACTTAACGAAGACGGATATCGTCTTAAATTTAAAAACATGTTACCAGAAACTGGAGTTGAATTCTCAGAATTCATCTCAGGCATACGTCTTACTTTTTTACGATGGGTTGAGCTTTCTAAGACAGAAAGTACATTTGAAGCCCTCATGGACTTACTTCTTAGAGACAAGGTTATGTCTTCTGTTAATGAAGCTTTTCTTTCTTTTCTTCATGAGCGTAAGCCTAAAAATATAAAAGAAATGGAAGAATACTGTAGCCAGTATGTTACTGCACATCCTCACATAACCGTTAGCAACTCTAAGGTAAAAGAAGGTCTGCCAGTTGCTTCGGCAGCACCTTATGGCCCGAATTTTATGCGTAAATTTCAGGGTAGCCAGCAAAATTTCAATAAAAAGAGTAACCGTAATTATGCCCAGAACCATGGTAATCAATTTCAGGGAGATTCTTCTTCCCAGAACTGGAGACAACCTAATATTACACGGTATTCTATTCCCGGTAACTTTAGAAATTTTCATAAAGGTAATCGGTATAGAGGAAAATATTATTTGCAGAGACCTCAATACCAAGATAATAGAGGTTCTCAACAGCATAGAGATGGTAATGACAGTTATGGAAACTGGAACGCAAACCAGGATAAAAATTACAGTAGGGACTTTAATGATAATTGCAGAGGCAATAATGGTCGCGGTAGATCGCAACAGAAGAGAAAAAGATATCAACAGACAAACTCTGTTCAACAAGAATCTCAGGGAGCAGATAAACAGGTTAATAATGATAAAGACCATAATGCTATCGGATGCTCATCTTTTGACTTTGGTAGGGCAAATAAATGTATCCAATGCAGTACTTTATTTGATCCGAAAACCATTAGTACTCTAAGCTGTGGTCATCCTTTGCCCGCTCTTCCTGCTAATGTTGCTCATGATGGGAGAGGTTCTCTTATATTACATAAGGGGCTTGTAAATAGTAATCCAGTCTCGGTGTTGTTTGATTCTGGATGTACTACTGTCGGGGTTAGGCAATCTCTTGTAGATCCATTCTGTGCTACAGGAAAGGTCATCAAATGTGTCACATTTGGTGGCACGTTGGAAAAATATCCTACTGCCATAATACATATTGCTACTCCTTTCTTCACGGGAGAGGTCCACGCGTGTCTACTTCCAAACCCTATTGCGGACCTTATTATTGGTCGTATTCACGGAGTTAGGGAATGTACCCCACAGCAGATTGCTGTTTGGGAAGAGCAAAACATTGAAGCTACCAATACGGTGGTCACAAGAGCACATGCTCTGGATCCACCTCAAACTTCATTAACTAATAATGATGAAGTAGATGAACAAAATAGTCACTTGACTATTACACGTGACTCATTTATCAAATTGCAAGAAGAAGATCCGTCGTTACAAAAATTCTTCATTCTAGCAAAAAAAGGTGATCCTAATCAAAATACTAATAGAAAATCTTGGATTTCTATGAAGAACGGCGTACTTGTACGTATGGTACAAGACTCGACTACATCCACTCATTCACAAATTCTTGTGCCTAAGAGCATGAGGGTGCAAATATTGCAACATGCTCATGACTCGCAATGTGCTGGACATATGGGTTTTTCCCGTACAAAGTCGAGGGTTCTTGCGGCTTTCTTTTGGCCATTTGTGAGCAAGGACATACGAATGTACTGTCGCTCTTGCAAAGTATGTCAGGAGGTCAAATCTAAAGGACCACGACATGCTGCGCCTATTCAGGCTGCTGACATTCCAATTCGCCCTTTTCAAAAAATGGCAATAGATATTATCGGTCCTTTTAGAATTAAGTCGGCTAGAGGGCATCAATTTATTCTTACATGTGTCGATATGTGCACACGTTGGCCAGAGGCAATACCTCTCAAGAGCATCTCAACTGCTGATATCGCAGACGCTCTTTGGCTGATATTTTCTCGCTTGGGTTTTCCCGGAGAAATATTGTCAGACCATGGCACTCAACTGATATCAGACACTATGTCACAGGTAATGTCTATGCTACATATAAAAAGGTCTCTCAGCAGTATCTATCACCCAATGTCTAATGGGTTGGTCGAACGTTTAAATAGGACTCTAAAAACTTTACTGGGTAAAATAACTGAGGATCATCCTCAGGATTGGGACAGGGTCTTACCCGCGGCTCTCTTTGCGTATAGAGAGGTCCCCAATGAACATACGGGGTTTTCCCCTTTTGAACTTGTCTTTGGCGCGCAACCGCGCGGCCCTATGTCTTTACTTCACGATCTAATCACTGCCGATAATATTAGCGATGAGACTCAGTCTTCTTATGAGTACGTCATTGCTCTTAGGAAAAAAATCATTGAGGCATGCAGACTAGCAACTTCGTCTTCCGAATTTGCTAAAGAAAAGGCAAGGCAGTTTGCGAATAAGAATAGATGTCTACGACAACTTTGTCCAGGTGACAAAGCTCTCGTCCTACTTCCTTCAAGGGAGAACAGACTTCTAATTGCATGGAAAGGTCCATATGCAATAGTCTCCAAAATTTCTGATGTCGACTATGTTGTCGATATTGATGGAAAGCATAAAACTTTCCACATAAATATGCTCACGGAATTTCATGAAAGACCAGACTATTTGCAGCCTATTTTCCAGGCAACGGACAATTCTCAAGTACCTCATGGTCAATACTCATCGCTGTCAGTTATACAGGATGAGGAAACTACTTTTTCTGATGTCAATCTTCCTCTTTCTATGGTCCCACTTTATTCTACGGAATCTTGGAAAAACGTGACCGTTTCTCCAAATCTTTCCGCTGAGGAACATCGACAAGTTTCTTCGATGTTGCAAACATTTCAGGATGTTCTTACAGACATCCCGGGACACACACATGTCATTGAACATGACATTGTGCTAACTGATCATAATCCTATCAGAGTCAGACCCTATCCAATACCTATCCATTTCCAGTCTCAAGTCGAAAAAGAATTGGATGAAATGATACGTTTGGAAATCATTGAACCATCCACTTCAGCATACTCTTCGTCTATGGTTATTGTTCGAAAGAAGGATAATAACATTCGCATTTGCGTAGATTATCGCAAATTGAACCAAGTTACGAAGTTCGACGCTGAACCTATGCCTTCATTAGAAGAGCTACTCAATAAACTTTCTAATTCTAGATTCTTTACCAAACTAGATTTGTCTAAAGGTTATTGGCAAGTCCCGCTAACTGAACGTGCCAAACCTTTTACAGCTTTTTCTACACCTAGGGGTTTATTCCAATGGAATTTCATGCCTTTTGGTCTTATGAACGCCCCTGCTACATTCGTACGCATGATGCGGCGAATTCTCGCATATCGTACAGATGTCATAGCATATCTAGATGATATCTGTCTATTCAGTGATTCCTGGGAAGATCACTATTTGGGTTTATACGAATTACTGTCTACTCTTCGCGAGTATAACTTGACTGCAAAACCCTCTAAAGCCTTTATAGGATTTAGTGAGATTTCTTTCCTAGGTCATCGTGTTGGTCATGGTCTTTTAAAGACAGAGGACCACAATGTTTCAAAAATACTTAACATTTCGGTCCCTAAGACAAAGAAACAAGTAAGGAGTCTATTAGGTTTGATCCAATTCTACGGACGATTCATTCCGAATCTGTCCTCCATTATGGCACCGCTTTCTACTTTATTGAAGAAAGGGTCGCCTAATTTGATCCGCTGGTCAAAAGAATGTCAATCCTCATTGGACCAGGTTAAAGACCTATTTTCATCTCCACCTATTCTTAGGTTACCTACTATTGAGAAGACTTTTGTTCTTCGAAGTGACGCCTCGTCAACTGGGATTGGGGCAGCACTAATGCAGGAGTATTCTGATACTCTGCATCCGGTGATGTATATCTCTAGGAAATTAAATGCTGCAGAAAAGAATTACTCGGTTTTAGACCGTGAGTTATTGGCTATGGTATGGTCTATTCTGAAGTTACAAAGATTTCTTCTAGGCGCACATTTCATTGTGGAAACCGACCAGAAAGCGCTTACTGCTATTCAGAGCAAAAACTTGAAGAGCTCGAGGTCCACTCGTTATGCCATAGCTCTTCAACCATTTCATTTCTCGGTTCGAGCTATCCGTGGTTCGGATAATGTAATGGCGGACATTCTGTCCAGATGCCCACACGATTCCACATGATTCTTCTGTCATATATATATTTCCTAATATACAGTCCAATGTTATAATGACATGTTAGTAGATTTTTTTTTGTTCTCACTTTTTTGAGGGGGAATTTATAACATTGTACCATGTAATTATCTAAGAAGGCTTAGTTAGTGATATACGGGCCAAAAGATCACTCGGCCACATTTAAATAAATTATTTTCAGGATTGTATTGAGAGATTTACCAGTTGTCTTTAAGATTTGTGTTATTGATATTTTCGCAGCACATCATTGAAGATGCGAGATTGTGTCCATTGTGGAACTTTGAGTATATCAAGTCCTGTCCTAGATTGGGAGCGGATGATGTCCACATCTTCTTCTATTGAATGTTTTATGTCAACGAAGATCAACACATGTATTACTTATTAGTTACTGATGCATTACATAATGTAATAAAATAGTGCGGTATATTAATATATTACACCGCTATTTGCAACACATTGTATGATATCATAATAATATATTTGATTTCATATATTGGTATGAGAATAATTTGACTTTTATTATGATGTTGCCAGCATTGTGGTTTGTGTTGGTGGCACCTTCCTGGGATATATACGCGTATACTTAGATAAATTTTTCTCTAAGGACCTGGGATATGATCTCAGTTTCGCTCCAAGTGTTGAGCTATTTTGTTAGGTATATCCGCGCATCATACGTGCGTTAGGAGCCTAGATTTTTCCGGCTCCAGGATTTAAAAAAAAAAAAATGTTTCATTTTTTTTTTCCGGGAGGGTGCGGTAATGTTACGCACAAATAATTACTTTTTTCCAAAGTCTTTGTATGATCGTTTTTCGTATGTATGATCATTATTTGACTGAAATGCATGTTATATATATTTTATGGTCAAAGGGACAGAACCCGAAATATCGATACTGCTATTTTTTATGAGTTTACCTCCTCTTGTATAGAGACACGTTCGGTCTATAATGTCTTGAACGAAGCGTGACCATATCTCCTTATTTGGTAGTATCAGTCAACTGTTGTAGATGTTTGAAACCTTTCTTAACGCTTCTGTTCATGTCCATAAAAGGCGCGACTGTGTAAGACTTTTATCTCGAATGTTCTTAGAATCGTCTTATTGTGAACAGCGACTCAGAGATTGTCACTCTGCGCATGTCTCGACTGGGTTGTCGTTTTGTTGTTCCGCCCAGGTCGGGCAGTTGAGAAATGGACTGATTAGCGAGCGGACGCGACTGCGTCTTGTGATTCTCTGAGGGAAATACATTGTCTTTGTGAGTTAGTTAGCTAACTAGACTATTTCCCCGTATTATTCAAGCCTGCCTGGAGGCATATGTTCATGGTTGATTTTCCGAAATAAGGTAATTCCTCTTGTATCGAACTTTAGGCTATCATCTAGAGGTTCGTCATTTTGTCGCCTTTTTGCTCGCCTGTGTGATTCAAAATGGAGAGGTACTTTGACTAGGATTAAGTCACCGGTATCTTTATACCTGAACTAGTTATATATCTATGGGTCGCTCTAGACCAACAAGACTATTGTCTGTGTTCCAGGATTCGTTATATCAGAGATCACGTCCAAGTCAGATGGTTAGACTTAGGAAGGTTATAAAGGTCGAGCTGACCTGTAATCCATGTATGCTACTCACGTGCAGACAGTAAACGGACGTATTGTATACATCTGATCTGCTAGCATCAGGAAGGAATAATTATTATTGTCTATGAACATTAAGGATCTGCAGCTGACCACGGTTGCAGAAGTTATATGTATTATTTATCAAGCTTCGCTATGATATTTGTTTTCCATACAACTATTGAGTATTGACTTCTACATGACTGTCAGTTAACATGAGTTTGAATGCTGCATTCGTTGTACTATGCCGATGATAACATAAGTATCATGACTGTTTTGTGGCGTGCAATAAATGGTATAAACCTAAAGCGAAGTTACCATTTCTATGACTCTACACGTCATGTTGCCTGTGGTGTACCCTGAACTGTTCTACTGCAACACACACACAGCAACAATCTAAACCAGATAAGACACCCACATCTTGCATTGTAATACCTGGTGTCGATAGAGGTGGTAATTTGACGGCATCCTATACAACAATGGTGTGGAATTATACAAACTCTATGTGTTGTGGGTAATCTGTTCTGGTCACCACTGATACCTGCTGGTGGTAGTGGCTGGTGATGTAGACATAGCGCGAATGCGTGTTGGAAAGTTCGTCAAGGTGGACATCTATGTAGCAGTGCAGACTTGTATCACAACACGTAACATACAAGAGTGTGTGTGGCATTCATCAGATTGAAAGGTGTAGATGTGGGGTTAATGGAACCATATGTGGTACGTGTTACAGGTATGGAGTCAAAAATATAGGTGAACAGCTGTGTACGTTTTCACCATTTATTATAGTCACAGCAACAAGACGTAAACAAATCCATGTAAGCATGACACAGGAACATGGCGGATATGAAGACAGTTCACTACAGTTGCATGTACATAAGTTCCAATAAATATATGATTATCAAAGTGTTGCAGACTCCAATTTATCTCTCATTCCACAACTAGCAGAAAAACCCCGCATTACAGAACGGGTAAATAACTGTATAAATATCCAACAGTTTCATTCTGACTCTTCTTAAATCGCTCTTCTTAAGTCAACCCCAAACATGGCGGGCGACGAAAATAGCATAGTCCATCCCTCTAATCGGACGTATCGAAGATAGGCTGTCCTTTCGAAGATAGTCTTATATAACTCCCTCGTACATCAGGCGAGTTTTCATTTTCAAAGTTATAATAGCAATAACTGGTAACTCATCTGGTCTTCCACTCCAGATAGTTATATATTAGGCCTCTATAAAACAGTAAACACTGTGGATTCCTCATCTGCAGACATAAGCGTCTAAGTTCAAAGATATACCGCTAATCATGCGGGTTTTAGAATAATATCTATTCTCCTGGGTTTTCTGTGTGTAAATCTAAACCTAACGGTCTTAGATGGCTCCAACGAGCATAACAAGTAGAATACTCTGCCTTTCAACCATTCGTGAGCTCTCGTCACCGTTTGACTCAAAATATGTTCCTTACACTGCGAACAAAGGAAGTATGAAAGTTTCGTTTTTTTACCTTGCTTCGAATTCCTAACACAACTTAGAAGCAACTGTCGTCTTCCTGACGAACAGAAATAACACAGGGGACTTTAAATAACAGTGGAAGAGTTTCCATCCCCAGAGGCAATGCAGAGACGTAACCAGACATTTCGTCTGACGAACCCAGTTCAACAAAACGGCCTCCCGCACAGGAAATCTTCTCCAAACTCTCTAGTTCGGACATGCGCTGTTCGCCTCCACCTCTGACCTATGCAGTCAGCTGGTATATCCTTTAAGAGGAGAAACTACGTATTTACTTTCCCTCAAAGCAGAAAATGAGTATTTGCCCTTAGATTAGGGTTCTAACGAAAAATACATTAGACCCAAAATCTTATTCAAAATATTTTCAAACATAACAAGTATACAGACAGACTACATTCCCAGTTATGAAAACTGCACGTAACAGTCTTACCACACCTCCCGGGAAAAAAAATGAAACATTTTTTTAAAATACATCTAGGAGCAGCATTAATTAGGCTCACAACACATGAATAATGCGCAGATGAAAAGTATTAGGAATAAATATAACGCCAAATGTGAGGCTAAGTCGACATATGGTGAGAATATATCTCTTAATCTCAGAGAAAGCGTTTCTCTAAGTATAAATGTTTCCAGGGAGGTGTCACCAACGTGTTCTACAATGTTGGCAATGACACAATGCATACAAAAATTTCATACAATAATTTCATATTAGGTATCTTAAGTTCATGATTAACAAAGAAGAAAAATCATCAAATAACAGCGGTGAATATACCTCAATGAACCGCTAAGTAGTGATAAAATCACTATATTACAAATTACAAATGTGTACCTAACTTGATATAGAAAGCAACTATTATAGATTTAGACGTATTAGGAAGTCCAAGACCTAACAGTTAGGTGGAATCATGTGGGCATCTAGACAAAATGTCTGCCATCACATTATCTGATCCACGGATAGCTCGTACCGAGAAAAGAAAAGGTTGAAGAGCAATTGCATATCGAGTAGACCTCGAGCTCTTCAAATTCTTACTCTGTATAGCCGTAAGAGCTTTCTGGTCGGTTTCTACTATGAAATGTGCGCCTAGAAGGAATCTTTGTAGTTTGAGAATTGACCAGACCATAGCCAACAGTTCACGGTCTAAAACCGAGTAATTCCTTTCTGCCGCATTAAGTTTTCTGGAGATATACATTACAGGATGCAGAGTTCCAGAGTACTCTTGCATTAGTGCCGCCCCAATCCCAGTGGATGAAGCGTCACTACGAAGAACGAATGTCTTATCTTTAGTAGGTAACACCAAAATAGGTGGTGTTGAAAACATAGTTTTGATCTTATCCAGCGAGGATTGGCATTCCTGAGACCAGTGAACCATATTAGGAGACCCTTTCTTTAGTAGTGTAGAAAGAGGTGTCATGATAGAGGATAGATTCGGAATGAATCGTCCATAAAATTGTATAAGACCTAAGAGACTTCGCACTTGCTTTTTAGTCTTAGGAATAGAGATGTTAAGTATCTTAGTGATATTATGGTTCTCTGTCTTTAGGAAACCATGACCGACTCGATGGCCTAGGAAAGAAATTTCGCTAAAACCAATGCAGGCTTTAAAGGGTTTCGCTGTCAGGTTATGCTCGCGTAAAGTAGACAGTAATTCATCTAACCCCGAATAGTGATCTTTCCAAGTATCGCTGAAAAGACAGATGTCGTCTAGGTATGCAATGACATCTGACCGATAAGATAGGATTCGACGCATCATGCGTACGAATGTAGCAGGTGCGTTCATAAGGCCGAAAGGCATGAAATTCCATTGGAAAAGGCCTCTAGGTGTAGAAAAAGCCGTAAGAGGTTTGGCGCGTTCAGATAAAGGAACTTGCCAATATCCTTTAGACAAGTCAAGTTTAGTGAAAAAATGAGATTTAGACAGCCTAGTAAGTAGCTCTTCTAGTAAAGGCATAGGTTCAGCGTCAAACTTCGTAACTTGATTCAATTTGCGATAGTCAATGCAAAGACGTATGTTATTGTCTTTTTTCCGAACAATAACCATCGGCGAAGAATATGCAGAAGTGGATGGCTCAATTATTCTTAAATCTATCATCTCATCCAACTCCTTCTCAACCTGTGCTTGAAAATGTATAGGGATAGGATAAGGTCTGACCCTAATAGGAGTATGGTCAGTTAGAACAATGTCATGTTCAATGACATGAGTTTGTCCAGGGATATCAGTGAGGACATCCTGAAATGTTTGTAACATAGCCGAAACTTGTCGCTGTTCTCCTAGTGATAAATCAGGAGAGACAGTAACATTTTTCCATGATTCACTAGAATGAAGTGGGATCATCGGAAGAGGAAGATTTACATCTGAAAAACTTGATTCCTCATCCTGTATTACGGACAGTGATGAGTAATGACCATGTTGGACTGGAGAATCGTCCGTTGCCTGGAAAATAGGCTGTAAATAATCCGGACGTTCATGGAATTCCATAAGCATGTTGATGTGGAAGGTTTTTTACTTCCCGTCAATATCAACAATATAGTCAACATCTGAAATTTTCGATATTATATCGTACGGACCTTTCCAAGAAATAAGAATTCTGTTTTCTCCACAAGGTAGCAAAACAAATGCTTTGTCACCAGGACAAAGTTGTCGTAAGGTTCTTTTCTAATTGGCAAATTGCCTTGCCTTCTGTTTAGCAAATTCAGAAGAAGAAGTTGCTAATCTGCATGCTTCGATAATCTTTTGTCTAAGCGCGATGACATATTCGTAAGAGGATTTTGTGTCATCGTTAATATTATCCGCGGTTATGAGATCATGAAGCAAAGACATAGGGCCGCGTGGTTGCGCGCCAAAGACAAGTTCAAAGGGAGAAAATCCTGTATGTTCATTGGGGACCTCTCTGTTAGCGAAGAGGGCCGCAGGTAAAACCCTGTCCCAATCTTGAGGATGATCCTCAGTTATCTTCCCTAATACGTTTTTGAGTGTTCTATTTAGGCGTTCGACCATCCCATTAGACATTGGGTGATAGATACCACTCAAAGATCTTTCTATCTGCAGAGTAGACATTACTTGAGACATGGTATCCGATATTAGGTAGGTGCCATGGTCTGATAATATTTCTCTGGTAAATCCCAGACGAGAAAATATGAGCCAAAGAGCATCTGCAATATCAGCAGTAGTAATGCTCTTCAGAGGAATAGCCTCTGGCCAACGTGTGCACATATCCACACACGTCAAGATAAACTGATGTCCTCTGGCAGACTTGATCTTAAACGGACCAATAATGGCTATTGCCATTTTCTGAAACGGCCGAATAGGAATGTCTGCAGCCTGAATAGGTGCAGCATGGCGTGGACCTTTAGATTTGACCTCTTGACATACTTTAAAAGATCGACAATATATCCGTATGTCCTTGTTTACTAATGGCCAAAAGAAAGCCGCAAGAACTCTTGACTTCGTACGGGAAAAACCCATATGTCCAGCACACTGAGAGTCGTGAGCGTGCTGCAAAAATTTAACTCTCAAATTCTTGGGCACAAGAATCTGAGAATGACTTGAGTTAGTGGAGTCTTGAACCATACGTACAAGTACGCCATTCTTCATTGTAATCCAAGATTTACGATTTGTATCTTTATTTGGATCACCTTTTATTGCAAGAGTGAAGAATTTCTTTAGAGTGGGATCATCTTCTTGCTGTTTTATAAATTAGTCACGAGAAATTACCAAGGGATCATCTTGGTTATGCACTTCATTATCTTCAGTAGATGAAGTTTGAGGCATATGAAGAGCTTGAGCGCTAGTGACTACAGCATTAGCAGTTTGCATATTTTGTTTTTCCCAAACGGAAATTTGTTGCGGAGTGCATTCTTTGACTCCGTGAATACGACCGATGATAAGATCAGCGATCGGATTCGGCAGAAGACATGCGTGTACATCTCCTGTAAAGAAAGGAGTAGCAATCTTAATGATAGCAGTAGAGTATTTCTCTAAGGTGCCGCCAAATGTTACACATTTGACTACTTTTCCTGTGGCACGGCAAGGATCTACGAGTGACTGCCTAACACCAATTGTGGTGCATCCAGAATCAAAAAGAACTGAGACTGGATTGTCATTTATTAAACCTTTATGTAAGACAAGAGAACCTCTTCCATCATGCGCGACTGACGCAGGAAGAGCGGGAAGAGGATGGCCGCAACTTAAAGTGGATACCGTAGTTGGTTCAAATAATGTTTTGCATTGGGGGCACTGAGATGCTCCCCCCAAAATCAAAAGCGGAACATGCCAGATTAGTAGGTTTATTATTATCGTTAGTCTGTTTATAGTCTTCATGGGACTCTTGCTGTGCAGAGTTTGCCTGCGGAAATGTGATTTATTTTTTTTGTATTGTGATCTACCTCGATTATTATTGCCTCTGTAATCATTATTGTTTCCTCTATTGTAACCCCTATTTGGGTTTGAGTCATAGTTCTCATGGTTACCATTATCTTGTTCATTATAATGAGTATCTCTGTAATTATGATCTTGTTGTCTCCATGACGCATAACTTGGATAGCTTCTATAATGACTTCCTCTGCGGAAATTCCTATAATTGTGACAACCCCTGAATCGAGGGCTGTCGGCTCGTCTCCAGTTCTTTGAAGAAGAACCCTGAAATGATTGGTTACCTTGGTTTTGATAACTATTATGGTTAACTTTTTTATCAAATCTGTTTTGAGGTCCCTGAAATCTGTGTGAATAATTGGGATTGTATGGTGTTGCTGAAGCAACTGGCATACTCTCCTTAATCTTAGTGTTGCCAAAAGTCACGTCGGGGTGTGCAGTGACATATTGGGAACAATATTCTTCCATTTGTTTTAGTGTTTTGGGTTTACGCTCATGTATAAATTCAAGGAATGGTTTATTTACACATGACATAATCTTATCACTGAGTAACAAATCCATAAGTGCTTCATATGTTTTTTCTGTTTTGGATAGCTCAATCGATCGTGTAAATGTAAGACGTGCCTTTGCAATGAATTCTGAGAATTCTACTTCTGCCTCAGGCACTATCGTCTTAAACAAAAGACGATAACCTTCTTCTGTCAATTGATATTTTTTTATCAAGGCTGCTCTAATAACATCATAATTATCTTTATCAACCTCTTCTATCAGACTTAAACTAGTCAGAGAATCACCTCTTAAATTCTCTGAATAACTGATTTGCATATTGTGAACCATCCACATTATGAGTACTAAAAGCACGTTCAAAACTATCAAGCCACAATGCAATACCGTCACTGGAAGGATTAAACGCAAGAAGCTTAACCTTAAAAGTAGAAGGTTTACCATCATTACCAGATGACTGATTGACACTACCCATATTTGTCAATTTCAATTTTTCTATCTCATAAGCTAAAAGTTTCTCTTGATGTTCCATCTTTGCTTTTTCTTTTCTTTCTTCAGCCTCTAATTCTAGTCTCTTTTGTTCAGCTTCTCTGTCTAATCTCCTTTGTTCAGCCTCAGCTTCTCTGTCTAATCTTTTTTCCTCAGATTCTCTGTCTAATCTTTTTTCTTCAGCTTTTTGTTTTTTTTCTTCTTCCTTCTATGCTTTGGCATAATGAGAAAGTGCAAACTCTTTTAACTCCTCAGGAGTCATCCCAAGGGCTCTCCCTTGCTCAATAAAGTAGTCTGAAGTTGCCATAATATTTTTAATAATATGTGGCTATTATCCCTAAAATAACAAATTTTATTTATTTTAAAAACCAAACAGGAGCACGTTTTTAACAAAAACTTGTATAATTAGCTCCGTTAATCTCAATCTCTTTGGAAGACAAGTCTTTTGTAAGAACTTGTATGGTTATTCTATAATAACAATATCATCAGACATTTATATCATAAGTTCAATCAAAATGTTAATAGTATATGTCTAAGTATGTGTACCAATAGAAAACAAAACAATACCAATAATACGAAGACAAATATTCAAAACACTACGATAACATTCGCAGAAGTCAACTAAAAAAACTAAACTGAAGGAAATGTCACAAAGGATGTGATGATAACTGCGAAAAGGTAAACAAAACAAATGACGTCACAGTGTATAAACATAGAGGTGTATACAACTAAATGACAGGAAAGAGTAGACCTACAAATTACAAACAAATTTAATCAAAACTAAAGAATAGAAAAATGTTACAAAAACAACGAAAGAAAAGTACACCTCGTCACACCTAAACAAATAGCAACAAATTGTCGCAAGCAGATTTTCAATGAAGAAAATTGCACCTACAGAACACTAATATAAGACCTCTATCACGTGGTATATCTTATATTAGTCACACACTCAACCTCCCGCTGAAATATATACTAATATAATAATAAACAAATGACATGTAACATGTAAACATAAATACATATAGTATGAATGAAGAGTGTTGTAAAGAAGGCTTAATAGCAGTATATAAAAACTATAGTTTCCACCACAAACTATGTCACTTTATATATAATTATTGTTCAATAGTCATTCATGCATCAAGAACTGCGGCGATGGTAGAATCGGTACTTGTCCTTCAAAACAGTAGTAACAACGATCATGAAACTTTGCCTTCTAAAATAGCAATTTTGACAATCAACGCCGAGTACTTTGCATTTTGATGAAGGTAAACGTCTGTGTAGAGTCTCACCTCGCAAACCCACGTATTTGGCCCACCACTGATGCAAACAATTTCTGATGCAGTAAGGCTGAATACAACACTGGTGTGGAATTATACAAACTCTATGTGTTGTTGGTAATCTGTTCTGGTCACCACTGATACCTGCTGGTGGTAGTGGCTGGTGATGTAGATATAGCGCAAATGCGTGTTGGAAAGTTCGTCAAGGTGGACATCTATGTAGCAGTGCAGACTTGTATCACAACACACGTAACATACAAGAGTGTGTGTGTCATTCATCACATTGAAAGGTGTAGATGTGGGTTTGATGGAACCAGATGGGGTACGTGTTACAGTTAGTGAGTCAAAGATATAGTTGAGCATCTGTTTACGTGTTCACCATTTATTATAGTCACAGCAACAAGACGTAGACAAATCCATGTAAGCATGACACAGGAACATGGCGGATATGAAGACAGTTCACTACCGTTGCATGTACATAAGTTCCAATAAATATATGATTATCAAAGTGTTGCAGACTCCAATTTATCTCTCATTCCACAACTAGCCGAAAAGAAAACCCCGCATTACAGAACGGGTAAATAACTGTAGTAAATATCCAACAGTTTTCATTCTGACTCTTCTTAAATCGCTTTTCTTAAGTCAACCCCAAACATGGCGGGCGACGAAAATAGCATAGTCCATCCCTCTAATCGGACGTATCGAAGATAGGCTGTCCTTTCGAAGATAGTCTTATATAACTCCCTCGTACATCAGGCGAGTTTTCATTTTCAAAGTTATAATAGCAATAACTGGTAACTCATCTGGTCTTCCACTCCAGATAGTTATATATTAGGCCTCTATAAAACAGTAAACACTGTGGATTCCTCATCTGCAGACATAAGCGTCTAAGTTCAAAGATATACCGCTAATCATGCGGGTTTTAGAATAATATCTATTCTCCTGGGTTTTATGTGTGTAAATCTAAACCTAACGGTCTTAGATGGCTCCACCGAGCATAATAAGTAGAATACTCTGCATTTCAACCATCCGTGAGCTCTCGTCACCGTCTGACTCCACCGATGTCCCTTCCACTGCGAACAAAGGAAGTGTGAAAGTTTCGTTTTTTTACCTTGCTTCGAATTCCTAACACAACTTAGAAGCAACTGTCGTCTTCCTGACGTACAGAAATAACACAGGGGACTTTAAATAACAGTGGAAGAGTTTCCATCCCCAGAGGCAATGCAGAGAAGTAACCAGACATTTCGTCTGACGGATCCAGTTCAACAAAACGGCCTCCCGCACAGGAAAAATTCTCCAAACTCTCTAATTCGGACATGCGCTGTTCGCCTCCACCTCTGACCTATGCAGTCAGCTGGTATATCCTTTAAGAGGAGAAACTACATATTTACTTTCCCTCAAAGCAAAAAATGAGTAATCGCCCTTAGATTAATGTTCTAACGAAAAATACATTAGACCCCAAATCTTATTCAAAATATTTTCAAAACATAACAAGTATACAGACATACTACATTCCCAGTTATGAAAACTGCACGTAACAGTATCATAGTAAGTAAATCCATAGATAAAGTTGGGTGCATCAACTGCAACTCGTCATACATGGTGATAACAGTAAAAATCCATCAAAAAGGGTTGCATAAACAGCAACTCATAGTACATTGCATTAGCAAATATCCTCCATAGGAATATGAATCTGATCGCATAAACAACGATTCATCATACATTGAATTAGCCGAAAATCCATGGCATTTGAATCATATATTAAAACTCTTCCCTTCAAACAAAAAAAAAAAACACTCTGGTCACACTAGCGAGACCATCCCGTCTCGAAGCTCTGACAGATACCTACTGACCGAGATTATAGTTTCTCAGTACAACTCAGTAAAAGTTCGCTCAAGCGCGAACTAACTGCTTGATATGTAAGCCCAGCTCACCCGTATCTCTCCTGCAATTACTCAGAAAATGTGAACACTTTCTTTGTGTTTAAAAAAAACTAACACATACTCAGTTGAGCTATGTTTAAAATAAAGTGTACAAAGCACCCAAGTAAAAAATCATCTCATAACTTTAAACGTGCTTACTAGCGTGTCTATAAAAAATCAGACCCGTACGTAAGAATCCCAAAACACTTAAAACTCCCACTCGAAAACATGGACTTAACACTGTCTGTCCTTTGCCTGATTCACGTTCTTTAATTCCTATAATCGTCTACTATGCGTTTCTTCGCTTTCAAACATTTGTTTACAAAACACTTTCTTCTACGAGAAATTAATTCTCGATCTCTAAAAAGTTATAGATTTTTCTTTCTTCGTCTAGCAAAAGTAGGCCCAATCTCTTTTTAGACAGGAAACATGTTAAACTACCCTTCATTTCTGCTGCTTGTACAAACAACTCTTGTCGATAAAGCTTGTTGAAGAATGAATATTACACACTTAAAGGTTTGTTTCAGACAACAGAAAACTTCACATGTGAGAAGCTTACCGGAGAATCGAACCCACAACCTTCCTAAAGTCATAATGTACAAATTCACTTTGATGGCTTCTTACAACAAGAAACTAGAGAGCATTGTTTCTAATCTTTCTGCGTCACCCTGACAACTCTTGGTAACACGAGGTCATTATTGTTTTCGTTTCATGCATGTTGAAAATAATCGTCATTTTAATTTTTTCTTTGGTGGTTTTTACTGATATTTTTTTTCATATATGTCCCCTTATTGCACTGCAGTTAATCTTCGTTCAGCTGTTAACACTGACATTAGCAGACGTAGTTATAAACTGGTACATTGTACTGTAGTTTGTACAGTAGAGTTGGGGATACTCTTACAAAGTACTTTACGCACTTACTAAACAAATATCCAAAATTATTAATTTTCCCGTATTACTATGACATCTCTTCACAAGCTTATTTCTTAAGTCGTTCTACTTTCGCCACTTTTAAATGTCGAGTGCTTGCTTTTACGAATAAAGAAAAGCCGCATGATAATAGTGATATTAGAAGATTTTTTTTTTTTTTTTTTTTTTTTTTTTTTTTTTTTTTTTTTTTTTTTTTTTTTTTTTTTTTTATAGCAAAGATTGCTGCTGGCCGGTATTGATACATAAAGATCATATCAGTGCAAGCTAAGGTTTATCTGTCTTTGGTGAACAGTTCGTGAATCTAACTCGTATTTTTACATGAAATAACAGTGGACACTAATTGCATTTGTGTTAAACATGTGTTTATTTTCTCATTACTTGGGACAGTTGTTGCAGATTGTACGTAACTGCTCCTATAACGTTCACATTGTTTGCAAAATTGATTTACTTGCAGAGCAATACTCACTTTATTTGCTATTCCCACATCAAAATTCGGTTCTCGGTAGCCAATGAAACAGTTCTGCGTGTGGTCCCTCTTGACGGGGGATACGATGAGCTAGTGCTGGTTTTTTCGATGTTCGCCGCAAGAGCCAGACAGAAATTGACTGTTTGCAAGACATGCGCTTTAAGGAGGATCTTGGTGCCACTCCAGGAACTGCCGTCAAATACAAGCGACAGGTACTTGAAGCACACTGACAATGTGGTATTCTATTTCAATTTTTCAATACCTTTCTTATGATTTAGCTCCCTTTTTCCTCTGCTCCAAATTGTATTCATCTCCCCTTTTTATCTTTGACGGTCTCTCTCTCTCTCTCTCTCTCTCTCTCTCTCTCTCTCTCTCTCTCTCTCTCTCTCTCTCTCTCTCTCTCCCCTCTCTGTGCAAAGTGGTGATGCTTAGAATTTCTTTTCATTAACTAAACTTTCCTTCAACAATAACCACGTGACTCGGTACTGAAAAGGGTGGTCGGCCAGCGCGTATTACATGCAACCAAACCCACTCCAGCAAATACTGTTTCCAGCGGAACGATGTATTTCACTGGCAATTAAACACAGGGGGCATGTAAACATGTCACACTTGGAGATCGGCAACGGCTCGCAGGTAATAAAATCCTCTAGGGATGGTCGACTGCGCTCGACCACCATAAAACGTTACACTTTACAAAAGGATAAATCGGTGCGTTTGAAACTTAAGAGTTGTAGCAAGGAGTCCGGTTTCACTTTAAAAAGTATTAAATGAGGGCCAATGTGTTACAGTGCTTTTTACACAACACTTTTCAATACGAGGCTTTCCGCACAGCGTGTACCAAACACTACCAGACTGACCAACGAAACGAGATCGGATAAACACGGTGCATTCGTGGAAGATTTAATCACAACACCTCTTATCTCTATGCACCTCTTCCATACCAAGAACAAAGTGATGGCTCATGAAACTGCTGCAATTCATGGTTACAAACAGACTTTGTCAGTTTGAATGAATCCGCGCAGAAGATAATTGCTAACACAAATTTTGACAACAGTTTTGTTCACCCCAAATCGCAATAGATATCGTATCATCAGCTGCCAACGTATCATCTGTTGACAACGAAATCCTCAGTATTAACTCGTCCAAACGACTCACAAATATATCCACTTTGCCTTCCGCAGCATACGACTTTCCAGAAAGCGGCAAAGTAACAGATACTCCTATTTATCAACACATGTTGGCCATAGGATATCCATTGGGCCCTAAATACTCGGCCACACAAACAGATGGAACTCAATCTCATGAAAACCATACAGAAGTTACCCACAGGATAAATACACCGTGCTGCCAGGAACTGGTGCTCAAAATGGAAGAGGATACAATGCGAGCTCTAATTGCTGATCTGACGACTATTGCCCACAAATTGATGAGTACGGAAAACGAACTCAAAAATGAAATACTTTCTTTGAGAGAAGATAATGCCAATATTAAGCTCATCATTGAGCAACTACGGATCGATTCTATTTCTAAAACAACTCAGTCAGTGCATCGTCTTATAGTGCCTGAAGCTTTTAACGATTCTACCAATGAACAAACATCAAACGAACGCCACAGGCAGCAACAATGTCAAACCAAACAAGTTTCAGGTACACACGAAAATTATCCTATTTAGTGTTAAAATAAGTAACAGGTTTTCAGCCCTTAAGGAGAGTTCAGTACAAAGTGAACAGCTGCCCAATTATGTACCGACGCCCCAACCACCCATTCAAATAACCCGGGCTCACCAGGACGATTCACACCAAGAGAACAAATGGTGACAACAAAAATCAAAACGAAAGCAGAGTCACCAACCATGTAGTGAAGCAACACATATTATAATTGGCGACTCTCTCTTAAAAGGCATGTACAACGATCGGATGTCCACCACAAAAGAAGAATCCGTCTCAGTGCTGGCGATGCCTGGAGCTGGAACTAAAGACTAATTGCTAAAATCAATAAGTTCGACATGTACCATACCATTACAAGAGCAACAACACATATAGGAATCAACGACATAATGAAATGGACAGCGTAAGTCGCTCAGCTATTTCAACACTGACCACTACAATAAAGCAAAAATTTCCTAACACCTCAATTTATATTTCATAAATTATTCCGCCTTTTTATGGCTTCCAGCGTCGCATAGCAGAAATCAACAACAAGACACTAAAGAGCTACTGTCAACACAACAACATTAATGTTATCAACCACACTCCTTTCTTTACAAGCAGCTCAAGAGCGCCAAAGAAACGCCTCTACACAGATCTTAAATTCATACATTCAAACTAGGAAGCAGCATCCTAGCAAAAAAACATTAAATATCCGGAGCGTACGCAAAACAACAACCCAAAAAAAATAAGGAGAAAAAAAAAATCTCCATCTACCATGAGATCAGCCTATCACGATAATGCACAACATACTTTACCGGCCCCTCATAGAAACGCACCTATTGGGAGTGGCTTACCTTACAACATCCATAATGCCACCAACAGTCAGAAAGCAGAATGTTATGATGTTATGTTTCCTGCACTGCCCATAAGACAGTCCCTCACAAACAAATTACATGACAATTCTACGAGCAGTGTCACAAGATCCCAGATCCAGAAACCTCCTAGCAGTGTTGAAACGACGACAGACGAAATCTACAGTCATTCTTCCTCACGTGGCCAACATCATCGTCCTCAGTGGAATCCAGAACTTGGCTACCTGATGAAATTCAGCCTTGCTTCATTCACTCAGCCAAGCACTAGTGATATCTGTGCAACGTGGCCCCTACTATAAACCATACAGAGACATCCATCATCGATGATGACTACACACATACTTTTTCACTGACTGAATCCCTGCGACCAAAGCCGTCTCTCCCATGTAAGTTAGTTGATTACTGTTAGTTTGATTTTTGACTATTTTAAATTCGTACTTTCTCTGTCCTTTAATTACGGTGTTAGATTTTGAGTGTTTGTAGTGTGAAAAGCTGTGCGTGCCTGCTTTTCGTGTGACTATTTTCATATACTCCTGCCAGTTTTAGTCCATTGCAGTTTGTTAGTAGTGCCTATGCCAAGGTTTTCGTAAGTTTAAGTACTAACATTTTTACTTTCACCTTACCTTGTAAAGCTCATTAGTCTAAATAATTGTGATTTTCGTGTTAACACTGCTTTTGTTATTGATATTTTTAACCGCACCACCCCCCCATCCAAAATAAAATAGCATACAAATCAGACACAATGGCTAATTAAGGATGGGCTACGGCTTGTCTCTAAACATTTACCATCTATTAGGCTAACTTTCTGAGCTTTACAGGAATACTGAGAATAAAAAATTTTCATGTTTTTGGACTTTCCGAAAGTCTTTTGAATGACAATCATATCAGATGGTTGATATTGCAACTTACAAGACTTTAACCCTTTTTCCGACGAGACAATTAGGAAGCATACACAGGTAATATGAGTTTATATATTTCCACTTCAATAGTTATTGCCGAGAAGCGATTTAGGAGACAGCATATACCCAAGTGAATATGGTTAGAAAAAAAATCACAAAGTCAGGAACAAATTCTAGTACGGTATCTTTCATAGAAATCCCAGTGGCAGGTGACCAGCTGGTATGAAGAAATTTCACTACTATGATGGACTAAAAGTATTTACCCACTGCCAAAGAAATTAAATCTTCTACTAGGCGACATCAACAATCGAAATGCACAAACACAATAGCCAAACGTGGGGAAAACATCATATAATCTTACAACTTAAAAAAAATAGTCAACCAGCCTATCAAAAACATCATCCACAACAATTGACGCACATCTACGTCACCCTGTGGCAGAAAACAATATAAATGCCTTCCGTCCTCTTGTCGCAATGAGTGGCCACTGTCCCAATATGTAACACGTAGTCAAAGAATAAATATAAAGCTCCCAGAAAATGAACATATATGTATTAAATTTAGAAGTTTAAAAAATTTCAACCATGAACTATTTTTACATGATTTGCGAGCTGCACATTCTAGCCAGTGTTTACCGCTATCTGATGGTATCCCCGATGACATGTGCCATTGCTTATTGGAACACGTATCTTTTCATCGTGTGTTTGATAAACCACGCACCAGCTAGAGAAGTTCGTGTGAAACGATAAGATAAGATAAAATCTCCTTGGATCACACCAGCAGTGCTTTGAAGCCATGATGCAACGAGATTGAGCTCACACAAATAAAGACTTCAAACATACAGAGCACAAAGAAAACAAGGTACAATATTTAATAGGTAGAGAAAAGAAAACATACTTTAAAAACTTAGTTCAGAAAAAAAAAACAGTAAAGATATGTGGAAAGCAAACAATCAACACTTTAGTAAAACAAACGAAAATTTCGCCATTCTTGTTAAACCCCAATACCTCTATTTATTTGTACAGACTTCAGCAATTACTTTCAGGCAGAAATAAACCAGTCTTAAATCTACGATACGAGATTTTCCCTTGTGACCTAGGCCAATTGTCAGTATTCTGTGAGAACAAATGCACCAAACATAATCCACATCCGACATTCCGTTTATGACAGTTAGTTTATGAAGTGTATAACTAATAACTGATCAGGGACTTAACGGAATCAGTAACCGAATAAATGCGTATGCAGCGCCAGCAATTAGCGATTCACTAACATTCCATATACAATGTGTGAATCGCAAAGAGTTATTTTCCGTCGCACTTTAAAGTCGCTACGGTATTTCCTCTTTTCAAACTGGTTTCTCCGATAATTGTAAACTTTTGGTAAACTATAGGCCAATTATCTAATACCATCGCTATCCAAACCACTGGAAAAACATAAACATAAAATAAACTACAACACCTAGTTAAAACTCCCGCTCATCAATCATCTCAAATCGTAACCTGTCATGGGTCGTGGGGGTTCCATCGTGGAAGCATCAGGCAGGAAGGAGTCCTCCACTGCTCTCTATCCTCAGCAATGCGTACAAGTGTGGAAAAAACCGTCCTGCCATTCTTTGATGTTATCAGCCCAGGATTTTCTTTTGCCTTCCTCTTCTCGTTTACCTTCGACTGTTCCTGGGGAGGATCGTTTTCGAAAGGGAGTCATGACGAGTTACATGCCCAAACCAGGCAAGCTTTTCGAACGTTTCACTACTGACAAAAGTGGTTCTTGGTGGCCTGCATAGGTGTTTATCTTCTCTCTAACATAGACATTTGTTTTGTGCTCTTTATAGCAAATGCGCAAAATTCTTCTATAACATTTATGCTCGAAAGCCTGAACCCTTCGCTCCGTATCTGCAGTGAGTGTCCAGCCCTCACACCCATACAAGAGAATAGATAATACAAGTGATTTGTATAATTTGATCTTCACAGGAAAACTGATGTTACTTTTCCAGATCACATCAGCCTTGTCATGGCAGCTGAGGCCATCTCAAGTCTTGTCTTGATTTCTTTACTTGATCTTCCATCACTACATATAGTGGACCCGAGATATTTAAAGGTGTTAACTTCTTCTAACGTTTGCCCATTTAACATAATGTTGGTCGGAACATGTTTCTTATGGCTATTCACCAATATCTTTCTGACTTTTTTCCATATTAATTTCCATCCACAATACTTCTTGTTTACATTTCTCCAGTCTAGAAGGTAAGGTCTTCAAGTTCTGATTCTGTTCCAGCTTTACGATCGATATCATCAGCAAAACGTAGATTGCACAGAGGTCGACCTCCAATCGATTGGTTGTTTTATAATCGTAGACGAGGCCCTCCTGCATCAATATGTTCTGATATATATTAAAGCCGCACTGGGACAGGATATATCATTGTGCTATCCCCTATTACGCTGGTATATGACCAAAAGGCTCCAATGTAAGGGCTAACAAACAAATGATTCATGTTGCCTGTTCGGCACGTGCCAATGAATCGACAGTAAAACAATAAAAATTCGTTATTCCAAAATCTTTTGCTCATTATTCTCTGCCAAATCTAAAATGTTGTTTTCATGGTCGGACCGATCGTCTAAACAATAATCGTTGACTAACTATAGCTTTACAGTGGTACAATAGACATGCACTTAGATAATACTGTTATCAAATATTGTTGATCAGAATGGCATCAAATGCAACTCCAGGTTCAAGGAATATACATATATGTATAACTCAACCCAAACTCCAGCGGTCTGCCATCTATGATGGTGTGCATGTCCTCTTGAAATTGCTCGAGTAAGCCGGTGTTGGTTGGTGATGGCTATTCGGCCAAAAAGGCATTCGGAGAAATCTTTATTAGGCATTTGCGTGAAAAGTAGGGATCAATTTCGACATTTCCTCACTTTGGACTCTCTCTCAGCATTCCGCACCAGATAGAGAAGCACACTGAATGCACACCAGCTCTGATATAATCTTAATTTTGTGCCTTGTGCTGTATTGTGAGGAACTTTCCAGAATGTTTGTTTACAGGCTAAAAATATTGGCTGTACTGCCTTATTCATTCTACGATGTTGATGTCTTCTGCCTGGCCCCAACCGTCTGGTGTTACACACATTGCGTCCTAGGGTATTTGAAAGGTGTTCATGTCTGTACCAGTTGCATGAATTCCTCTTAACTGATATGTATGGTCTCAGGTTCTTGGCTAACATTTGAGCATGCATGACACCTGACGTCTTCTTATAAATTTAACATTGTCTGTTCAATCAAGTCCTCACCTTGCTGGCCTTAAATGTTATTTGAGTCTATACGTATTTTGGGGAATAGGGGTTTCCTGTATGTGTTGCGATAGTGTATATGTTCCAGTATTGTGTCATTAGTCACATCTGCCTTAATTCTCCAGGATCTATTTCAATGAAGGAATACTGTGTGTAGTCCATCTTACTTCCTCTTGGGCTTGCCTCTTTGTTCGTCTACTTGAGCGCTTCACCCAGATGTGAGAGGGACACTGTTAAAAATAGGATGTGTGCTCTTGAATAAGGGGAGCCTCCGCCCTGAGCTCTTCAAATACTGAAGGTCTTCATCACTCTCAAATGTTTCTATGGGTTTGCCCTGCCCAGAAAAAAAAAAACCACCACTTTACACATGAAAAGATGAGCTATAGAGGACTTTTTTTAATGATATGAACACTATTGCAGCATATGGAATTCACATAAAGCCCTCTAGTATTCTTCAACGCGAAATGACGTGTCCCTTATTTGTAAGCTGTCAAAAGCCTTTGTTCGATAAATCAACAAAATGGAAGTAAAGTTTTCTGTAGCATTTCCGATAATCACTTTGCTACATAAATTGTTTCCTTGAGAGTGATTTATCTGATAGCTTACAACAATCATTCCTGTTCATTCGAAATCCTGCTTTGTTATCTGATTCATTCAGTTTGTAGTCTACTGCCTTTGAAATTCTCTCTGTGATAAATTGAGCCTGGTGCCTTTTATTATTGCCTGAGGATACTGAGAGGAAGAGTAATTCCTCTCCTATTATTGCAGTCTGCAAAGATCTACCTTCCTTGGTGGCAATTTGACAATTATTCCTTTGTTCTCACTCTGAAGGTAGTTATCCCTCGTTTTCCCACACTTGTGCTATAAATACACATGATGTTGAAATAGTTGTTCTGTGCTGCTAGCTTCATTGGACTATGTCCCTTAATAATAGCTCTGTCATTTAGAGTTTATTCAGTTGGACCAGAGTCGCATTACCGTTCACATTTTATCCCTTTTGATTGACTGTGTGATGAATTCCTTCTTTCGGAGGTAAATGTCTGTATTTACATCTAAGATCCGGTTTCAGCCCCAGGAACATTTACAAATTGTGAGTACTCTGGTGTATTCCTTGTTCAGAGTTTCTCTGAAGTGCTCTGCCATCTTTTTTCCTGTCCCTGTGCTGCAGATGAATTTCCCATGCCTTATCTCCGTACGAATGTAAAGTATAAATTTGCACCCTCGTTTTTCCGCTTGAGAATTTAGTGTATTTTGTATACTGTACTGTTTGTTCATTTCTCAGTGCTCGCCCTTCTCTGCCTGTCTTGCAAGAAGTCGTCTAGGACAAATCCTAAATATTGTTGGCTCGGGTTTGGCGTTTACTTTCCTTGTCCAAGCTTGGATGTACTGTTTCGCAATATCGTGTGCTTAAACGTCCTGACTATCGCTTCTGTTTTCTTATCTTTCATTTCCTTTCTCAGTCATCCTGTGTTGTTAATGTTTCCCTTGAACGTTATCCAGTCCTTCAAAGTATTGCTCTACATGTTCGTTCCCAACCCAAGCGGGACTCCTGAGAGTCCCTAGCCACTCTGTGGAGTGTAGCATCTTCTATTGAAGCTGTGCCATGTTCTCGAAGCATCTTGTACGTGGCTTAGCCGATTCCACCTTTTTAAGACATCCCATACCGATATGGAGCCAAACATTCTATTTGGTATCTTGGGTGGTTCGCCTGTTCCATAGGGTGACTCGAAATGGGTGGGACTTTACGCCTTATGACTTAGCCTTATATGGTTATTCTGCCATGTCTTTCTTTTACATACTCCTACACAGCACTATATCTCAGGCTTCCATCTCAGATTTGGACCTCCCGCCCCCAGCCTGCATTTTGTCCTTCACGCCTCAGAGACTGTTGACTATCCTATGACGCGGAATTTTACTCCACCCCCATGAAGACGATACGTGTCCCCATAAATTACTCCTCAATTGATGTCTCCTCGGACCCCGTCCGTTATCACGTACCCTACATTAACTTCTCTCTTGCAACTAGGTTAATCGTAGATTTTACTCAGCTGTGGAACTGCCCCATCCCTGTTCACCAGCTGCACTGTCTTTTCCATTGGTCCATCGTCTGGTTCCTCGTAGGGATCCTGATTGTCCACATATCAAGGCCTTTGATCATATTCGTTCCGTGTTTACCACCCTCGCGCCCTGCCCCACGACCTGTTCAACACACCCCTCCACTGCTTATCTCAAATGTCTCCAACTTTCGTTACAGCTATCAAAACTGCCTCCATGTCACAATAAACATTTTTGGACACTCACCAAATTCCTTGTACTGAATATCAGTAACTCGACCTCTCCAATTCTCTCGTCAACATCATATTGTTCATCGAGAAAAGCCACACACACCTTCCACATACCCGCCCGCTCTACCCCAGCCAGCTTGAGCCTATAATGTGTGTCCGTTAGTAGAACCACAACGATCCTATTGTTTAACGATATCCCATAGCACCAAACAATCTGACACACTTTTAAATCATTCCCACTACCCCTACTACTCGCCCCTCAATATCAACCCATACACCCCCCTATTCGCGTTCTCCCCGCAATGCGCCCACATCCAGCAACCCGACACTTAATCCGATGTGTTTTTCGCACTGCACTGTCGCCGACATACACCAAACCTCACTTGAGTGATGCAATTGTTATGGATCCTACTGCAATCATATCTTCGTATCCCCGCTACTCCAATTAAACCGCATCCATATGTCTCGGGTCGGATCAAACCTACTGAGCGTCCATGCAACATCTCTCTATCGCGCCCCGTGTCCCCGAGCCACAGCTCGACTGATTCTATATGCAGCTCACAAGTTCACCTTCTATCGGCCCCCAGTGATCCGTCAACGATCTGTATCTACCAGTATGGTCGACTGCAGTCATCCGTGACAACTACTACCATGTGCATTAGCGCATCGACTCAGCACCTAGCCGGCCACTCTCAGAAATGCTATCTGTCATCCTCTGGAAGACTCCTGCGTGAGTGTGCTACTCCACCCTACCTAGCATAGCCTCACTCAAAGCTATAACCCCTAACACCTACTCTCTCCTACGGTACCCTCTTACGTCCCTTTCACTGGCTCCCGATATCCGCCTAATAATGTCCCAAGCCGAGTCTCCCCTTGGCCACGAAATATGTACCTCTTTGTCACCTATATAGCTATGAGTTTTCTACACGACCAAACCCGCGCTCCATGTTGGGACCCCCGCTACAATTTTACTGACCGATCTAGCATACTGTTGCGCCCCCCCCCAAATCCCCACCGATACACCCAGCGCTCGACTGTCTTTATGAGTTTTCCCGCAGTATCCTGACAGTCCCCAGCCCCCCGCCTCCAATGTGGTAACTGCCCCCCCACCCCCTCCCAATCCCAGCTGCCCATAACCCCCCCGCATTCGAGCATGTCAATCGCCTGTTTCCCGCATTCTGCCCCCCCTCCACATCACGACCCACAACATGATAATACCTCTGGACCTTACAACACCCACCTGTATCGTGTCCCGCCACTACAGTTAGACACTCCCAATCCGCCGGGATATCCAGCGATCCCTGTATACCCACCCAACCATTCCCCCCCCATCCTTCTCCCCCCCCCACACACCCCCCCCCCACACCACCCCCCACCCCCTACCCCAAATTCCCCCCTCCATAAAACACCCAAATCTCTTTCGCCCCCCCCCCCTAACCAACCTTCCCCTGACCCCCAGTTCCCCCCTCTCCCCCTCTCGCGCTCACCCCCACCCCCCCCCCCCTACCCCCCACTCCCCCCCCCATATCCCACGTAGCCCCCCCCGTCACCCCCCCCCCCACCCCACCCCCACCCAAACATAAGCCCCCACATCATCCCCCCCACCACCCCCACCCCCCCCCTCACCCCCACCCCCCCCCGAAACCCCCCATATTCCACACCGCCCCAGACAAACACACAAATACCCCAATTCGCCGATAATATAAGAAACCCCACCCCCCCCTACGACCCCCCCCCCCCCCCCCCAATAACAACCACCCATAACAAACCCCCGTCTCCCCTCCCACCCCCAGTCATTACCTCTCGCCCCTTTCGCTATCACAAATCCCCCCAATAACCCTACCCTCCCCCAGCCCCCACCCAACACCCCTCAATACCTCTCCCTCATACAAACATAACACCAAATGTGCAAAACTCTTTCACTCTCTCCCTACTCAACCACGTAACCACCCCCTCTCACCACCCCAGATACCCATTAATACCTCTCATACCCTGTCCCACCCATTACTCCATCCCCAATCAAAATTTAGGACCACCCCCTCCCCCCTCCCCCCCCCAATATCCCCCCACACCCCCTACTAAACCCCCCCCCAATTATCACCCCCCCCATATACACCCCCCCCCCCAACCCCCCGCCCCCCCCCCCAAGAATCACCTAAAATCTTACTATCACCCCCCCCCCCCAACCCATTCCCCACCCTCCCCCAGCATCCCCCCCACACCTCCTCCCCCACAAACCCCCCCCCCCCAACCCCCATTCCCGCCCCTACTCACCCACCATCCCATTTCCCCCAAATAATGATAACACCCCTCCCTCCCACCCCCCCCCCACTCCACGTAACAATTCCCACCCTCCCACCCCCCCCCCCCATAATTACCCCCCCCCTCAAAATACCATCCCCCTCACACCCCCCGCCTAACCCCCCCCCCCCAAATACCCCTCCAAAAATACTACCTACACCTTGCACCCTGTCGCCCCCTTTTTTTCCGCCATCAATACCATCCCCACGCACCCCTCCCACCCCCACTCCCACCCAACTCCTGTGTCCGCCCCCAAACCCATCTCGTAAGCCAACCCCGCCCCCACCAAAATCCCACCCCCCCTTCCTAACCTACCAATCCCACACTTCTATCACTCACCTCCACCATTCCCCCCCCCCACCCCACCCCTTTGCATGAGTTCAGCCAGGCTCCAGCCCACCTGCCCCCCCCCACCATCCACACAAAACAACCCCCACACCAACCCCAGACCCAACCCACCCCCCACAGAAAAACACCCACCCCACCATACTCCCGTCCCAAGCTCCCCCCGCACCCGCCACACTCCCACAAATCCCCTCACCTCATCACCCCGCCACACCACCCCCCCAACCTCCCTCCCATCCTCCAACCCCAATCTCCCCCCCCCCCCCTACCCAACCACACCCAACCCCCCCCTCACCCCATCCTGCTCCATGCCTCCCCACCCTCCTCTCCACCCCTCACTATCAACCTCCCCCTACCCCCCCCCTTTACAATCCCACACCCCACACTCCATCCCCCCCACACCTACCTCCCATCCCCATCCCACCCCAACCCCCCGACCACGCCCCCCAACCACTTCACATTCCCCTTCAACAACCCCATCCCCCCCCCTCACCCACCACCTAAAATCCCCCCCCTCAAAAACCCCCCCAAACGGCTCCCCCCCCCCTCCCGCCCACGCCCCACCCAACACCCCCTGCCACAGATCCACTCCCCCCCCCACCCTCCATTTCCACCCCCACCATTCCACTACACCCCCCCTTCCCCTCCCCCCCAAACACCCCTACCCATCCTCCACAACTTAAAACCCACCGCAATATCCCGCACCCTCTCAAACCACCCCCCCTATACCCCCCTACCCCCTCCCCCCAAACCTCTAACCCACCTACACAAGTCCCCATACGCCCCAATCCTCCTCCTAATCCCACTTCCCTATTCTTACCCCCCATTCCACCCTAGTGCTCAAATCACACCCCCCATCCCCCCCCCCATTACCCAACCCTCTCCTCCCCTCCCCCCCCAACCCATCCGCCCCCTCCCCCCCCCCCCCCCCACGTACCACCAACCAACCCCCGCACAACCCTCCTAAACCCCCCCCCCCCAAACCTCCCCCCCCCCACCCGACCCTCATACCTCCCCCCCCAACCGCCCCCCCCCACATCATTCCCCAATATAATCCCTTATTCCCCCCCCCCTCTCACCCCTCCCGCACCCAACATCCCCCCACCACCCCTCCGACTACATCCCCCCTTAATCCAAGCCCCAAAACCCCCCCCACATTCACTCCCACCCAACAATCCTACCAATACCCCACCCCACCCGCTCGCCTGTTCCCTTACCATCTCCCCCCCCCCCCCCCCCCCCAATCCCTACCCACCACACGACCACCCCCATACCCCCCCCCAACCCCACCCCCCTACTCCCCCTAACCCCCCCCTCCCCCCCCTTCCCAACACCAATGACCCCACACCTCCCTCGACCACACCACCACCATTCCCTAATTCCTCCCCTATCCACCCCAGACCCCATAAAAGGACCCCCAATACCCCCCCACCTTCCCCCTCCCCCCCCTCCCTCCTTATATAACAATTTCTCATTACCCCCTCACCAAACAACCATCAAAACTTCCGCTCAAGTTCTTCACTCCATTTCCCAGCACCTTCCTCAACCCACACTCCCCTACCACTCTCCCCCCCCCCAATCATCTAACCCCTTCCAAACCCAACGTAAACCCTACCCCACCCCCACCCCCCCCCCCCACCCTGACAATCACCATCCCACCTCCACCCCCCACTCCCATCTAAACCCACCCCCCCCCCCACTCCGACACCCCCCCCCATTCGTCCATCCACACCACCCCCACAACCCTTACCCACCCAATAAAACCCCCCAACAACCCTTCCCCCGACCTTCACCATTCAACACTACCCACCCCCCCCCCTCACTCACTTTCCCCTACCCACCCCAATGACCAACCCACCCCTTCTTTTCCACCCCCATCAACAAACCACCCTCTCCACCCCCCACTAGTACCCCAATCCCTCAACCCAACCACCCTCTTACTCTGCCAACACCTAATCACAAAGCCAAACCCAAACTATCAACCCCCCCCCTCACATACCAACAAACCCCCCCACCCCCCACACCCCCCATCCTCCCCCCCAACCCCACCCCCCCCCCCCCACCCCCCCACCACTTACCCCCCCCCTCCCCCAACCACCCAACATTCCCACCCCCACCTCGACCCCTACCCCCCAAACCCCCCTAACCACCCACTAAACACCCCTTCACACCCACCCCCCCCCCACATCTCCACCCCCTCCCCACAACCCACCCCTACCCCCCTCCATCCCACCACCCCCCGCCCAACCCTCATATACCCCATCCACGCAACCCTTTTCAACACCTACCAATACCACCAACCCCACCGCACCCTCCGGCCCTCGCCACCCCCCATACCAAAAACCCATACTCACCCGCCCCCCCCAACCCTACCCCCCACCCCCCCCCCTCCTACCCCACTACTAAAGCAACACCCCGCCCCCCCAACCTCACCCCATGACCACTCCCCCCTCCCCCCACCAAACCCACCCCCCAAATCTCCCTTCGCAATAAGTAACCCCCCTACACCACCCCAACCCCCCCCCCTATTTGCCAATCAAATAAAATACCCCACACCCACCCCCCCCCCATTCCATTACTATCCAACCCACCCCCCACCCCTTCAACAATTCATTATGCGATCCCACCTACCAAAACATCATAAACCCCACAAACACTGCCCTCACTTTCACATCTTAACCACAAACCCACCCTCCCCCCCCATTCAACCATTACCATTTCTAACCCCCACCAATACAAATTAATAACCCCCCCCTACCAAATAACTCCCAAGGTCCCTTACCCAAAAACCTTGATCATCCTTTCATCCCTTAACTCACAATGTGGGGGATCAATCCTCCCCCCCCCCAAACTCCCCCCCCCTTCCCCACCCCATCCCCCCCACCCCCAAACATCCTCCCAAATAGACACCCCCCCCACCCTCCATCCATAGTGACTATCCATACAAACCCCCACAATTTCCCCCTAAAAAGATCCAGTGTACCCCCCCCACTATTTCCCCTCTAACCAAAGCTTTAAACCCCCCAACAACCTAAACCCTTCCTCCGTTCCACAACATACCTTCACCCAACCCCTAACAACCAACAAAAAAAAAAATCCCTTCCCACTGTCCCCCACCTAACACCCGTACCCCCCCCCCCTCCCAAACCAAAACCCCACCCCACAACCACCCCCCTCACCCCCCCCCCCCCCAACTCACCCAACCCAACACCCCCACAACAGACCCACACACCACCCAACACAACCCCCCCACCACCACCACCCCCCCCCCACCACAACCCCCCTTATTCCACCAAACCCCTACCCACCTAACCCAATACCCACAAACCCACCATCACCCGTCACTAATAAATCCCAACATTATCAAAACTAGCATTCACTCCATCCCCTACACCACATCGGACTTCCATTAAAGCCCCCAACTTACACCCCACGCAAACCCCATTGCAAACCAATTACCTAACACCCAAAACAGCACCTCACACAAAGGGATACTACAAAACCCTACACCTTCGCGCCCATATTTGTACTTACACATAATCCTGATGTTTGCACCCCCCTATCACATACACAAACCACACCTCCCAACAACCCTCCTCCCATAAAAACTCTTATCAACCTAACCCCATCAGAGGCCTATCATATTACACACCAAATCGAACCACCCTATCACTCACCCCCACCAACCCCCACAACACCCCCACTCCCCTCCATAACCTCTACCTAATTCCCCTCAAATAAAAATCACCATTTCCCACACCCAAACCAACTCACTCCCCAAACCCTACTCACACAACAAACTATATCCCTACAACTACATCTCTAAACTTAAAATCACCAACAAACCTTTAAATACCAAACCCACACATTACCCTCATACCAAAAACCCCACTTCAAAATACACGTCCCAATAATCCAACACACCCATACAAAAATCACCCCATACAAACCCAACTCTCACCCTAAATCAAAATCCTTAACACCATAATCCACATAACCCACAATCACTCAATCAATGCCTAAAACCCCAATTTACAAACCATACCCAATCATCAAAAACACACAATCTGTATTCCAAACCCTACAACACTAAACAGAAACCAATCCACGCCTCCCAAGAACAAAGATAAAACACCAAAACAACCCAAACTTATGATACCTCAACTCCAAATAACTACCATACCAAAACTCACACTCAATCTCATAACATATAACACCAAACATCTCAAATCAGTCCAAATAACCACATTCCCCCTTAAACCAACTGACAAACTCAATTAATAATCAACTAACCCCCATTACACATCAAAATTCCCAAACATAAATCATAAACATCACTGTGAAAACCCCACTGAAAGTGGTGGCCATTACCTCTCACCAACACTTAACTAACAACCATACAATATACAACGCATCATCAACCTTATCCACTTCACTCCCCTAAAAACCCCAAACAAACTCACTCATCAATGACCTCATTACCTCTATCCCCCTTATACCCAATCATTTCAATTAAACCAATAAATAAATCATTAGTTCCTCCGTAACACTAATCCCCAATTTTTCTAGACTAAAACTTCTTTTAACCATCAACCCCCCAATAATCCTCAAAAATAAAAACCCATCAAACTAAAATATCAACTCAAAAAATAAAAGAAAACAATATAGATTTACATAAACAAATCACATTAACCCTTCCTAAACACTAATCGAATCAACCTACCCAAATAAAGTCCCAAAAGAAACACATACATAATCCCTCGAAAGCATTCTCAAACAAATGAATTAACTCTTCCATCTATCTTTCAATCATCCTTCATAAATCCAAAATCACAATATAAAATCCGCACTACACCTACACCCCGCAACTAAACAACCTCCATCTATTCTTCATATACCATTATCCCACCCACTACCCCACCACCATAGCAGATAAAATGCAAAATACCCCCAATACATCCAAAGTAACATATTTTACACAAACAACACAAACTCACTTCTTCTCCCACTAATACAGGTCCAACGCAGCCGAACTACAAATCCATCCCCACATCCACATAAGAAAACAATACCACCTCAAATCAAAACCCACAACCAATTTCCAAAATAAATTACAAAAACCAATACAAGAAAGAATCTATTCCACTACAAATTTAAAACTCATAACAAATCTTCAATCTCATCCAAATACTAAAACCTAGTCATACCATTAACATCCCTACAAATTTTACAAAAAGAAATTCAACACACCACACTCCAACAATTATTGGCCCCTAAATTCAAAGTTATTAAACACAACCCCTCCTTCCTCAAATCTCATACAGGAATCATGTCATAAAATAACCTTATTAACCCGCCTAACACTTATCAATTTAAAAACCACAATCCCCAAAAAAATCAAAAAGCATTACAACCCAATAACAAAACAACCCCACTAATCCCACAAAACTTAATCAAAAATAACTCTATTCTCCACATAAATTTCCTAACTCACAAGACTTCCTTCCAGAAAAAAAAAAAAACCAATCACAAAAAAAAAAATACAAAACCACACTATTTCCAATTAAACTCCACATCCAACCCCCTATCCAACACCTCTCAATCAAATATCATATTAACACCTCAAAACCCCCTCCTAACCACACTCCCTCCAATCGACTAGTACAAACAAAACACATAATAACTTCCACCATACATCAACTAACATATCCACCCTAAACTCACTCCAAATAAATATCTAACCCAATCACCCTATTACCCAACAAACCATAACAATCCACTACCAAAACTCTAAGTCGCCTATTCACTTACAACTTCCCCAAACATACAAACCACACCAAACTACCACACCCCCGTGACTATAACCATAACAACGACCAAATACCCAAAACAAAACCTCCTCCTACCCACCAACACCCAATTCCCCACGCCGCCAAATTAACACAAAACCCACCCCCACATCCAACCCCATCGCCCCCACTCCACACTCCAGAGCCCCCGAACCTGACGCTCAACCCAACACACCCCCACGCCCCGCAAGCCCATAACCCACCCCGCGCCTCACCCAACACCGGCACTCACCACCAACCACTCACAGGAAACGGAACACCACCAACCAACACACCCCAACACCCACCCACACCCGCCCCCCCCCCGCCCCTACCCCACCCCCCCTCCAACCCCCCCCCCACTCCCACGCCCCACAGACCCCAAGAACCACCCGTACCCAACCCCCCCCCCCCCCCCCCCCAGCGACCACCACTCCAACGCACACTCCACCCCAGCCCACCACAACACCCGCCCGTCCAAATACCAACCCACTTCCACAAACCGAAGGCCCTAACAAGTCTATAATACAGGGAACTACATCTCTTTCTCTACCCACCTCGCACATAAAACCACCCCTATTTGATCACTACACTAGTTCACACCTTCCGTACACTTCTAGAGTCTTCCAAACTAATTTGGGGCACCCAATGCCAGTCCAATACATATTGAGGACTCCCATAGTGTCCGATAATACCGACTTTTTAATGGTTTAAACGGGTTCAAAACTAGATGGTCTGCACAAGTATCGAAATTCCATTATGGGGACCCGACATGCCAACAATACACACCACACTTCCTCCCATTAAATAATCTCTAACAACTCATCGTTTCTCATCCCAGTCTTAAAAATGTGAGGCCAATACTAATACATACCTTGCTATCAAGTTCCCTCTCAATATAGCACCAAAATACCCTCAGACCTCTAAACACGATCATACAGCTTCTCCACCATACCGAAGGCCCATCAAACTCCAATCACCACACTACTAATGGGCCTTTAATTTTCCAACTGGCCTCTCATCTCTTCAGTATTTAGCATTGTGAAGCTACACGAATGACAAATCATCTAGATTAAGAATGCAGATGAGTACCAGACCAATTCACTGTACATCCACTCTTGTACAGGGTAACACATGTTGCCCACCTCCAAACGCTCAAGTCCTAAGACATTTAGAACGTGAGTAAAAATCAAATCCAATTCATGTGTACACGTCCTTCAGTACCAATCGTAATACCAAAACTATGTGTCTGAAATGTAATTACCCACTACACTCTAATTTATTACTGTGCACAAGAGCATATCTTCCGAAACAATGTAGTCTAAAAGACTCGCTCCACTACCCTACTGTAATATTAGCTACATAATCATACTCCCTAACAATGCTGTCCCAATTATAACCCCCTCCACGATGTCGTAAATAATCTCAGAACCTGAAGAAATATTTCGCCGTCAACCTCCCACAAACTCAATACAAATAAAATCCATCCACCCACAATTTAACAAAACCCCCAACTTTTAAAAACATTATAACCAAAATACCCCCCCAACTCTAAATACAACAACCTATACACCCCCCCCAATCACACCTGTAGTCCCCCCCGGAAAACACATACATCAACCACCAAAGTCTTTTACCCCGACATTGTACGATTAAATACCATAGTTTCAGAGGGGGGCCTTCTCTTTCGTATATCCTTTTCAGGGGTCATAATCCCTCCATTAGCTTGTCTTCATACTAGTTGTACACAAATGGGCATTCGAGGGGGGGGTTCTTTTTTCTTTGAGGGGGAAACATGGGTGACCCAAACCAGACTTCAGGGCGTTCTGCCAGCTTATGGTTGGTTATGGGCATGGTTCCTTTCTTGGGCTTGGGCTTACGGTAAGTTCAGAATCTTGGGTTGGTTTGATGGTATTTTTCGGGGCCTCAAAAAGACTCGGTTGGACAATAAAAAACGGGATAAAAATAACAAAACTCCCGTAAAAAAAAGATCCGCACAATCTCCGAAGATCCTTTATTTTGTCAAAAGTGGTCAGGGGGGAATATTCCCATGTGGGGGGACACCAGTGGCCTAAATATCCGTCTTGGGGGGACCAATTTGGCCCTTCACCTACTCGACTTCTTTATTCATGGGTTTACTGTGGATGCTTTGCACCGTAATCTCTGGGTCTTTCAATACAGGGCAAACTCATAAATTTTCTGTTTCTTCATTTTTGGGTTTTCCCACCATGTATCCAGTCCCAATTCACTTTGTCTAAACCCCCATATTATTTGGTGGTTTTCCATGGTTTTTCTGCTCATGACTTTAATTCTAATTAGTAAGCACATAACTCATCCGCAGGACAAATTGGGGACAAAAAACTAATTTATAAAATTCAGAAAGTCTTCATAGGATCAGACTTTTTTACAAAAATTAATTCGGGAAGATGCTACAGAAACTTGTTGCTAATGTACTATCATTTTAGCATGGTAACTGGATGGGGGACATGAACCCACAAGATTTATTACACGTTTTTTTTTTGCCACGTAATAGCTCTGTGTACAATAGAAATTTTATATTAATGTCTAAGTTCAAAATAATAAGGGATCTTCCAGATCTATGGAAAATCAACATAAGGGATGGGCTTATTCCGAGGTCACAACAACGTAAGCATTTCATTACCAAACGTGGGAAGAACTACTTGAATATGCTATTACCTCTTGAAACTTTTGAACATTTTAGTGGGCATTCATTAGCAAGGTTCTTTCTCCAGTACGCTTTTGCGGAACCCTGTGTAACTAGTTTGCACTATGACGAGAACAAATTTATGCCAGAATTGGCACCCCCCCTTGGTAAAGCACAATTAAGTTAACATGAAATAATATTTGACTTATAGTAAAAAATCGGAATGGCAAAAGACATTTACTGTCATACAGCTAGATAACTAGTGGGCACGTTTTTAATTTTTTGTTGACAGACCTTTTATTACATTTAGTTTTCCAAACATTATCAAGCCCTGGCTTGTTACGCGCCAAAAGAAGCGTGCGTAAACAGGGATACAAGAAAAAAAAATAAGGGGGGGTTGAAAAAAAAAATAAAAGAAAAAGGGGGGAAATGGGGCGGGGGTAGGCGGAAGAAAATAAAGGAATAACACAGAATGGTAAACGTACGGGGGGGGGGGGGGCGGGGGTTTCGGTAAGGGTCGATTCTCGTTTGTTATAGGCGAAAACTGTGAGCGCTAGGGGGGGGGGTCTACCTCTGTTGACTATAGTCCTGATGAAAAATATTAACCTAGGAAAAAGCTTGTAAAAAATAACAGAATAAAATAAGGCCTGCATCCTCTTCTTACACTGGGGACGGGGGACCTCAATCGCTGGGGGTGTGCGGAAAACGTGTGAAAAGGTCTTCGGTTTGAAAAAAATTAAAACAAGGAGGGGAAAACAAAAAACTGTATACAAACCAATTAAGGGGGGGGGGAAAAAAAATTGAAATAAAAAAAAATACAAAAAACAGCGTAGTCGTCATTAACCAAATGGTGACAAAATTGAAAAATATCAGAAAAACAACATGGCTCATTTCTTAAGGGGAAAAGAGTGCAAGTATATGAGTTAAGAGCTAAAAAAGGGCAAGGGGGGAAAAAAACGCAATCAAACAATAACAAAATATGACACATTACCCATTAAAACCAGTGAGATGCACATGTAGTGCGGACTGTCGGTTTTTATTTAACTTCTCTTTTTTTTTTAAAAATTAAAACTTCACATCGCTTATTTTAATCGTGGGGGGGGGTGGGGGGGTGGGGGGGGGGGGACCAGGGGGGCGCGCGTCTCTCTTGGGGTGATCGCTAATATTTTTTAATTTATATTCCGCCCCAGACATATCCGTATAATTGTGGGGGTAGTAGCCTCCCCTCGCTATACTCTTTACAGCCGCGTGGTTTTGTCTACATTGATCGTGCCTCTGTATACCTGCGTTCTCGGAAGCAGCAAAAAAATACTCCGACAAGGGAAAAATAAGCTAACAAAAAAAAAACTAAAAAGGCGCCACGCGCGCCGGAGAGACCTAGACACATTTTTCTAGCAGTAAAGTCGAAAAAGAGTCGTTTGTCGTCATTTGGCTCATTCCACTGGGGGGGGGGACCCCCCCGCCTAACATGTATCTCACATACCGTACCGCCGGCCACGGAGGGCACCACCAAGGGGATTCCACCTGTTCTGTTTTATTGCAAATTGCCGGGAAAAATACATATCCCCCTGGTGGGGCATCCTTAGCCAAAAATTTTGTACTTATTTCTTCCACTCAACTGTAGGTCAAACTCTAAAATCATTAAATTCGCTTTTGGACAACACAACGGGGGGGTTAAAGCTCGCTCTGAACCCCCATCTCACGAGCTCCTTTCTTAGATTCGAGGAAAAGGATGAAGAAACGCAGTATTCTTGCACGTTTTTTTTGAAAAAATGTGGCAATCATATTTAGCCAGAAGGACAGGGACTCCTGGTAGGGGCGGCGGTATGGTTGGGCAAACATGTATCTCATACCATCAGTTTGAGTGAACTCATAGTATGCTTGGTGTGCCAAATGATTTTAAGTAATACTCCAAGGGGAATGCATGCTAATTACTCCAGCACACGCAGAAAAATTAAGCTCTGCACGCTCAGCGATTTTCATACTGTGAACACGGAAAGCTCCTTTTCATATACATTTTTGTGGGATGTATCTACCCTGAAGATCTAGGCTGGTTTTAGACGGGGCCCTTTTTTTCTTTGGGTAGTTTCGTTCGTACCCGTCTTTTCATCCCACCAAATAATTTGAAATACTATATCTTTTTACTTCAGCTGATTGATTAGGAGCGCCATAGGAGTAATGTAAGGTAGGCTGGGGCAACAGCGCGATTTCTTTTTTTCCTGGACTGTGCTAGCTTAACAAGGAGTGATATAAAATGGGCTGCACCAAACGCTTCAAAAAAATATCGCCATGAGAATGCTAAAAAAGTTGACAATTTTGCCTTGCAACGACCGGTCCTCCCCTTACGAACGCAGTCGCAAGATACTGTTCGCAGAAGTAATAGGGCAGTCGCTGACTTGCAGTGTCCTTGTGAATCTGCAGCGAATTCTTTTCAGACGCGCTCTTAAATCACTGCGCTGTCATCAGGGGGACGGGATAATGTTTTTCTATTTTTCCCTCGCACAAGGGACTTTGGGGCAGATGGAGTGTTTCCCTCTGAATTAACAATTGACCATTTTCAAACGTGCCAGGCTCGCTCCAATTTCCAGTGGATAAAAGAGGGGGCAAAAGGGAAGAAAGGCACGGGGCCCGGGGGACTGTGGAAAAAGCAGCGATACCCAGGGCGGACGACGGACCACAGGGGATATTATTCAATAGAGGAAGGACGGGCATTACAACTCTTTTTGTACGAAGGGGGGGTAGCCCCCAGAAAAAAACAACATGTAAGGTTTACTTGTTATCTTTTGATAAAAAAAAAAACAACAGGGGTTCCTTCTTAAAAGGTTTAGGGGGGCAACTGTAAAGGATTAGCCGGAGAGAGGGTGATCTGAGACGATATAAGGCGGAGAAATGTAAATTTTTCTTTGGGCTAAATTACTGATTCATCCAATATGTGGTCGGGGGGGGGGGGGGGGACGACGATTCTTTGGGGGCGCGGCAAAATGACTCGCATGGCCCCGTCCCATGGAAACCTGCACGCAACCTTAATGGAGGACTGGGTACCCCTTTTTTTTTTTCATGTTCAGGGTTTGAAACTAATGGGGGGGGAAGGTATCATGTTTTTGAAAAGAGTGTGTGTGCGAGGTGATGATGAACGGAGTTTGGGTAGCGAAAAGAAGGCGCTCCTTTTTTTTTTCTTTGCATTTAATATTATAGGGGGGGGCACCCATACACTTTAGAATTTTTTTTTCTGTTATGGATATTAAATTCTTAATGAAATCTTCCATTTAAAATACAAAACCACAAATGTATCATCTAAAAAACCCCCAAAAAAAAAAACAAAGGGGGTTGAACTACTAACTTGCTTTTTTTATTTTCCTTTAGTGCAAAAACACCTTACTCTCTGATAATTCAATAACAAACTTATCAAATAAAAACCCCATAACCACACAACCACAACCACCCCCCCACCCCCCCCCCCCCCTCCCCCCCTTAACGGACTGTTTGCTGATACCATGTGTGTTTCGTCAATAAATGTTTGAAATGAAAAACGTGCTGCAGTGTCCTTGCTTTTCCTTGACTAACGTGCATGTGATGTGTATGGGTTTTGGCAGGGTGTCTTTCTACATTTATTTACGAGCCTAAAAACACATTGCGCCTTCATTCGCACCCAACATCAGTTAATCATAACGATCGACACACTCCCACTACCTCTCATATATTACAACATGTTATTTGACTATTCTGTCTTGGGGCCATGTTTTGATTCTACCTCTACAAGAGTAAAAAGACAGGTTAAATTAAGGACCAAGGTATCCATTATATGGATGTACCAGATATCTGTGGGCTTCTTTTTATGTTTTTTTTAACTTTTTTTTTTTTTTTTTGGTGGACAGAGCGGATCAATTTAACATTATTGATGGACAGTAATTGATCCAGAGAAATTACATTTCTTCCAGCCTTAAACAGGACACCCCACCATGCTATTTACATTTGCTGTTACATGTTATGATGTCTCCAGAGTTGTCCAGAAATTTACAAGAAAGAACAAGTAAAACATTTACATTTCTGATCTGTGGGTCCTAAGCTGTTACACTGGACAGCTGTAACACACATCGCTCATTCTTGCTAACACTTAGGCAAGTTTTGGCTACAACAGGACAAAATAGGTCTTCATCTGTTTTGACGCCCAGATTAAACAGTGCTAGCATTTATGATATTAATTTTTACAATAAACCACAACTCAGGACTCAATTCCTGAAAGTTCTAACTCTCTCTAAAGGTCGAGATTGCTACGTTGGACCAACAACTGCATAGTCCGACTGTCCACTTTTTGTGAACAGTACTGGCTGGGTATGTTACATCATACGTTTTCTCAGTCAACAACCGTCTTTTCTATGTCCGTGCATTCAAGTTACATTGTCGAGGTCATAGTGTGTGTAAACAGTACGTGGAAATTGTAAACATTCAATGTGCAAGTTCCATAGTCGAGAAGGTCATGTTACTTTTGGTTGTGCATACCACTTTTTGTCTTCAGGGGATTTGACATCAGTTGCGCGCTTGGAAATTAGTTTTCTGTGTTCGCAAGGAGCCTAAGAAATTCACTTTAGTTTCAGCTGTGACTGAACTTGTTCCTGCAACACATTGAATTACTGATTTGCTATATAATTTGTTTATGTTACTTTACTGTCTTTGTGTATTTTTCTTGTGTTTTTTTTCTGAGGGTTTTCGGTTGGTGGTCTTACAGTAATTATGCCACTTAATCGAGGTGTAATTGGTAAGCGTTTCTGTAGGGATTAGCACAATTAATTAATTGAATATGTTGCTGGCTAGCGCTTTTGTTTAAGGGGCTCAATTTTTTTTAGTTTAGCTTTTATTCGTGTGACCGACATGAGGTAGTTAGTGTTGGATTTAAACCAATGTTCCGATGACCGAGTGTTAATTTATCCGGTTCTTTGAGAATTTTTCGATTAACATTTTTGTTTGTTAATCTGTTATTTCTCTCATTCCTTCTGTTGTTTATTTCTTTACACCTTCTTTTCGAGTTTATAACAGTGTCTTGTATCCCATTTGTTCTTGGTTTCACGTATCGCGTGGTTAACTTACACATTTGTCTGGTAAACATTTTCTTAACTTTTTGCTGTTATTGTTTTATCTTTGACTTCTGCGAACGTTTTTTTCGGTCATTGTTCTGTGATCTTTATGTTTTTGTTATTTTATGATTGTCCGTTCTGTAAAAAAACATTATTGTCATACTCAGTCTACATACATTATTACATGGTCATGTACTTATTATTATATATTGCAGATAAAGGTACACTCATTTCAATATAGAGATTGTTAAGTAAAATATTATTAATCTACGCTATCCCTAAGATATTTTATACAAGTTCTTTGATAAAAGAAACTCTGTTACCCACAAAGATTGAGACAATGAAATACATAATTCAAAGTTCTTAGAAAAAAAAAAAAAACAAAAAACAAAAAAAGTACTTTGTAGCTCATATAGAGAAGGTAAATATAAAGGAATTATTTTTCCACAGTACTCCAAGTGATTTTTCTTTGTTACATTATAAAATCAAGAAGACCATACAAGGTCCTTTATTGTCTACAACTAAGAGTAGTGAAAGCAACATTGGTGATAAAGTTGGAAGTGATAACAAGTCTAGCATATCATACTTTCCTCCCATTGAAAGTGGGGTATAAGGTAAATTCAGAGGTTGAGTTTATTTCAGGTTACTGCATCTCATTAGCCAGAATGTCTACATTGGAAATTTCTTTTTCAACCATACATATGGTTGACTCTTGGTAAGTCTTAGGTAAATCTAAGTTGGAAGTACTATTCACTCTCTGCTCTATCGCCCACTGCATTAAAGTCAGAAGAAAAGAAACAAAAAGAGAAAATTAACAAATCTTAGAAAGCAAAGCTGAACAAAAGGAGACGCAGATGCTGAAAACCTATAGTGAAGCTAGACTGCGTTAGATAGAAGACTTAGCAAGATCTGAAGAAAAAGGTAATCACAGAGAAAGCGCTGCTGAGGAATAGGAAAGTTCAAGGCTGCAGGCTGTATGAAAGAAAAATTCCAGATGGAAAATGGAAGAACAAAACTTCAAGCTGCTGCAGAGGAGAAAAAAAATTACAGCTCAAAGCTGCAGTTTTATTTTTCCAAAAAATTCAGATGGAAATGAGGAAGAGAAAAAACTTACAAGCGCTGCAGAGGAGAGAAAACTTCAGCTGCTGCTGAGGCTGAAATTAGAAAAATGGAACATGAGGAAAGAAAAACAGAAGATGGAACTGATGAAAGACATCTCGAGCAACTTTGTAGTTAGAGAATTGAAAATTGTGCGAGTAAACGGGTGCTCAGCAAACAACTTCGAGTACGACAAAGGAGTTAGTTAATAGGATTTAAATTGGCCTCCAATTCTTCAATCCATTTAAAAAGGATGACGTAGCAGATTATCTAGATAGATTCCAATTTTTATGCGATACGCATAACATAAAAAAGGAAAAATATGTTGAACAACTGATGGAATTTTTTACAGGTGACACAGTGACTACTCTTATGACAATATACGAACATGACAGGACTTAATTATTTATGTTTTCAAGAGCAGACATCTGCTAAAAAAAGAAATACCAACTAAAGAAGAAGACTAATCGTCTTTAGTTTTGAGGACAATGTTGCCAGAAAATGGAGTAGGATTTCTCTGATTTTGTTACAAAAAATACGTCGTACATTTACACGAAAGGGTATGAGTTTGATATCAGACTGAAGAAAACATCATGCAAGTTCCTAACTGGACATTATTTATTGCGAGATAAAGTTTTTGATCATCGTGTTTAAATTGGTTCTTTTCTCTGGCATTCCTTCATGAGCGTAAGCCTAAAAACTTAAAAGATATGGAGGAATACTGTTGTCAGTATGCCACCTCGCATCCCCATCCTACAGTTAGCAATTCTAAAGTGAAAGAAGGGTTGCCAGCTGCTTCGGCAACACCATATGGCCCTAATTTCAAAAAAAAATTTCAGGGTGCTCAACAAAATTGGAATAGGGGAAGTAATCCAAATTACACTCAGAAGCGGAGTAATCCAACACATGATGGTTCTTCGTCTATGCAGTGGAGACAAGATGGTAGTTCTCGTAATTTTAGTGGTAATAATTTGAGACACTTTCGCAAAGGCTATCCAAATAATAACTATTCAAATTTTCGAGGTAATCATTCTCGACGTCAAGATTATGACGATGGTGAATTTAGAAACCGGGATTCAAACCGGAATGATGATTACAATAGGCAATATGATAACAATTACAGGGGAAATGATAGTCGAAATAATTACAGGGGAAATGATAATCGAGGCAGACCTAGTTTTAACAATAAAAGACCTTTCCAACAGGCAAACTCTGCACAACAAGAGTTTGATGGAGCCTGTAATACAGTAAATGATAGTGGTAACTCTAGGGCTATCACTGGTTGTGCTTTCGATTTTGGGAGAGCAACTGAATGCCCCCAATGCTTAACATTGTTCGACTCATCGACTGTATCTACTCTAAGTTGTGGTCACCCTCTTCCTGCTCTACCTGCTACAGTTGCGCATGATGGGAAAGGATCTCTCATCTTACATAAAGGTCTAATAAATGATAGGCTAGTCTCAGTACTTTTCGATTCGGGATGTACTACCGTCGGGGTTAGGGAGTCTCTGATAGATCCTTGCTGTGCCACTGGAAAAACAATCAAATGTGTTACATTTGGTGGTACTATGGAAAGTTATCCTACTGCTATTATTAGGATTGACACTCCCTTCTTCACAGGAGATGTCCATGCATGTCTTCTTCCTAATCCTATTGCGGATCTTATAATCGGTCGTATTCATGGGGTTAAGGAATGCACCCCGCAACAAATTTCTAGTTGGGGAAAAAAACATTCAAACGGTCAATGCAGTGGTGACAAGAGCTCAGGCTCTTAATCCCCCATACTTCATCGGATAATAGTAATGAAGTTGATAGCCAAGACGAGCACTTGGTGATTTCCCATGACTCGTTTGTTAAACGTCAAGAAGAGGATCCTTCTTTGAAGAAATTCTTCCTTCTTGCAAAGAAAGGGGATCCCAATCAAAATACGAATCACAAATCGTATATTACTATGAAGAATGGTATATTGGTACGGATGGTACAACACTCGGACAAGTCTATGCATTCGCAAATTCTTGTGCCTAAGTGTATGAGAGCCTTAATTCTTCAGCATGCAAACGATTCTCAGTGTGCTGGACATATGGCTCTTACCAGAACTAAAAACTAGAGTCCTTGCGTCTTCTTTTGGCCATTTGTGAATAAAGACATCCGAATTTATTGCCGATCTTGCAAAATTTGTCAAGAGGTCAAGTCTAGAGGTCCGAGACATGCTGCTCCTATTCAGGCTGCAGATATTCCGATTCGGCCGTTTCAGAAAATGGCTATAGACATCATTGGTCCGTTCAAGATTAAGTCAGCCAGAGGACACCAATTTATCCTCACTTGCGTGGACATGTGCACGCGTTGGCCAGAGGCTATTCCTCTGAAGAGCATATCAACTGTCGATATCGCTGATGCTCTTTGGCTCATATTTTCTCGTCTGGGATTCCCCGGAGAAATACTGTCGGACCACGGCACTCAGTTAATTTCGGACGTTATGTCTCAGGTAATGGCTACGCTAGACATTAAAAGGTCTCTCAGTAGTATTTATCATCCAATGTCCAATGGATTGGTAGAACGTCTTAACAGGACACTAAAGAACTTACTTGGCAAGATAACGGAGGATCATCCGGAGGATTGGGACAGGGTTTTACCTGCAGTCCTCTTTGCCTATAGAGAGGTTCCCAACGAGCATACAGGGTTTTCTCCTGTCGAACTTGTCTTTGGTGCGCAACCGCGCGGTCCGATGTCCTTGTTACACGATTTGATAACTTCTGATAATATTGACGATGATACACAATCGTCATATGAATATGTCATTGCTCTTAGAGAAAAGATTATCGAATCGTGCAGGTTAGCAACTTCATCTTCCGAATTTGCGAAAGAAAAAGCTAGGCGATTTGCTAACAAGAAAAGACGCCTACGTCAACTTTGTCCTGGAGACAAAGCATATGTCTTACTTCCCTCAAGAGAGAATAGACTTCTCATTTCATGGAAAGGTCCATACACTATAGTCTCCAAAATTTCCGATGTCGACTATATCGTCGATGTGGATGGAAAGCATAAAACCTTCCATATAAATATGCTAACAGAGTTTATTGAACGTCCAGACTATTTGCAGCCTATTTTCCAGGCGATGGACGACTCTCCAGTCCAACATGGTCACATCTCATCCCTGTCCGTTATACAGGATGAGGAAACTATTTTTTTTCTGACGTTAACTTACCTCTTCCTGCGATTCCACTGAATTCAACGGAATCGTGGAGGGACGTTACAATCTCTTCGAACTTGTCTTTTGAGGAGCAACGTCAAGTATCCTCTACGCTACAATCATATCAGGATGTCCTTACCGACATTCCTGGACACACAGATGTCATAGAACATGACATCATACTTACTGATCGTAATCCGATCAGAGTAAGACCATACCCAATACCTATTCATTTTCAAGCACAAGTCGAGAAAGAATTGGATGAAATGATTCAACTGCAAATAATTGAACCATCCACTTCAGCTTATTCTTCGTCGATAGTTATTGTTCGAAAGAAAGACAATAACATACGTCTTTGCGTTGACTATCGCAAATTAAATCAAGTTACGAAGTTCGATGCTGAACCTATGCCATTATTAGATGATCTACTTATTAGACTTTCTAAAGCTAAATTCTTTACTAAACTAGACTTGTCGAAAGGTTATTGGCAAGTCCCACTGACGGAACACGCCAAACCTCTCACTGCTTTTTCGACACCTAGGGGTCTGTTTCAATGGAATTTTATGCCTTTCGGGCTTATGAACGCCCCAGCGACTTTCGTGCGCATGATGCGACGAATTCTATCAGATCGTGCAGATGTCATCGCATATTTAGACGACATCTGTCTTTTCAGCGATACTTGGGAAGAACACTATTTGGGTCTAAAGGAATTGCTATCTACTCTACGTGAGCATAGTTTGACTGCAAAACCCTCTAAAGCTTTTGTTGGGTTTAGTGAAATTTCCTTCCTAGGTCATCGAGTTGGTCATGGTCTGTTGAAGACAGAGGACCAAAACATTTCGAAGATATTAAATATCTCGGTTCCGAAGACAAAAAAGCAAGTGCGTAGTCTCTTGGGATTGATACAATTCTATGGAAGATTCATTGAGAATCTGTCCTCCATTATGGCACCACTTTCATCGTTATTGAAAAAAGGTTCTCCTAATATGGTGCGTTGGTCCCAGGAATGCCAATCTTCATTGGATCAGGTTAAGAATTTGTTCTCATCTCATCCTATCTTAAGACTACCAACGATTGATAAGACTTTTGTTCTTCGTAGTGATGCCTCTTCCACTGGGATTGGAGCGGCGCTAATGCAGGAATATTCAGGAACTCTGCATCCTGTAATGTATATTTCTAGGAAGCTAAATGCGGCAGAAAGGAATTACTCGGTTTTAGACCGTGAATTGTTAGCTATGGTTTGGTCCATTCTTAAGCTACAAAGGTTCCTTCTGGGCGCGCATTTCTTTATGGAAACCGACCAAAAAGCTCTTACGGCTATGCAAAGTAAGGATTTGAAGAGCTCGAGATCTACTCGTTATGCTATTGCTCTTCAGCCTTTCCATTTCACGGTGCGAGCTATCCGTGGTTCGGATAATGTGATGGCGGACATATTGTCCAGATGCCCACATGATTCCAGTTAAATCTTGTGTCCTAGTTTTTTCCTGATACACTTTCAGACTTTTGTCTGTCCTTAATATCCTAATATGTTGTAATACAAATGTATTTGGATGATGTTTAGATAATTTAACAAATTTCATTTTGTCCATCCATCAGTGATATGTTGCTAATATAGCATTGTAATTCATGACATTTGTATATTGCTATAATTATAGTATTTAGTAATGATTGATATATGATTGGTATTGCCAGCAACTTAGGTTTCTTTAATGGTACCCCCTTAGTTTGTTTGGCTTAAAGGAAATATTTTCTCCTATGTTGGGAGATGATTTGTATCCTCTTCAGACGCTTTGTTTATGCGTCTATTGTACCTGATATTAGGTTCATTTTTTTCATGAGCACATAAGTGATACTTGTGCAATCTTGCTCATGGACATATTAAAAAAAAATTTCATTTTTTTTTTTACAGGGGGGGTGGTAGTAATATGTTGCTGTCATTTTTGACGGAGTCATCTGTCAAGTTATTTGCTTATGTTTTTATCATAAGAATAATTGTGTCTTTACCTGCGATGTCAGGTTGATTAGGGGTTGTCTTCCCTTGTTTATTCATTCATTGTGTTTGACCTTTAGGGTCAAAGGTAGACAGTTCGGGCGTATGCCCATGGGCAGGTTTTTTTTAAGCGGGAGTTGAGTTAGACTTCCGGCAAGCCGGGAGGTGTCCTTTTGTCTGAAGGGACGAGAGTCCATTGTGTTTTTCGGGGAGAATCTTCGAAGTGACTGCACTGGCAGTTTTCCCCAGTGAATCTCTGTGCGTTGGAATGACAGCAGAGTTCCTTGTTAAGTTCTGTAGACTCGGTTACAGGTAATACCGACTTTTTCCATTACTATGCTTTCGGTAGCAGAACATGTTAGAAGATTGCCTAGTCTGTGAACTGCAGCTCACCGGTCCTCCATTACACAACATATATGTTGTGCTCAAGGTAGCCATCCAAGACTATTAGTCTTCATACCATCCAGAAATCCAGTGACGAAGATATATTGTGGGAGCCGCAGATTGGCGGCATATTTATGTCTACAATAAGCATTACTGCAGGGTTGATGGTAACCTGCTTATCAGAAGTACACAGCCGACGTCAGAACGAGGCCTGTGTTTTCGGCTATTATACTACAGCCTGATAATGTGCAATTGGCGGGGAATGCCAAGTTGCACCTATGTGTCAAAGTGATTAAGGTATCTGACGCGTTTAGTCAGTAATCCAGGGCGACGCCACGAACTGTCCTTATTGAAGAACATTGTATTGACCATGCACGAATATTCAAATGTTTACCAGCTTGCTGAATGCCTAATGTATACCTATCGATTTCCAGTCAGCATGACCTTGTTTACACTGACTGTTCCTGCTGATACCATGTGTGTTCTCGTCAATAAATGTTTTGAAACGTGCCTGCAGTGTCCAAGCATCCTTGACTACTGCATGTGAGTGTATGGGTTGCAGGGTCTACATACATACAAGCCTAAACACATTCGCGCCTTCATTCGCACCCACACTCAGTTCATCATACGCTCGCACTACACACCTAACAACATGTATACTGTCTTGGGCCAGTGATCACCTCAACAAGAGAAAAAAAGTACAGTTAAGTCCTACAGGCAGCATGGTGCAACAAGGCCATACCAAAGGATTGGGAGAATGCCATCATACACCGATTTTCAAAAAAAGGGTGACAATCGACAATTGGAAACCACAGAAGCATATCCCTTCTCAGTGTCCCTGGTAAAATCTACTCTAGAATCCTAGAGCAGAGACTCCGATGCCTAGCTGAGTCATGAGTCACAATTGGATGAAGTCCAGTGCGGATTCCGAGCAAACCGAAGTACTCAAGACCTAAACTTTACACTCAGGCAGCGAGTGAAAAGGCCCATGAGTATAAGAGTGAGAAACATCTTTGTTTCATAGATCTGGAAAAGGCTTTTGACAGGGTCCCCTGGAGCAAACCTTGGGACTGTTTGGCAAGGAAGAACATTCCAGCACCTCTGATTCATGCTATACAGAGCTTCTACAAGTCTTGCAGAAATTATGTGAGGACAGCAAACTATAAGTCAGAAGAGTTCAGGACCACCACTGGGGTAAGACAAGTGGATATCCTGTCACCTTATCTTTTCATACTCCACATGGACGATGTTATCAAGGCATGTAAGAAGAGAACAAGAAAGTATTCAGTGGGGTACTGGAAGATGAGACAGGTCTGTATTTTAGAGCTAGCATTTGCTGATGATGTTGTCCTGATTGCTGAATCAGAGACACATCTCCAATCCAATCTGCAAGTCTGGAAGGAAGAGCTGGAGAAGAGAGGGATGGTCATAAGCAGCTCTAAAACAAAATCCATGGTGATATCACGAGAAGAAAGAAGACATCAGATTAAGTTGGGAGAACAGGTCTTGGAGCAAGTCGACCACTTTAAATATCTCGGAGCTATTATAGACCGAAAGGGAGGCATAAAAGAAGAGTTGACCACTTGAAAAACAGCGGCTGGGAGACTTTTTCAGGCCATAAATCGAAGATTCCTCAGCAAGAAAGAGGTTGGTAAGAAAACGAAGATGGCTGTATACCGCTCCACCTATGTCCCAGTCTTGACATATGGATGCGAGTCATGGGCAATGACTACAACCCACAAAAGCCAGATCCAAACCTCAGAACCAAAGTATCTGAGGAAGGTGGTTGAAGTAACAAGAAGAAACATGGTCCGCAACCAGACGATACGTCAAGGCCTAAAATGCAACCCGCTGCAGACCCAAGTAGAACAGGCCCAACTAAGATGGTTTGGCCATGTCTGCAGAATGGGAGAAGCTCGGCTACCACGAGAAGCATGGGAAACAAAGAGCCAGGGATCCAGACCCCCAAGACGACCGAGAGTCCGCTGGGAGGACAACATTAAACAATCTTTGAAGGCCCGAGGACTGGAATGGAACCTGGCCAGGAAGAAGACAGTTGATAGAATAGTCTGGCGCTCTCGCTTCCAAACCTCTACACCTCACGGTAGAAGGGGAACGACTAAGTAAGTAAATAAGTCATTTTCTTAATCGTTGCCTCTGCCTGTGTCATACATGACCTCCCACGTTTTATTCTCTTTCCCTTTATGTCAGCTTTGGTTCCCTGCAGGGGGTGGGAGGAATCTTCTGTCTGTGATTACTCGCATATAGGCTTTCGATATAGATTTCTAAGACTTTGTATCTTCTGTGAAGATCTGTCTTAACAGATGGATCGACCAATCAAATATTACTAAATCTTTTGAAGGTGTATGTATATTTGGATGAACAATTGTTAACTTATTTCTGATCCGTCACCTTTTGTGAAGGATTTAAGCAATGGTTTTTCGCCCGTTCATGGCCCAAGCTGAGTTAATTCAGTGTGTCTTTATTTCTTTTTTCTCCTCTTCTTTCTCTCCTACTTTCTCCATTTATTTCTTCATTTTTCGCACTTAAGCCTTCACCATGGCCGACCTATTGACCTCTATTAAAATTTGATTTCATAGACTTAATACGTTTAGCCAGCAGGCGGGCTTGAACATCAATTTAAAGAAGTCAGAGGTCATGACGCTCAATGTGAGCAACCCTGAGCCCATATCAGTAAGGAATCAGCAACTGGTACAGACAGACACCTTCACATACCTAGGATGCGTAGTAACACCAGACGGCGGGGCAGGCAAAGACATCAACATCAGAATGAATAAGGCAAGAACAGCCTTTTTTAGCCTAAACAACATCTGGAAGTCCTCTCAATACAGCACAAGCACAAAATTAAGATTATATCAGAGCTGTGTGCTTTCTGTGCTTCTCTATGGTGCGGAATGCTGGAGAGTTACAGAAAAGGAAATGTCGAAATTGTCCTCTTTTCACACAACATGCCTAAGAAAAATTCACCGAATCTTTTGGCCGAATACCATCACCAACCAAGATCTGCTTACTCGGAGCAAGCAAGAAGACATGCACACCATCATAGCTGGCAGACGCTGGAGCTGGGTTGGCCATGTCCTCAGAAGTGATTCCGATGCCATCACAAGAACAGCTATGCTTTGGACCCCTGAAGGAAAACGAAAGAGAGGCCTACCAAAAACAACCTGGCGGAGGACTGTGGAGGCTGAGATGCAAAGAATGAACCAGAGTTGGGGCACTGTACGAAGGATGGCCACCGACCTAGCAAAGTGGAATCAATTTGTTGTTGCCCTACAAGACGCCACTAGGCGTGATGGCCACTGACTGCTTTGACGGTTGGCGGCTAAGGATCAAAGAAGAAGAAGTTAATATTTGAATAGCATCATTTCATGGCTAATTGACCATCCTTAAGGATTAATTGTAATCGCAAGTTGTTAAAACCAGATTGACTTAATAATACGGTCAACGGAAAGTATTGGTGACTTTCTAAGGTAATCATTTCCCGTCAGACACGCAACGAAACCGTCTTGATGCATTAATCACTACAAATGCGTTCATACACTTGGGTGGATAATTAAAAAGAAGGAAGGCCGAGATGTTGTATGTGGGAAATGTCTGGATGCAACGATATGTCGCGACTTATCCTTCTAGGGACCCAGGAAAGCACATGTGATAATTGTTTAATCCCTTCCGTCAAGACATTGTCTGCGGAATTATTTACAGGGAAACCTGTCCCGGGTAGACCATTCAGCGATGATTACTATCTGCATGGCGATGTTACAAATCGTAATTTGAAAGGTTACTAAAGAGAACGGAAGAAGTCGGGCCATGTATGAGAGATGAGGTCATGTATTTAAATTTTAAAGTGAAATTTTAAACACGACAGGGTTAAAGTAAATTACTGACAACCTCGCGCCCCTAACTACATTCTGCTCATAGATTGGATCCTATCTATGATCTGATATGAATCAGAAATAAACATTTATTCTGACTGGACGTTTTGTTGGAAGTACGCGAAGGAAGCGTGGACAGGAAAACTGCAGTATAGCCTAGCAAATTCGGAGGCTAAAACACACTGCAGTACAGAATCATCAAAGCAGAGAACTCGGCCTGAAGCCAGGAAAGAGTACAAGTTAGGATTCTAAACATACAGGAACGGAAAACAAGTACTGGAACATCTTTTGACTAGTACGATAAAAAAACTACCCCTGTTAATACGGAAACCGAGCGTCTACGTCTACATGACTGTTGCGTGATAAATTCTCGCAACATCGTTTTATTTCAATATCTGTTTTATAACGCAAGGGCAACAACTGCTTGAAATCTATAGTCACTTTTCTCGGTAAGCATTTGTCTTCTCGCGTTAGTATCGAATGCAGTTAACTTTTGAGCTGTGGTCATTTTTGCGCTGGACTGCGCATGACTTGTCTTGTTGTTTGGTCGATCGGTTTCCGCCCACCACTAGTGGGAGTGAGCGATTTGGAATGGCGAAAGAGATGCCTCGTTGAAGAGGGGATCTCCGCTTTTTTTGTTCTGTCAGGGATGTGTAGTCCTCTTATGGATATTTCGTTTATTCGGGATAATACCTCTAGTGTATTTGCACATGCCGGGAGGCGTGATATTTCTGTATTTCTTGAAAGCAAGGTAAATTAACATTTTCATTAACTCTATTGATTTTGGGTCGTGAGCGATTTCGATTCATAGCCTGTCTCCGAAAGTCGTCGTCACGAGATGTTTTTTCCCAGCTCACATGTCGCTGCATTGTACTGCATCGGTTGATGCAGGTACCAAGGACCATTACTTGCTACTTTGTTAAATGAACTAGGTTTAGAAAACCTTTATTATCTAGAGGATATTTTTGAGGACATTATTTATACTTCGGCAGACGTGTCTGCCTTGCTGAAGTCAAACTAAGGAGAGTGAACTGATCTCATACATCTGGTTATCTCCTGGCTGTTATAGAAAAGGATGGAGTTTTCCACCTGACTACATTTACAGCACTATGAAATATAACATGCATCTGACTCATCATTGTAATGCTGACTACCGTCTATTGCTGTATTGAATGTTGCTGTGATAATGACTGTTTGATGTGCCTACACATTTGCGTAACCATTTTGTCACTGTGGCGTCCACAATAAATAATGAAGAAAAACGTCAACGGCTGTTTCAAGACTCATTGACTTTATACGTCGTGAGTTTACTGACGTCCTATGTGGATTGCCCTGTTATTGTTGCATGAACATTGTTTTGACTGAACACATCTACACACTACACAAAACCAGACATGCGGATGCCATCCATCATCATATGGCATCACGCATCATTTGGTGGCCATAAGCTGGTTTGATTCTGGTACTAGCAAACACGGGGTCCCTTACCCACTTCATTTTCAACAAGAATTCATCAGCATCCTTCAAGAAATTAACATTCTTCAATACAGTCAACATCTTCAAAATTTTCAAAGTACTCGGCGTTGCCCGGTAAAAGTCAAAATTTCAACCTTTTGACGGAAACAAGAATTTGACAGTACCCGGCGTTGTTACATGTTGCCGGATAACTCGGACTGCTGTTATCTTTTACGCAAGTCAAGCAAGTTGCTGCTGTCAAGGTTCCAGTGCTGTCGTTTTTTGAGAAGGTCAAGTGCCGGTTGAAACGGGTTGTTTTCTGAAGAAGGCCAAGTACCGATTTCCATCAACTTACTTTTGGATTAGAAGGTCAAGTGCCGAAACAACTCAACACACAGTATTTCAGAAGCTCTTGTACCATCGTGTTAGCAGTGGAAGCAGTTCAGTTGTGCCATCATCGTTGGAGCTTCGCTCTTTAGGACGTTGATTGACATCCGTTTTTCTGCTGTTCTACGATTGGAAGCCTTTAAGTTAAGTGGCCTGTTTGTATGTAAACTGTGCCCTTATACTTCTGCTGAGTCTTCTGTGTATCATCTCATTCTATATGTTATATGTCTATATGTTATTTGTATATTTATATGTTTATATTTCAGCGGGTTCTCGGTTGGGTGGTGTCTCCGTTAGATTATGCCACGTCATAGAGGTCGTCTATTGTGTGCGTTTTCTGTAGGGTTTGCAAATTTCCGATACTGGAATTTGCTAAGCGACTTCTGTTGCTATTTATGTTAGCTGTGATGACATGTTTTTAATTATTGCACATTCTTTATTTTGTTGTGATTTGTTTGTATTTGTAGGTCATCCTCTTTCCTGTCGTTTATTTCTAGGTATACACCATTTATGTTTATAGCTACACTGTGACTCATTTATTTGATGTACAAACTTTCGCAGTTTATCTATCAACATCCTTTGTGAGATTTCCTTCAGTTTAATTTTTTGTTTAGTTTCCACTTCTGCGAATGTTGTATCGTAAAATATTTGTCTCTTTGTTTCTAATCTTTCAAGGAGGTGACCAGATACTTAAGACATACTCTATTTACCTTGTGATCACATTTATGATATAAATCGCTGATAATATTGTTATTATTAAATAACTATACAGACCCTTACTAAAGCTTGCTTCCCACAGAGATTGGGATAAAAGGGAGCTGGTTAGTCAAGTTTTATTAAAACTTGCTATCATTTACTTTGAAATAAATTATATTATTATTTCAGGTTACTGATCAGATTATCAGACATAATGTCTAGTTTGTACTTTTGGGTCGAAAAGGAATTGGATGAAATGATTCAATTAAATATAATTGAACCATCGACTTCACCATATTCTTCTTCCATGGTTATTGTCCGGAAGAGGATAAGAACATACGAATTTGCGTTGATTATCGCAAATTGAATCAGGTCACAAAGTTCGACGCTGAACCGATGCCTTTGTTAGAAGATCTACTGATTAGACTTTCTAATTCTAGATTCTTCACTAAACTTGACTTGTCTAAAGGTTATTGGCAAGTGCCTTTAGCAGAGCATGCCAAACCTCTTACTGCTTTTTCTACACCTAGGGGTCTATTTCAATGGAATGTTATGCCTTTTGGTCTCATGAACGCCCCTGCCACTTTCGTTCGCATGATGCGTCGAATTCTGTCACATCGTTCGGATGTCATCGCATACTTAGATGACATCTGAGATCACTATTTAGGGTTATATGACTTACTGTCCACTCTACGTGAGAATAATTTGACAGCAAAACCTTCTAAAGCTTTTGTTGGTTTTGGTGAAATCTCTTTCCTGGGTCATCGTGTTGGTCATGGTCTCTTGAAGACAGAAGACCACAATACTTCCAAAATACTGAACATCTCTGTTCCTAAAACGAAGAAACAAGTTAGGAGTCTCTTAGGTTTAATTCAATTTTATGGGAGATTTATTCCAAATTTATCTTCGATCAATGGCACCTCTCTCAACATTGTTGAAGAAAGGTTCGCCTAATCTGGTCCGTTGGTCTGAAGAATGCCAATCTTCACTAGACCAAATCAAGAATATATTTTCTTCTCCTCCCATCTTAAGATTACCTACTCTTGATAGGACTTTTGTTCTTCGGAGTGATGCTTCATCCACTGGGATTGGAGCAGCACTGATGCAAGAATATGCAAATACTCTGCATCCTGTTATGTACATTTCTAGAAAACTAAATGCGGCAGAGAGGAACTACTCGGTTTTAGACCGTGAGTTGTTAGCGATGGTTTGGTCAATTCTAAAGCTACAAAGATTCCTCCTGGGCGCACATTTCATTCTAGAGACTGATCAGAAAGCTCTTACAGCTATTCAGACTAAGAATTTGAAGAGTTCGAGATCCACTCGATATGCTATAGCTCTTCAACCTTTTCACTTCACGGTACGAGCTATCCGTGGTGCGGATAATGTGATGGCTGACATTTTGTCTAGATGCCCACATGACTCCAACTAATACTTCTGTCCTATATTTCTATATATTACAGAGTCATAACACACCTATATTTCTACAATAGATTAGCACATCTGTACTTACTTTATATGTACACACTATCGTGCTTTGTTGTCATCTTCTTCTGTTCGTTTTTTAAAATGATAGAGGAGGACTGAGTAGTTAATATAAGGGCCGTTAGTTTACTAAACAGCCACAATTATTAATAATGTATTGTACCTTATGAAGCATATTAGTTATTAATTAGCATTATATTGCTTGTACTTTCTCAGAATGTCATTGTTGAGCTGAGGACTTACCTTACGAGTTCTAGATTGTGTACTTACCCTCGGAATACCAGAGCATATGTCCTGGATCGTCATGTAGTTTAAATTTGCTATGTACTTATGTCATTACATGTCAAAGAATGTACTATTTAAATTTTCCTATCAGATTTGTACATCCATTTTTAAAGACAATATTAGAGTATGCTGTTTAATGATGATTATAGTAACTTGCATACGTATATTGTGTTTACATGCTAACGTGATGTGTGTTGGTGACACCTCCCCGATGTGAATATTTTTTGAGACATATTTATTTTTCTGTTGAGGTATATCCTCACCAGACACTCTATAATTAGCCTATTGTTTGGCAATTTAATTAATTATCAGCGCATAATTCGTGCGTTTTGAGCCGCTTATCGCTTGCTCTTTGATATTGAAAAAAAAATATGTTCCACATTTTTTTTTATCGGGAGGAGGTGGTGATATGTTGCGTGATAAATTCTCGCAACATCGTTTTATTTCAATATCTGTTTTATAACGCAAGGGCAACAACTGCTTGAAATATATAGTCACTTTTCTCGGTAAGCATTTGTCTTCTCGCGTTAGTATCGAATGCAGTTAACTTTTGAGCTGTGGTCATTTTTGCGCTGGACTGCGCATGACTTGTCTTGTTGTTTGGTCGATCGGTTTCCGCCCACCACTAGTGGGAGTGAGCGATTTGGAATGGCGAAAGAGATGCCTCGTTGAAGAGGGGATCTCCGCTTTTTTTTGTTCTGTCAGGGATGTGTAGTCCTCTTATGGATATTTCGTTTATTCGGGATAATACCTCTAGTGTATTTGCACATGCCGGGAGGCGTGATATTTCTGTATTTCTTGAAAGCAAGGTAAATTAACATTTTCATTAACTCTATTGATTTTGGGTCGTGAGCGATTTCGATTCATAGCCTGTCTCCGAAAGTCGTCGTCACGAGATGTTCTTTCCCAGCTCACATGTCGCTGCATTGTACTGCATCGGTTGATGCATGTACCAAGGACCATTACTTGCTACTTTGTTAAATGAACTAGGTTTAGAAAACCTTTATTATCTAGAGGATATTCTTGAGGACATTATTTATACTTCGGCAGACGTGTCTGTCTTGCTGAAGTCAAACTAAGGAGAGTGAACTGATCTCATACATCTGGTTATCTCCTGGCTGTTATAGAAAAGGATGGAGTTTTCCACCTGACTACATTTACAGCACTATGAAATATAACATGCATCTGACTCATCATTGTAATGCTGTCTACCGTTTATTGCTGTATTGAATGTTGCTGTGATAATGACTGTTTGATGTGCCTACACATTTGCGTAACCATTTTGTCACTGTGGCGTCCACAATAAATAATGAAGAAAAACGTCAACGGCTGTTTCAAGACTCATTGACTTTATACGTCGTGAGTTTACTGACGTCCTATGTGGATTGCCCTGTTATTGTTGCATGAACATTGTTTTGACTGAACACATCTACACACTACACAAAACCAGACATGCGGATGCCATCCATCATCATATGGCATCACGCATCAATGACCCACTCACAAAGTCACAGAGAGATTCTATAGCTAGAAACAATACCCCTGACGCATGTTCGAGGCATCTTTATCAAGACTATTATACTGAGCAAGAGGTCTGGTTCCCACTAGTATGGGGGAAGTTGTCACATATATTTTATACTTTTAAATGGACTTGTCTGTACGTGCTAGTGGTTGTAAAAGTTCATACAAGGCTGTCAACCTCAGTATATGAAAATAGTATACTCATAAACCACCAGAGCAAGCGCTGGTGATTGTTTCAAGCTAATTCTTACAGGGAACCACAAGCAGAGGTAACCTCAGACTCCGAATGGAGCAGGGAATGAATGATGATTACATCAGCATGTGCGTAGTTTATGTTAACATTTTGTGAGTTATATGTCAACTTAACCATGTTCATTCAGGCACAAGCCATTGTATTCGTCTCTATCCAGTCTCCTTTGTCCTTTAAATTACTTAAAAGGTGATGGGGATTTCCATCAAATTTCCTGAGCTACGCTGTATATACTCAGGGGGGGATAAAGCTTCAGAGAGAATAAAAAACTTGTTGGTGGACAGAGTGGAAAGCGCCTGTTAAATTTTAGGAAATGAAAGACTTAGCAGAGGCCTTTGTTCTTTTTATTTTTTAACGTTCGTGGTTCGAGTCTACAAAACCATTCGTACTACGTGTCTGTGATTCAGAAACTGTTTGTCGACAGTAGACAGCTACGTCTGACGGGCCTGTGAAGATAGTCAGCACTGACAACAGGAGAGTTTATAGGAGTTTAACAGGATATATATATATATATATATATATATATATATATATATATATATATATATATATATATATATATATATATCTTCTTCTTCTTCTTCCGTCCTTAGCCACCGACCGTCAAAGCAGTCAGTGGCCATTACGCCTAGTGGCGTCTTAGGGCAACAGAAGATAGGTTTTCTTTGCCATTGTTTCCCATCACGCCTATTGGCGTCTTTAGGGCAACGGCAAATCAATCCATTTGCTGTTGTTTCCGTAATCGAAGTGACTGGCAAACGGGTGATCAGCCCGTTGGATATATATATATATATATATATATATATAATATATATATATATATATATATATATATATATATATATATATATATTATAATATATATATATATTATATATATATATATACATACATATATATATATATATATATATGTATGTATATATATATATATATATATATATATATATATATATATATATATATATATATATATATATATATATATCTATATATATATATATATATATATAATATATATATTATTTTACACCTATAGAACCAATAATAATAATCAAGAGAAATTTACTGTTAATTCAGTTGAGGGCTTATACGATCAAAATTAATTTATATAATTGCTCTTCACAAAAGTTGTCAGGCAGATAAAAAATAGCATTGCTAAGACACATTCAGCATTGTTCTTGCCTCCTGAAATATCTTGTAAAGACTCAACTCCCTGAAGGAAGAAGCATCATCATCTTTCTTTTAAGGTAAATCTTGTGCGAAGGTAGACACCTTTGACAACCAACAAAGCACAGGGACAATAATTTGATAATTTAGAGATACCAGGTATAGGATTTGTTTACAGTCAGCTTTATGTAGTGCTAATGGGGGGAAAGAACCCGGACAATCGTAAAGGATATATTTGTCACGGGTTGCCTCCCCTTTCTCGGCAGTGATGATCCAACAATGGTCAAAGCATTGTGGATCTAATGTGGGTCTTTAGAGGTATCTACCTTCGCACAAGATTACTCTTGGCAAAGATGCAGATAGAAGGATGATGATGCTTCTACCATGAGGGAGTGTTCACAAGACATTCAGAAGTAAAGAACAATGCTGAATATGTCTTAGCAAAATTAACTTAGTATCTGCCTGCCGGCTTTTGTGAAGAGATATATTGTAAGACGTAGCTCGTTCAAGCCCCCAACTGATTTAACAGTAAAATGTTACTTTATTAGCTCGTTTATATATGAAAAATACTGATTCATAAGTGTGCACTTGTTTCTGTAATAATTGAACCAACTATGAATGTGTACTACATATAACAAAGTTAATGATCAGTTATCTTATAATACATGGAAATACATGAGAGCTGGTGATTTAATAAAAGGGTTCTCTTCCTTGAAAATTCGTTGGAAGCAGAATAGATTTGATTGTATGAAATGTATATTTGGGCTCTGGCCTGAAAAAGTTTGACTTAGCATCTAGAACGATAAAGTATTCTGTTGACTGCTCCGTCCATTGTTGAGTTTTGAGGCGAGGGCCGGTGTTGCAGGCAGGACGCACTTAACGTTAGGGAACACTGTACATGACAGTACCGGATACTGTACAATGTGCGGTACCTAGGTACCACGCACAGTACAGTGAACCTTACCTGCTAGGTAGGAAGCAATGAACGTGGGTAGGAATGACTTAACATTTTAAAGGTAAAACACAATTGGAAACCCGTACATACATATAAAAAATGCTGTATTGTTTGCATTGAGAAATGCATTGGCCAATAAAACCAAGGCAATAATACATGATAATTGCGTGATTTTCCTACTTGGCAGTGTATAAGTAAAGAGTATTAATTTAGTAAAACTGGATAGATGACATTCCTTCGAAACATACATCTAACCAACGAAAATCAGTATAGGTCCAAGCTGTTAAAAATATAGTATATTACTTATGTAGTAACTACTATTACCAACGGAGCATTAAAACATTATTTTTACCTTAATATAAATAAAGTCTAATAATTTACCGTCATCTGCTCGTATTGTGAAATAAACCTTCTCTTTGGCCAGAACGTACTATCGCTGTGCAGGCAACAACAGAAGCATATTTTTCCTCAGTAATAACTTTAATTGTAATAAAGTTCAAGTTGTAGAAAAATGGCTGTTTTGAATTACGAGACAAGAGCATATTAAAAAAAACTAGAACACTAATCTTTATGAAAGCTTTTAAAGAATCATATTTAGTTTAATGTTAACAGTTTTTACATCTGATTAAAATTTCAAACACTAATAATTTGGAATTGTGGTTGTGCACACAATCAATTACTTACAGAAGTCAGTTATTTTAAAACTCATTAGTGAAGCTATAAGAAAGGAGGAATCTTTGTAAATCAAGACAAATGGATGCAGCACTTTTGATTACCGTTTTCATCTAAATATGTAGCTAATATACAACGTTACTTTCACGTACAGAAGTTAATTGTTATCACAAAAAATATTGTGGTCCTCTTTTAACTAATCTGGAAACATAGTGTTTATCTTAGAATACTCCTACAATACGTGACGTAGGATATGTGATTATAAATCGTTACACAGTTAAGCCTATCAACTGGAGTTTTAACCACTACTTATAGAAACATTTCTTTATTGTCACTTTTGTGTTGTACCAAAATTATTCATTTTATGCCAATTTAAAGCACATACCTATCTACAAACTGATTCATATTACTAGAGATATTTAGTCGAATTCGGAAAGGTTCTTTTTTGCAGTTTTTAACATACGTATTTACATTGTAACATACGTATTTACATTGTAACATACGTATTTACAGGAATGTATCTACCCATAAAACAATAAGCGTATATAAATTATAATAATACCGTTAAGAGCAGTGTCGTTTTAAAGAGTTGTTTTCAAGCTAATTTATAAATGGTCAATTGCTAATATCGGCTGTTCATCAGACCCATTTGTGGATAACAATTAATCACATTGTCTTTGAGTGTATGACAGCCCAGCACATGTTGATATCACCCTTCTCTGATGTAGAAATCCATTTTTTGTCGGTATGTTGCAGGGTAGGCCTTGTGCATGTTCCTGGTGTGCTCAAGGGCTCAGCAACCTCGACCACGTGACACCGTTTGCCTTAAGACTTGCTGTGATCAATAAAATACAAACACAAACGTGAGCAGCTCATGTGCAAAAAAGCTTTAAAAATAACAAACGGTGAGGTTTCATGTGGAAATGGGGCAAGATACTCAGATCAGAACCTCAAAATAGGCAGGAGATTATATACTGACATCTTTCAATATATGTGCACTTAGGTGCATTCAAAACAATTTAATAGACATATACTGTCGTCTTCCATTTAAGTACAACATAAATTCTCCTTAATTTATCCTTTGCAGGCTTACAATAGTTTTGAAATTCAATGGAACGGCAACAGCGAGTGTCGAGAAAATCCACAGATTGAATGGACGTTTTATAAAATATCAGAAGATGTCCGACAAAATCCAGAACAATGCTTATATCATGAAAATGTTATGGAAGAGAAGTACGTACGTAATAAATGTATGTATCTTATTCGTGTGTGTATCTGCGTATTTTCTGTGACTTCTAACCAATTGACACAAGCCAGCAATACACTTATGATCCACTTTTCTTACACTTGGAATACTGTCTTTCTCTTCCGCAGTACGATAATAATCTCTGATTCCCCCATATATAAAAAAGTACAGCAACACATAACAACATGAAACTCACACACACAGATACATTTATGCATGCCAAATAATTCTTTCAAAGATTTTGAAATGACGCTGTAAAATGTGTCGGAAAATGATTTAAAGACCCCCCCCCCCCCCCCACCAATCCTTCCCGAAATAAAAAACGATTAGGTTTGCATCAGAGAGAAAGGCACATACATTCATACAAAAATAGTACTGTTGCGGTCATTTTTGACGGAGTTTCACACATCAATTTATTTGTCGTATTTTTTCACCCTGGTCAAAGTTAGGGAACTATGTCTTAACTTTGCGGTGTCAGGTTGATTAGGGATTATCTCCCCTTTTGGTTCATTCATTGTGTTTGACCAGTATTGAGATAGGGTCAAAGGTACATAGTTCTGGGCCATTGCCCATGCGCAGTTTGGAGCGTGAAGGGTTAGACTTCCGTGAGGTAGAGATGTGAACTGGCTTCTGTGGGACGTAAATGTCCGTTGTATTTTGGGGAAGGAAAATCTTCGAAGTGACTGCGTTGTGAGTTTTCCCCAGTGATTTACTGTACGTCAGGAATGACGACAGTGTTGTTTCTTGTGTTCTGAGGATTCTGTTCAAGGTAACACCGACTTTATCATTATTACGCATTCGGTTGCAGAACTTGTTAAAGGCTTACCTAGCCAGTGAGAACAGCTCACAGTTCCTATAATACAGAACCTATATTTTGTGCTTGAGGTAGCCATTTAAGACTATTCGTCTTCATTTGATCAGAAGTCCAGTGACGAAGTTATATATGGTGGAAACCGCAGGTTGGCGGTATATTTATACAAACATTATAGCAGGGTTTTATTAACCTGCTTATGAAGAATACACAGCTGACGTCATATTGAGGCCCTGTGTTTCGGCCAATACTCTACAGCATGATAAGATGCAACTGACGTGTCATGCCAAGTTGAACGACGGCCCTGGTAATATTATTACATGATTTAGGAGCTCGTCTTTTGTATGACGGAGTTATTAAGGTATCTGACGCGTTAAGTCAGGGATACCAAAGCGGCATTGTGAACTGTACTTTAAAGGACATACCACTATTGACCATGCCCATATATTTGAATGTTTTCCAGCCTTAGAATGCCTGATATGTACCAATCGATTTCAGTTAACATGATGTACATGATCCTGCTTACATTGACTGTTCCTGTGATACTACTGTTAGTCCCTGTGATTAAATGTGTGAACTGTTACCAGTAGTTACAACCATCATTGGCTTCCGTATGAGTGTGACTGGGTGAATTGTCTACATATATATGAGCCTAAACGCATTCTTGTCTCTACACACCCATGTCTCACATCATCATCATCATCGTACAAGAACCATGTATGCTGTCAGCGTGAGTGACCTAGATCTTCACCGCACCATTACACTGTTCAGGTGACATCAACACGCATACCTGGCCAACTACACATCAACATTAGGGGATCCCACGAAAACACAGTAACATTTCTGGCGGACTAGTTCCGTGGGCTTTTCGGCTACAATTTTGGTTTCTGCTACATATTGGAATGATCAAGGTTGACAGCTTATAAATAACACAGGACAATAAAATAGGTCATCGACTGTTGACCCACATAAACAGTGTTAGCATCTGTGTGATAATGCTACATGAACCACAGTTGGTACAAGTACTGGGAGTTAGCATCTATGCAATATTGCTACGTGGACCACAGCTGCACACAAGTCGATTCCTTATTGTAAACAGTACTCAAAACAAATCTTAATTTTAAAATGATTATACAAGTAGCACGACCTAAATTGCTAGCTAAACTAACTACTGAGAGTATTCAGTAAGTTAAAAGTCAATCCACTACATTAAAGCCAATATGTGGGAAGTCAGTAAGTTAATAGTGAATCCACTATTAGGTCAGTAAGAAAAAGTTAATCCACTACGTTAAAGTCAATATGTGAGATATTAGTAAGTTAAAGATTAATCCACTACGTTAAAACCAATATGTGAGAATTCAGTATGTTAAAACTCAATCCACTACGTCAAAGCCAATAGGTGAAAAGTCAGTATGTCAAAAGTTAATCCCATACGTTAAAGTCAATAAGTGATAAATCAGTCAGTTATAACATTATTATGTCCGCGAAAAGAATTATCTCCATAAATCGTCTGCCAGCATGTTCTTTGGTACATTAAAGAGAAAGTCCATAACAAAAGTGATTGACGTTGAAAGCACATCCGATATATTTCGTCTCTTCCTGCAGTAGCTGAATATAAGGGATTAACTAGAGTATGTTCATGAAACGATGGACAAAACATCTTTCAAGGCCTAAGACCCAACGATCTTCAGAAGAAAATAAAATTTTGGTCAGGTTACATTAAAATTTTATTACCTGAAAAAAAGATTTGATTGAGGGGATTTTCATCATCCCATTCTCTTGTCCATTTAAGTCGAGGAAGATGAAGGGAACTGTGGTAAGACGTGGTACAATGGATGGGTATGAAAAAAAAATCGAAAAAAGGTGATTCGTCTTACAAGGACAAAAGGCAAAGAAAATAGCTAACGTTACGGTCACGAGGCCTTCGTCAGGAAAATGAAAGAACGCGAAGGCCTTGTGAACAGACCTGTTCGCGGGCAGCAAAAGTGTTAGGACTTCGATGCCTTAAGGGAAGTACCACGGTTTAATTTTTATATTTATTTAGGTTCTTATGTGTCCTATCTAGCCTTCACTTTCTTTCCTTTCCCTGACGAAGGCCTTGTGGCCGTAACGTTGGCTATTTTCTTTGTCTTTTGTCCTCTTAAGACGAATCACCTTTTTTCGATTTCTTGTCCATTTAATGTCAGTAGGCATAACCGTCTTCGTAAGGGAAGCTAGGGCTGACGACATCAACCCTAAAACAAACTAAAATTTCTACAGAAGCAAACAAAGATGATATAATTGAATCCACCGTCACGCTGACATGGCAAAACAAATATACAACCTCTCAATAATGCCCTGCCATTTTTCATGAATATCTTCATAAAAAGAGCTATACTCCACGCCAGAGACCATCTCCTTAGAAGATGGGTGGTCAGTCCAGTTGCTCATAAAACCACAACCTACCAAAACAATGGCCGCACATATTATTCAACACAGCATCACTTTGCGTCTACCAAATTAGCAAATTTTAATCACTCACATGTAACAGTCCTCACCTTAAAAAATACAAGGATGACGAGATGCAACAAACAAAGCAATCAATGATACTCCAAGTGTAATGTGTGTCTTCTAAGGTATATTCCTTTGGACAAGGTTACTCGTGGCAGACATACACATTAAAAGATCATGATGCTTCTACCTTAAGGGAGTGTTTGCAGGATATTCAGCAGTCAAGAACAATGCTGAATGTATCTCAGCAAAGTTAACTTAGCATCTGCCCGACCATTTGTGAAGAAATATAGTATAATGCTCTGTTTAAGCGTATTAATGACTGAGATATATGGGTACATTTTACTAAAAATGATTACATCAACTATAAATGTGTATATATACTTACTTACTTAGTCGTTCCCCTTCTACCGTGAGGTGTAGAGGTTTGGAAGAGAGAGCGCAAGACTATCCTATCGGCTGTCTTCCTCCTGGCCTGGTTCCATTCTAGTCCTCGGTCCTTCAAAGAATGTCTAATGTTGTCCTCCCAGCGGACTCTGGGTCGTCCTCTGGGTCTGGATCCTTGGCTCTTTGTTTCCCATGCTTGTCGTGGTATCCGATCTTCTCCCATTCTGCAGACATGGCCAAACCATCTTAATTGGGACTGTTCTACTTGGGTCTGTATATATACGGATAACAAATTTAATTTAATAATAAATTATATTTAACAGTGTAAAAAACGAATAATGCTTTAAAAAAATTAACACAGGAGAAGTTATGGTTATTTAAGGGAATGCTAGTTCTTGGGAAAGTTCACTTGGCAGCTTTTAGGTGTGTACTTAGCTGCCATAAGTGGTCGGTTGGTCTCTGCTCCAGCTGATGTTTGGTTCTGTGCAAATTGTAGACTGGCTCACGCTCGTCACTGGTAAAGTCTGGTAGTTGCGCCACGTTCTAAGTAGAACAAAGAGTAATCACGAATCTGGTCCAGCGTCTTCAAGACCCGTCTGATGATGGTGTCTAGCGTTGACTGCAGGCCACTTATACCACACACTTGTTCCACAGATATCACCCTCAATTGGTACCACCTACCAGTAGCTTAAAATAAGAGAAAAACAAATACTCTCCGGATTATTGGGTTTCCTGACACAAAAGAAGGTGTCCCCTCTTTCCATTCCACCATGCCATCTGCAGCAGGACTTTATCCTCTATGTGCATTAATATTAATCCCTGTGGGCGGAAAACATCATTTGCATTTGTATTGAACATGTTTACATTTACATTCGCATTGGTTGAAACGGTTAGTATAATATGTATGTACCTCAGTTTTATCATCATCCACTTCCTGCTCCATATGTAACTTGGGACTACTACTTCTATGAGAAAGCCGCAAAAAAGCAGTCACCAGCTCTTGCAGTGGTAGTTTGTTAAACCATAATTCTAAATGCTGTTATTGCCAGCCTCGTATGACTTGGTCATCCACTAGCAATTTTCACAATGTATTAAATGCAAAATTTACAAACATAAAATGTACAACTTACCCCTAAATCTCTTTAGGGAATCCGGTCTTCTGGCTCAGAAAAATAGTTAAGGTAAATTGTTTAAGATGCCTCTTAAACGTGATGCGGGGTATTACTTTGCAAAAAGAATCCAACTATGACTTCATGTTCAGGTTTCTAGGGTTCCAGGATTTCTGTATTACTGAAATTAGAGTTTTCCCGGGATTCATGTCCCACAAGATGCTCAGATACGGTGTTGTGGTGAGATCAGTGATACCCTTGATCAAAAGTACATTAATAATTAATTAAATAATTAAAAAGTAGTTAAAACTATTACAAACCCGTGTTTGTTGCCCGACATCATCACCGGTGCATCGGGGCAAGCTGTGTGTTGGAAAGCGTTCGCGCTGAGAAAAATGATAAGCCTATCCCAAAACCCGTCCGCGTTTTCGTCACTCCGTCTTGAAAATTTTGTAATCAACATTAAACGGTTTGCGTGCGGCATACTGCTTTCGCGTGTTAGAACGATAGGGGGGGGGGGGGGGGAGGGCAGGACCGAGATTGAGAGAAAAATGAAAGAAATGCTTTTTCTGAATCTTAAAATAAACTAATGCATTGTATTGTATCCAAGTCGCCTAGTAACCGAGGTTTTAAATCTTAGGCTATTGCGTAAGAAATCACGAACACTTCGTCCCGCCACTTTCCTTAGGTTAGACAGTTAACTACCATTCAAATAACCATTGGGAGAAGGGGAAGTGGGGGTAGACCGATACTGAAAGTCAAAGCTTAGAGTGACCTTAGTTATACAGAATAAAAGATGATTAGAATGATAGAATTAATATTATTACAATATATCGAATCCTCCATAGTCCTTACAAGAACTTAGATGAATCTTAGAAGATAGAGTTTATTAATATTATGGTTCAGAAAAAGAAAACCCAAAATGCATTGAAAAATACAAAAAGGCCAACAGCAATAAAGATTGTCATAAAACTTATACAGGCTGATAGGTTATAGTCTTCTGACCAATAATATGTTTCAATATAAAAAATCGCTCAAGTAATAACTAAGATATTGTAGAAATACTAAATATTTTAGTACAGGTTGACAAACGGACGATCGTTCTTGCTTATTTTATTGGTAACATTTTGGGACGCAATTTTGAAAAAGAGGTATAGGAGTGATTCAATTTGATTGGTTAACACTATGAGGAAGGGAGAGGCAGAATTGGTAGCCCAAAACTAAACATATTTTTGTATTGGAATAGCTAAGGCAGACTGACCAATGGACTACGAGACACATAGTATGTTTGGGGTTTTGTTTTTCAAAAAACTAAATTCAAAATTTGGTAGTCGCCTGATGTCATTGATATTAGCAAAAGCTTACAAGGCTCTTGGCCATTTGAATAGAAATTGTCTGTACTAAAGTACGATGAGAACAGAAGTGTTGATTGTAAAATAAATACTAATCTAACAGTCTGGACAGAGGCAGAGAAACTTAGGCCATATTTGCCAGTCATCGTTTACTTGTGTTATATTTCATTGAATTTGTGGTAAGAATGATTTATTTATTAATATGCCTTATTAAAACTGCGAAAAAGCTAGATACTGCTATTGGGAAAAGTGAAGGACATGCCGGAAGCAAAAATTATTGAGTCCTCATATTGAATTGTGTTTGAATGTTGCATATTGATTATTATTATTATTAGATCAGAATATGTTAGCAAGCCTCCGTGTTCCATGAACACTCATCAACATGCCTAGAACGTTTATAGTTAGGAAAAGAAGAGAAAATCATACAGAAGTAGATGTGTTTACTCCACGTTATTGTATTGAAGAAAACAATGGAAGACTACATTGGCGTATCCGCCATATGGACCTGAGGTGTGGTCACAGTAAGGTGAAGTCTTATGAATTAGGGGCTGGTGCACTTGTATGCACACGAGGCTGACCCCATCCCATCATGTATAAATAGTTAATGGAAGTCTAAGTCAGATATGAAAAGGCCAGGGTGTCTTTTTATTGCAGGGTTTTATTTCCTGTTACCAGCCGGTGACAGGAAACCTGATGAATATATTTGAAGACAGAAAGTATCCAATGAAAGTTTATACTGTCAGCAGTTAGCCAGGAGCTTCTGTGAACTGACATATTCTAGACAGAGCAGTGTTGGGCGTGTGAATCTTCATAAAGAACATAAGGTGATGTGCCATTAGGTTGGCACTCTGACAGTTCATCGGAATAAAGTGTTTTTCCCTTAAATTAACTTTAAAGATAGGGGCATGATGACAGTAACAGCTCCGCATATAAACGACTTACACTATTATGTACTAAATAACAGTCTGCGAATACACCTACAGGAACAATATATTAATATTATTCTTATCGGACAAAGAGTCAAATTTTAGTTAATCACTTGTAAAATATATTTTCCTCATTTTCAAAGACCTGTCCAAAAGAGATTGCAGGACAGGCAGATTAAAATTGTGCAAAAAAAAGAATTAATATTAAAAAAACGTAAACCACAGACTTATTACTTTACTATTAGTGTGTTATAGTATGTGGTTTTTACGTACCACCATTTCATTGCATTCCCTAGACACTAGCCACATCAAACACCACACACTAGAATTAAAATACAGCACCGTGTGAGATCTAGAGAGGTAGCGTTAGGTACCCTGAAACTCATCATCATTTTCATCAACTATTAGAATCAGGGTCTTACATAGCTTGACCTCACACGGTTGACACATACACAGCAATCTTTCCTTCATTATAACATCATAACTTCTCCAGCAAATTATACTTGCTACATATATTGGGACGCTCGCCCGGGGATTTTTAAATTCTTATAACATTACTACATAAATTGGGGTCATGTTCTGGGATTTAGCATTAACATCATTTCTATTTTACCCAGGGAATCTCCATTATTAATATTACCCAAGAATTTGGGAAATTGACAAATTGTCAGAGCCTGGAATAATTTAATTAGAGTTGTACTTATTTTAGAAATTGAGTTAGAACATTTTAGAATTGATCAGATAGCGGACTTGGCAAAGTTTCGATCTGCTGCTGTGCAGACTGCCATAGAGATGGGCATGGATGGGCCAGAGTTGGTCCAGTATGTAACCTCAGAGTGTGACAAATATATTGATAGAGAAGATAAGAAGTTAGAAGCAGAAAGAAGATTACAAATTGAAGCAGAAAAATAAATTAAAAGATTACAAAGTGAGGCTGATAAAGAGGCAAGGGCAATTGAGGCTGAAATGAAAAGGAGGCTAGGGCATTAGTAGCTGAGGTTAAGAAGATGGAGGCTGAAGAAAAACGACTGTAGATGGAAGCAGACAAGGAGGAGAGGAGATTACAGAGGGAGCATGAGTTACGTCTAAGGGAGTTGGAATTGCAAGGCCATGCTCCTGAAAATGAGCACAGCCCATCCACCTCCGACTCTGCTCCAAGTCAGGGGGCCTCCAACTCAGCCATGGGGTTCCATTTAGATCATTTTGTTGAAAAAATGATGACATAGAGTCATTCTTAAGCAGATTCGAGGTACTAACTACAACCTATGGGTAAGAAAAAAAAGGTGGAGTCTCAAGTTATCCCAGGGTCTTAGGGGAACAGCTTATGAAGTTTTTGCAAAAATGAGCAGGGATGACCAAGACAATTATGACATGTTAAAGCAGGCTCTTTTGATTAGATACGAGAAGAATGGTGAGTTTTATAGAAAAAGGTTTAGAAATGCCAAGCTTTTGTCTGGGGAGACATACCACCAATTTTCTGCCAGATTGGAAACCTATTTGGAGAAATGGACTGCTCTGGGGAAAACCCAAGATCTTAAAGAGATGATCATGATAGAGCAATTGAGAGAGTCCATGGCTCCAGACCTGAGAAAGTTTCTCATGGAACAAGGTGCAGAGAGGTTGGGTGAGGTACTTAATGTCGCTGAGAGGTATCAGGCTACCCAGGCAGAAGTAGCTGGCGCAAGAAAGAAACATATAGATAACAATAAAGCCCCACAAAAGTCAAATACATTTAAGAATAGAGATCAGGGAAATCGAGGTAAGCCCAACTTTGATAGGCCAAGATTCGACCATAGAGATAGAAACCCACAGTTCAATGACTGAAAATTCAATGAAAGAATATCTGTCAACCAAGATAGGAAATGGTGTAAATGGTGTAAGAGGGACAATCATGACACCAAAGACTGTAAAAAGAAACCTCCTTACTTCGCTGCAATGAAAACGGGGAACAAGGGATTAAAGGCAAAACCTACTGAACAGCAGGAACCTTATCACCCCCCAGTCTGTGAAGATGTAGTATGTAATGGGGTCACCATAAGATGCCTATATGATACTGGATTAGATTTTGACTCAGTCGTGAGCTCTCACCTGGTGCATGCAGATCAATACACCACAGAGATCCAAGCGGCAACCAAGGACGTAGCAACCATGACACTTCCCATCGCCAGGATAACTGTGAAAATTCGCTATGTGGAAGGAGTAATCAAGGCAGCAGTGATAAACGAACCAATCTACCCTGTGATATTGGGGTGTCGATATGTGTTCTTGGGAAATCCCAAAAGACCTGTGATCATGGCCACAGTACAGACCAGGTCTCAAACAAAGAAGGAGGAGGAAAACCCCATAAATACTCATCCAGAGGAGATGAGGAAGGCACAGGCTGAGGATAGGTCACTGAAGCCGTGTTTTAAGAAACTCCCAAAATCCCATACCCCTCCTAATAAAGGAGAATTTTATATGAAGAATAAACTCATATATAGGAAGGCTGGAACTGGTTCAAATGGTCACGGACAGCTGGTACTTCCCACTTCATATAGGGAAAAGGTGATGGAGTTAGGACATGCTATCCCTTTCAGTGGTCACATGGGGATTAGCGCAACAGGACAGCGTATAGCTTGTCATTATTTCTGGCCAGGAATAACGGAAGATATAAAGAGATATGTAAAATCCTGCCCAGAATGTCAAAGGGTAGCTCCAAAGCATTGGACTGCACCTGCAACTCTAGGGGAGATGCCAATAGTGGGAACCCCTTTTGAAAGAGTTGCAGTGGATATTGTGGGACCTCTCACACGAACCAAGAGGAGGAACAGTTACATCCTTACTCTGGTGGACACTTGTTCTATGTGGGGAGAGGCGGTAGCCCTGTCATCAATCGACTCGAAACATGTGGCAGAGGCATTACTCACCATATTCACTAGGTTAGGTTTCCCTCACCAAATCTTGACTGATAATGGATCACAGTTCAAGGGGAGACTAACTGAGGAAGTTTTCAGGATCTTCCAAGCCAAGCACTTTCATTGTAGTCCGTACCACCCCCAAGGGAACGGCCAGGTGGAAAGGTTCAACGGGACACTTATATCCATCCTGATGAAGTTGGCACATGAAAAACCGGATACATGGGATCAATACTTGCCCGCGGCACTCTTTGCGTACCGGGAAGTATCCCATAATTCGACTGGAATGGCACCAGCGACACTACTATTTGGTAGGCCAATTAAAGGTCCATTGGAAGCCTTATTGAGGACGTGGACAGATGAGAAGGCAGAAGAGACTGTTACCTCATCATATCAATATGTGAACGAACTGACCACTCGTTTAAAAACTGGCTGGAAAATTGCAAATGATAACTTAAGACAAGCCAGGAAGAAACATACTGCATATTACAATAAGAAAGCGAAGGATAGGGAGCTTGCTGTGGGGGAGAAGGTGCTTCTTCTACTACCCGGTAGTAGCAATAAACTTCAAATCGGATGGCAAGGTCCATATACAGTTTTGGAAAAGGTATCCAGAACAAACTACAAGATAGACAAGAAGGGAAAGGAAAAAGTCTATCACGTGAACCTCCTAAAGAAATATCAAGAAAGAAGTAATTTGGAAGGAACACACTTAATGACCTTGGCCATAGCAACCGAAATGAAAAATGAACCTCTCACCTCTTTTGAATATCCACTGAAACCCTGTGAAACGTTTGCACAGGTGAAGATCAGTAATCACCTGACAAAAGGACAGAGGGAGAAGATTCAAAAGGTTCTGGAGAAACATACAGACGTGTTAACGGATAAGCCGGAGCACACACAAATTTGTTGGAATATGATATGAAACTACTAGACCCAACACCCATCTGTATGAGCTCATATCCTATCCCATTCGCAAAAGAAAAAGCTTTGAAAGAGGAGATAGATTATTTGTTACAAGAAGGGATTATTTCTCACAGTGAATCTCCTTATAGCTCTAGTGTGGTTTTGTTGAGAAAACCATCTGGGGAACATAGACTGTGCATAGATTACAGGAAACTGAATGCTGTCACAGAAAGTCAGGTGGATCCATTACCTGATACTAACCAACTGTTTGCCAGACTGAATAAGGCAAAATATTTTTCCAAGGTAGATCTCAGTAAAGGGTATTACCAGATCCCAGTGAAGCCTGAGATTCGACCTTATCTGGCGTTTAGCACATCGGAAGGGCACTATGAATTTAACATGTTACCGTTTGGGTTGAAAAATGCGCCGAGTGTGTTTTCCAGAATGATGCGAAAACTGTTGGAACCGCTGAAAAATCAATGCATCTCCAATTTCATGGATGATATTCTTATCGCGACGGAAACATTTGAGGACCATGTTAACTCTTTGAACATGCTGTTTGATAGACTCAGAGAGGCAAACTTGACTGCTAGACCAACGAAATGTTGTATAGGATGTAAGGAACTAGAATTCTTGGGACATACTGTACATCAAGGTAGCATGACCCCTGACCCCAAGAATCTTGAGAAATTGCAGAGAGCACCCAGATCACAGACCAAGAAAGATGTGCGATCTTTTGTGTCACTTTGTGGCTTTTATCAAAAATATATTAAAAACTTTAATTCTGTGTGTGCGCCTCTGACAGATTTGACTCGTAAAGGAAAACCTGATAAGATTGAATGGTCGGCACAGTGCGAATTGGTTTATAATGAATTAAAACAAAAACTCACTAGCAGGCCGATTTTGAAATTACCTGATTTGACTCAGGAATTCGTGGTAAGAACGGACGCTAGTAATGTTGGGCTTGGGGGGCCACTTTGTTACAGAGGTCCTCTTCACCAAATGGGGAATTAAAAACCCAGTCGCTTAATGCCAGTCGCAAGTTAAACACTTTTTTAGTAGACACCCTCAGAAAGAAAACCAGATAATTTGCATTATTGAGTAGTTGACTTATTTGATCAAATGTGTATCACAGATACCCGTTGCTTGTTCTTAAACAGGGGGATGTTGTGGTGGAGATGCAGTTTAATACATTTCGATTAAATTTCAATTAATACTTTAATAAAGAGTCCTAAAAATTAGGAAATAAACTCATTAAAAAAAGGGTTCACAAAATGTTGGTTGGCAGACCTTTTCGCCTAATGACACCCGCCTGAAGAAATCGAGCAGAATAATCATACAAAAGCTTAGTTTCGTAGTTAAGTTGAATCTATGTGTATTCCACAGATTTTTTATAAACTGTGACCAATGGGTGCTTCGATCACTCCAGTCGTGAAATTTGTTAAATTTGTAATCGATATGAAACAAGTTTCGCGCGCGCCATACTGGTCGCTTGAGTGAAGAATACGAAGAAAAAGCTTGTAAAAAGTTGAAGTCTAAAATAAACTATACAATTGCCCGTGTTTGTTGCCCGGACATCAAGTGTCCTACGCGTAGTAACCGAGATTTGAAGGCTATGCGTTGGAAAAGTTTTACCGTTTATTTACCCAAAAAATCGCCTACTTCGTTAGGTAACTTGAGAATGTAAACTAAGATTCAAAGAAAATCTATTGGGGGAAGGGGAAAACTGGGTGGTAGAACGATGCTGGAAGTGAAAACTTAGAGTTGACTTTTTTCGTTATACAAAATAAAGGTATTTTATCGTCCAGACAAAGTCAGAATGATAGCAATTAATGATAATTACATATATAAAATCACTCCATAGTCCTTCCCTAAAGCGTTATGACTTAGCATGAATATTCATGTAGGAAGATAGAGTTTATGTATCTTATGGTTCAAAAAAGAAAAACCCAAAAATGCATGGAAAAAAATACAAAAGTCGTTAGCGACAATAAAAAAGATGACCTTAGATGAAAATTATATAGGCTGATAGGTTATAGTCTTTCGTATGACCTCTAATTATGTTTTAATTTTAACTATCAAAAATCGAAGATCAAGTTAATAATAAAAATGGGTTCAGACAACAAAAGAAAAAACCAAATATGCATGGAAACCAGGTTGACAAAAAGGACGATAGTTTCTAGGCGTATTTAATTGGTTATAACCATAGTGGGGGGACGCGAATTTCGAAAAAGAGTCATGAGGAGTGATTCAAATCCGATTGGTTTGACACTAGGTGTAAGGAAGGGAGGTACAGGAAAATTGTTAGCCAAATAAAACTAAAAATATCTTTTCGTATTGGAATAGCTTAAAGCAAGACTGAAACCAAATGGAATACGCGGGGACCACATGGTGGTTTTTTTTTTTTTTTTTTTTTTTTTAAGTTTGGGGTTTGTTTTGCTTTTCAAAAATAAATTCAAAATTTGGTAGTCGGCCTGAATTTCATTGGGCCAGCCCAGATAGATTATATTAGCAAAAGCTTTAGATGGCATCGTGGCCATGTTTTAAATACGAAAATATTTACTCAGTAACCCCAATTTACTCGATCGAGACTAGACAGATTGAACATGTTAAATGGTAAAATAAAATAGATAAAATGTTGAAACAGTCTGGACAGTCGGTCAGAGAATACTTAGCGCCAATATCTTGCTAGGTCATCGTTTTTGCACTTGTGACATATCCATAGTTTCATTTGAAATTTGTCCACCAGGTATGTAGATATGATTAATATGTTCTTATTATGCCTTATTAAAATACGGCATAAAAGATATGATATTGATTATTGGGAAAAGTGAAGGATCTTGCTAAGAGAGGCAAAAATTATTGTGAGTCCTCAACATTGAAACTGTATTTGGAATGTTGCATAATGTTGATGGATTAATATTTATTTCATTATTATCTATCAGAAATATGTTACGCTAAGCCTCTCGTGTTCCGATGAAAACTCATTCATTTCTAACATGCTACCTATAGAGCGATTATAGTTAGGAACAGAAGAGAAAATCATACAGGAAGGAGGAAGTGTTCACTCCATTTTATCTGTATGGAAAGAAAAAAAAACTATGTTAATATTTTAGACAGTGGCGATCAAATTCGCCATATCGGGACCTGTATCGGTGTGGTCACACAAGTAGGGATGTTGAAGTCCATTTGAATTAGGGGGCTGGTGCACTTTGTGATGCCACACGAGGCTGGGCACCATCATCCCATTCATGTATAAATAGTTAATTAGAAGTCTCATTTCAGATGTGCGGCAAAAAAGCGCCGAGGGTTGTCTTTTTATTGGCAGGGTTTTATTTCCGCGTGTACATCCTGCAGCCTGGTGACAGGGAAAAACCTGATGGAATATTAATGTAATAGGACATGAAAGTCTCAGTGACCAACGTTTCATACTTGTCGGCAAATTTAGACAGAAGGACGCATCTCTGGATCGTGCATGTTTCACAATATCTCTATCTCTTGCAGATGCAAGTGTTGCGCGTCTTAGTCTCTACCTTACAGATAATGAATAAGGTGATGTGCCATTAGATTGGGCCATCTATGACATTTCCATAAGGAGAATTAAAATGTGTTGTTTCCTCATCAAAAATTAACTCTTAATAATGTACCCATAGAGGCATGATGTACAAAGATAAAACCCCGCAGCCATCTCACTAACACTTATAATGGCCGTACACATATTATGTACTAAAAAAACATTATGTGAATCATACACCTACAGGAACAATAGATTAATATTATTCTTATCGGACAAAGAGTCCAAAGTTTAGTTAATCATTAGTTGTTAGAATATAATTTTCTCCTCATTTTCAAAAAAGACCTGTCTAAAAGAGGATTGCAAGGAGAACAGGCAGATTAAAATTGTACATAAAAAAAAAAAAGAATTACGATGTTCAAAAACTTAAACCACAGAAGACTTACTACCTTTACTTATTAGTGTGTTTTAGTATGTTGTTTTGATGAACCATCATTTTCATTGCATAATTCCAAGACACTAGCAACATCAAACACCACACACTAGAAATAAAATACAGCACCGTGTGAGATCTAGAGAGGTAGCGTTAGGAGTACCCTGATAATTAATGTACATCATTCATTTTCATCAACTATTAGACTCAGGGTCTTACATAGCCCTTGATCTCAACACGGTTGACAGAGACAGAACACTCTTTCTTCTACTTTATAACATCATAAACCTCTCCAGCAAATTAAACTTGCTTACAGGTAAGACTTCCTTTTTAAACGTTATATAAATTTTGATCCTATTACATAACTCTGGCTTCTTGGTTGTCTTCATGAAAAGTTGAATTCCACAAAGTGCTCTGGAGACTAGCGAAAAGTGCCAGATTATAATAAAAAATTGCAAACTTTCGCCCACGGCATATGTTAAGTTACTAACTGACAGAGGTTACCAGTTAAGACCATTTTGTATATAACATCTAAAATTGCCAAGGCAATAGCATTCAACAATGCGTGTTATGGACAGGGTTACCCCCAACACACATTTTCTGAGGGAAAAATTTTCGCGTGACAACATAAGATTGTGATTTCAAAGGACATTGTCCACATAAGGTAGTTTTGTTTTTCCGTCTAAGCATTGATCATATTTACAAACTCACAACTTTTCTAAAATTATTACTTATCAAATATTCACAGAAGCTACTACAACACATTTGTTTTATTTCATCTTAGGTGCTCATGTCTGCAATAATGTCACCTATGAGGATTATTTTACCGCACCGTATCTGTTGGGCAGAACACCGATCCGGGGTCGCGACCACTCATATGGCGATTGGTGTTCTCTTTGAAAGAACGAAAAAAACATAGGAGTGTCACAATAAGGGCAATATCCAGCGGATATACGCTCGAACTCGCATTGAGCCCATTTTCTACGTGGTTGTTTTACGGGAATAATACCGACGGCTCACCAATGTATGGGGATAAAAGCGCCGAGAATTTAAACACAGAATGGAATGGGGGGAGGGCGGCCAATATTGCCATCAACTGTGTCTCTAATGTGTATCTCAACCAGGAGTTGATATCATGTAATAACAGACATGAAAGGAAGAGAGTGTGAAACATTGATGACTCGGGCACGGTTTTCTCAGCTGATCGTCCGAATTGAGAAAAACGTGATTAATGGGCTGAGAGAGAGAGAAGAAGAGCAGAGAGAGATGGAGGATTGATGAGAATCATTGTAAGTAAAGGTGAGTAGTATACATGCCAAAGGCTTTGTTATAAGAATAGTCCTCCACAGCGTGAGTAGAAAAAGAACTAAGATCACGGTGGGAATTGATAATGAAACGATTTCCGTATATGCCTAAACATTCAATAAAGAAAGTTATATGAACAGGAATTGAAAAACTACAAGGCACATGATAGAGGTGGGGATTTATAAAACAGGAAGCGAATGTAAGCTATACTTCCGCAATCGAAGTGCTCATGTCAGTGGTCTCAAACATCGGGATTTTGGAATAAATATAAACATATTAGGGAGTGCCAAAAACTCACTCAGCTATGTCTGATAAGTGACCCTTTGAAACATTATATATACATATTAGAAGTTGAGGTTTTTTGGTCAGGCAGTAAAAGTTTTACGACTATCTTAACTTACCCAGTGGGTGGAGGCGGGTACCCATATTTAATAATTTACTAAAAAAATAAAAAATTCTAAATGCCCAACTAAATAGGAAGCAAACACAAAAACGTTTACAGACGGAAGCTGATTTCAAAATGCGTGAAGCACATGGTCAATAGATTATTTTATCAATACTAAATAAGTTGCGGGATGTGTTAGAACTTATTATCATAATATAACCGCGCCAGGATCATTTTTGTTTGGGTTTATAATATACGAAACATAAAATCTCTAGCTAAAGTCATTATACCATATATCTCTACTAAGAGTGCTAAGTTTATATGCGAAGCCATGCGGTACAACTTACTATGTTACGCTACAAACAATATAAAAAAAAAGAAAACACGTTTAAAGCGCGATGCAACAATTGGTATGTTCAAAATCATCAAAACCAAAAGAAGTCATGTGGTTGTATTTCTACTTGATGAGTACTAAGTGTATCAACTTCACTTAGTATAATGAACATAATAACCATATGTAACTACTTAACAGAGTTAAACAATGATGATGTCTCAGATGTAGAAAAAGCAGAAACAAACCTCCCTTTACATAAATAAGCCAATAATAAAAAATGCCAATATCGCCTGATATTCCACACATCTGCCCCATAGATGATAAGTTAACCACTTACGTACTATAGCTAAAAGCATGAATCCAATTAAGTAGATAAAATTTTTGTTGGTAAATTAAAGAAATCATAAAGAGACACACTTCCATAACGCATTAAAAACCAAGAAAGATACAAATAATTTGACTATGTGAAAAACATCACAAAAAAGACCACAATAATCCAAACAACAATAACCAACTAGAAAAAAAACACAACCCAAACTATGACATACACCAAAAATGAAACAAAAATTAAAAAACAAAAAACCAGACGAAAATACGATAAAAATAAAAAGCACCGTCATGAAAAGAAAAGCAATACTCCCAATAGTAAAAAATTTGCTCTCCCGCTAAAGCATACTAAGGAATGTATAAAAAACAAACTATTAGCATAATTAAAAAACATGAATGATCATAAAAATATTTAACAACTAAAAATTTTGAAAGACCTACTAAAAAATAACATAATAACTATCAATCAAATAACATAATCACTACAATGTAATAAAAAAAAATACAACTAAAAACAATTACCTACTGGGAACATCACATGTACAAACACAAAAAAAAACACATCATAAATAGACTTAAAACCCACAAGCCGTTAGCCTCCTATAGTCAATTACAAAAAACAATTGTCAACCTGTCAAAAATTAATATAATCTGGTCCAAGAACATTAAGTTTTGTATATACATAAAGATAAACGCTGATTAGTCCTTTTATATGTGCAACAAGATTTAGTGTTTACTAAACAGAACAATATTACCTTAGAAACTCCCCACCCACGCGAATTATTTGTGGCATGAGCGCACATGTGAAAAAAAAGAGTAAAATAGATGGTCTGAAGGTGAGGTGGAGGCTAAAGTCATTGAAATAAGATGGTGGGTAGGATGAACCAATTACACTGGATAAAGTGGTATTAGTATCCAAAAGAGAAATGGTGGACAGGGTAAGATTCAGAGGGGGTTTGCTTAACGTGCCGGTTGGGTGGCATGCGGTCGCTGTTCGGGGGCCGCGTCATAGTGTCAGATGCGATAGGTTCTTGTAATGCATAGCGATGTTGAGAGGATCTTTACGTGGGTGGGCGTTTTTCTATGTGAGGGTCCTGTGTTGTGGTTGTTAAAACACATATAGGATAAGTATACCTGCACCTTGAGAAAGTGCTTCAGTGAGGAATGAGGATGTTCTATTTTTACAAGCGGTATTATAGTCACAGATGGATGAAGCAAAATGAGCGTAAGGGACTGTATCGATGGGCACTCACAGACACCACGCCCCCCCCCCCCTCACACCCCCCCCCCCCCCCCACCCCCCCCCCCCCCCCCCCCCCCCCCCCCCCCCCCCCCCCCCCCCCCACCCACACACACACACAACGCACCATATAGATACAGATTGGATGTTTTACATGAGAACCGGCAAGACCAGATATATAAAACGAATGAAGAATGTTAGGACGTAGGTCCAAAAGAAAGATAAAAGGTGGGTCGTGTGTGTCGGTTTTTTAATATGTGTTGGTAATGAAGTTTGACGGAATAGGATATGGTATTATGCCCAGCCAATGAAGCTATGGCCAACGAGCTAGTCTGCTTGCGAATATATCAAATAACCTGAAAAAGTGGCCAACAGCAGGACGAAATCGGAAAGATTGGCAGGTTCGTTCTCACCCAAGTTCGCCATGGTGTGTGGATAACTATTCCAACTGTGAAATGAATTTACTGTGTAGCAGTCTCTTATGGATTTGCTCCCATGAGGTGGAATAGTCGAGAACGGCCAGCACTAACAACACATCAATATATCAAATCAAACATAAGAAAGAACAAAGAGAAATGAAGATAAAACTGAAACACCAACCAATCACACAGAAAACCGTGTGACATATCCAATGAGTCATATAGCAAGTTCGGCGTGTAAGGGGCCCTAGTAAAATAACATCATGGGAAAGGCCAGGAACGTGTGAGGGGGATGTTTGGGGGTAGACTGGGTAGTACGGGAGTATAAAATAGATTGGGGATTACTTAAATTATTGTATTTAAACTTAAACATGACTACCCGCATCTTGCGCGCAATAAAGTGAGGGCAAGACCTGGGTTGTAAATAACGTACGAATAGCTTATTTTCAAACAATGATGAATTCATAGTAAATTCAATTAAAACGACTAGGCCTAAAACTAAAAATTCCCAAAGGGGGATAGAGGACTAGTTTCGTGATCTCTTTGACGGGATAATTTAGGACTCAAATAACTGCGCTACCCTTTTACCATTCTAAATAATCGTGTATAGGTGTGGGCAAAACTGTGACGTCGGACGGGTGCACCCGAAGCTTTCGTGGAATGGGATTTCCATTGTTACGATTTAAAATGTCAGGGGTCTACCCCTGGGCTTTAGGTTAGGCTTCGCTAAGAGTGTGTGATATAAAAGGGTTGGCCTCTGTTCCGTAATAACTACCGACATTTTTACGTATTGATGGCGGGTAGGTTGGCGTATATGATCTATGTGCGGGTTAAAGAGCTTTATTATTTTTTAAATGGTAGTTGAGGAAAAAGATAACGAAAGTTGTATAAAAGATGTGAAAATGACGTAGAAGGATTCAATCGCTTTCGTTTGCGTAAAGTCGGACCCTTTAATACTGATCTTGGTTCTGTAATTGTTTTATAATTTAGTTATTGATTACTGGGGTTGAGATTTGGATTGAGTAGTGGTTTGTGACAAAGATTGTGTGGGGTAAATATCGCATGGACCATTAGTGATGAAACAAATACAGATAAACAATAAACCACAAATAACAAAATAGTCCAATACCTCGCACCCCCCCAAGACACAAATTCAGTTTGTGGTGTGAATTTTAGACTTTCCTTCTCCACTATCATTATAACTTTGTATCTATATTACTTGTTTGTTGTTTGTATTCGGTAGTATTCCTTATTCAAATATATACCTTAATATATTATTATTTCTACTTCTTTATAAAAATAGCCAGTTGTTCAATAATCGGTTGCAGCGTACTCTGCTTGCTTTATGCTTAATCATGTTCCGATTAGGTTCACTATGTAAGTCTAATATACCCCTACTGTTCTTATTTTGTGAGTTGTCTAGTATGTTTGATTTTTAATTATCACATCTACTGAATTTATACTAAATCCAGGAAAATCTTAGACACTGAACCGGGTGTTAAACATTGTCAGTATTCATTGCCTGCCAAACGGGGATTCCTAAATAAAGCGTCGCTCGCGGAGCGGCCTCGATAGTTCTAAAAGGTACATATCTTTTACGGATAAACTATTTCTTTCCTAGTTAGATGGTTCCTAGATGAATCCTGTCTCTTGGTATCCATGGGGTTTAAAATTTATTTATTTTTTTTCTATATAATTTATTTTTTATTTTTTCTTAAAAATTTTTTGCCATTTATTTAAAACTTTTTTTATAATTACATAGAAATCAAAATAACTTTTTTTTTTTTAAAAATATACCAATTTGGTACTGTTTTATACTTTATCTTACAATACAGTTTCAAACATAAGAACTTGTCTCATTGTTTGTTAGGAGAGTTATGTATAGCTTACGAGGGCTGCCGATTTACGAGTGTCGAACAATTTATAATAAACATACGTGTACTAAGGTCATCCGTTAATTCGGCATTCCATCGTTGAGTGATCTTAAACAACTAGGCGTACCTTGTCACTTTTACTGCAAAAACATCTTGTTTGATTCTCTCTAATATAAAATGTTGGATTACACTAACGTTTGGGCTAAAGAATGTAGTATGCGCTAGGACCCTAGATCCAGATTTAGTCTGGAATCTAATAATTATGGGGCTCTACCTGGGTTCTGCTGCTTCCTAAATAAAAAAATAATTAAATCTGCATAGTGTTCCCTTTTAGGAAACTATGTCCTGGGGGTAATCCCCTTATTGCTGAAATGAGTATTCCACCGAAATGCTAAATGGGTGTTTGTAGAATTCTCGTTACTAGGTTAATAGGACAAATTACTCGGTTGACGGCGTCATTCACTCTGGAACTATTCGCACTTGGTGTACCAGTTTGCCCGTCGCTAGAGTTCCTAGTATCTTCAGTAAAATATATCTTTGTGTGTACCGATTGTCGACGAGTCTCTAGACATTCTAAGTTGTCGATAACTTTCGCACCGCGCAATCAGCGCCTTATTTGAGGTCTTTAGTCATTCTCCTTGTGTAGAAGTAGGGAAGAGATCTAGTTTACACGATCTCGCGCCAATTGGTTTAAGTAGACGTCTAAAAGAGATGACGGTCGATAATCTATCACGCTAGTGGAGTCGAAATAGAGATGGATTGGGCTTCTATCATCGGCGTTGTCGCGATGATGTGGTGACGTATAAAGCCGAAGCCGATTTAAATTTACTTTCAAGATTCCTAGGTCAGCTATGATAAGGTGGAGGTTTTGGTACATCTCTGATCAGGAATCTGCGAATGCTTTAGTATACATCAGTCTTCTAGTGTTAACTTAAGTATTCTATTGTCTTGTAAGGCGTGTAAGGTAGCTGATGCACGTAAAACACGGGCCCTAGGTCTGCACCGCAATCGAGTACGCTTGATTCGCAATCTTAATTTGAGTATTAATAAAGTAATGTTACTCTTTTCTTATCCGTCTTCTATCAAGAGCTGTCGGATTGGAAGGTAGAGTCGGCTGACGCCACTCTGGAGATGGTGGTTGTTTCTGACTCGTTTTGACAATTTAGAGTCTTTATTAATCACTCGGGTTCTGATGTGTCTGGAATCCTCCCCGTATAGGTGTTGCCATACTGTCTGCTAATTATGGATTGTATATATTCGCATGTCAGAGATCAAGTCGGGTGGGTGGAGTATTCGCGTTCTGTCACGAACTTGTCTTGATCCTATATGCGTCTGAAACATTCTCGAAGTAGTTTAAAATCCATGTCATTCGGTACGGACGTCTATTTATAGCAGAGAGCTTTGTAACGCGGTTCGCTTATTTTATTATGGACTTTAGTGGGATATGCGCCAGAGGAACCCAGATGTACAATGAACGACAGTGTCTGTTATGTATACGGGGTCAATGAGACTCACTCCTTGTGCATTTGTTACGCTGGAGGATTGTCATACTCAGGGGTACGGCACAGGCGTGTTCAATGTAAAGGGTGATTTAGGGCCCAATTGGAGTATGTGGCTCTTGTGCCAGATTTTATGCGCAATCAAGGTCTCTTTTTTCAGAATAACTAGGTAGAAGCAACGACGGGACTAAGCTTGGACACGTCTGTAGGGACAGTTCCCCCCAATGCAAATATTTTAACTCAATTCTACTTTACTGACTGAGTAATACAATTGGCATAAATAACCCCCACGAGCGGGGTGACCGCAACTTTTCGCGTTATTGGCTAACTGAACTGTTGAGTCTAGACTGTCCGCAATTAGGGAGGACAGCGGTGACATTTGCAAGTAGATCCCCTTTGTTACCGGCGCGAATGTTCATAGGATGATCTTGTGTTCATGTTCTATTGGTGAAGGGGGTTAGCTCGTGTCTGAATCCCCCCGTGAGAATGAGGGGCTTTTCACCGATTCCCTCGCGAATTCGGCGCAAAGAGAGTTGAGGAGGGTCTTCATAACATTTCTGTATTGTCGTCACATGTAACTGTTGGGTGTCTGTGGCTAAAATTACTGTCTGAGGATGATCTAGTTTGTGCACCAGAACGTAGGTTCCCTATATCATTTAATACACGACCTGGTCATCAAATTCTTGCTATATTGTATATACATATACTTGGTGTGATGAGTTTTCAATATCGCCTTGTTAGGACCACACGAGCATCTACGAGATATTCTTACGAATCTGGTGGTACTTTTCCTTGGTTTGTAGTTCGTTCTGTCCCTGCTCTAACTTGTACGTCGCTCGGCTTCTAAATCTAACTATGTTTCAGCTCTTAAATTTCACCTTCTTTATTGAAGCATTCTGCGTTAACTCATCTTGTCTATTACTCACTCTATATTGAAAAATGTCGTTGACTTACCTGCAAAAATCACATTCCAATTATACAATGCATTCGTAAACCTATAACTGAACCTACATTTAAGGTCATAATATTTGATAAGTCTCTTGTCCATATTGCGCTATTATATGCAAAAACTGCATGCTCAAATGCTGGTAACCTATCTGTTGATCTTAAATTATACTTATTATACTTCTAAAACATATAACTAAACTAAATTATAATCCCCAGATACTCCAAAAAATTGATCTTGAGTATTCTGATCCCACTTTTACGGACATCTTTGATGAGACACGAACTGTAGACCTAGCCGATTGCTACTATACATACTTATCCCTCTCTCCTTTCCATCTGATTACTACAGAGTGAATTTCATAATATAATATATTTTTTCTTTAATAAACGTGCGTGAGAAGTCACCTTTGCTTAGTGTTTATTTCTTTTCCAACAGAACAGACATCCCCAACGCAACAACACATTTCCTAATATCACGGTGTCCAGACATACAAAACAAGAATCTCCCGTAGACCATAAACAAACAAACAGGCAAAAATGATAGTCGTTTAGCTCGTTTCACCTTTCATTCGAACGATCGTACCATAGGTCTGTTGGCATTGTCTTTCGGATAATTGCGCGATCCCCTCCTTTAATCATAAACTCTATGTGTACATAACACATATTTTAAATCGTTTTTTATTGCGACAACATACACGTATTATATCCATTAATATTCTCATCGATGCCGTCGAAAAGTTAGTCTACTCAGTTCTGACTCTTCCTCGACTACGCTTTGCTGTATTCATGACATCACCGTACGGTACTCCGTAACTTACGTCGTAGTTCTACGGTTGATTTACTATTCACTTTTATTTATTTTTGAATTTCTCATGATATAGATCCTTTGTAAATGGTGCCTCCTTCACCTCTCATCAGCTCGTTACGATCCATTCGGTTCGTAGATGGACTTTATTTGTTCTCAGGTCATTCAATTCATTGACTGGTGCCTTTCGTTTTCATACCCGCTCAGGATAGTCTTTCAGGACTTGTTTCGTATCTCTAGTGATCTATATCTAAAAACTATCAGGTGGGCCGATTCAGCTTGATACGTCCAACGTGTCCATTGTATTCTCTGCTCTACTCCATGGTACCAATAAATCTCACACACTATAAATCTTTTAGGGTGGGGGGGGGGGTTATTCCGATTATCTTACTATAATTAACGATCGCTTTATCGTTCCTAAGTGCATTAGCAGTTCTATAGTGGGGTGAGAGTAGACTGGTTCCTTTAGTGAGATGTATAGCTGTGTCTCCCCCTATAACATCTCACCTTACTTATTACGTTCTGAGTTAATTATATTTTTTTTATTCTAACTAACTTTAGCCATAGAGTCCAGAGTTATGCTTTGATGAGAATAAGAAGTTAACATGTTGCCATGACAATATCGATCTCTGATGTGTTGGAGTTAATCTCATTTATATATGTTCCGATTTAAGCTGTATCTGAGGTTTAGTTTGAGTAATACCTTCTAGAAGAGATGAATGGTTTCAGAAACCAAGGTATACGCGGATGAACGTTATGCATGTGAGTTGTGTAGCATAGGGAGCAAGTAACGTGATGAGAATGCGTCATCTGTCCACTCGGATGTCGACTATTCTGGGCGAAGAACTAGAAGATATCGTATCGACGATCGCAGAGGACCGATGATGCCTGACGTGTTCGTCCTCCGTTCTTCCAGAGACGGAGAGCTAAGAGATCGCTGAGCTGAGTACGGGAAGAGAGAGACGACTTTTCATCGGATCGTGAGAGAGCTTTTAGAGGGACAACGAAGTTAATGTGGAACTTTAGAGGTTTAATCCCATAGAGAGGTGGAGGAGACGAGATCGCAGAGAGAAGAGAGGGAAGAAAAATACGCAAAGGGAGAACGTTGTTGACCGTCTTGGGGTCATCAGGAATGGTAGTCCATGTTGATAACCACGCCCAATATGTATAGTTGGGTTCGATCATTGTGATTCTTAATTCTTTAGACTTTATTTCATGACATTTCAACCATTCAAACTGCCCTGGAATTCTTAAGGATCAACACAGTGTAAGATACCCCGAATATATAAGAAACATATTCTGTAGGACCTCTAATTTTGTCTACGGATTATCAAACAATGTTATGTATTTAGGCGCTCCCTGGCACCGTAATTGTACAACTGCTTTTTTACATCTTTGTGTTGTGGCAAGAAGACAAGACATGTGTAGATATCAAAAGAGAGGCCTTGGGTTTACGATACAAATAAAGTAATTATCACTGCCTTCTTTCGATCTTTAACTCACATGCTAGCAATCAATGCGGATCTGTCATCGCTTGAGCCGGATTTATCATAGTGATAATTACTGAGAACCCGGACATACTCCGGGGGCTGTTATATTTGGTCACAAGGACTAAAATGCTCACATGGCTACGTTATGTGTCTAATGTTACAATTCCTTCATAACACACCATTACCTGGCCAAGAAGCGAAGAAAACACGAATCTATTTAAATCCTGATCAAAATCTAAGGTTCTTTTGCACACTGATTCGAACTTAATCTTACATGTTTCTCTCATCTCATATCGATACACTCTCTACTAGTGTTTGCTTGGGTGATTGTTTCGACTCAAATGTAGATACTACAGGGCATATTCACGATACGGTCATAATTCCTACCGCTATACCATACTCACTCAGATCTCAGATATACTTTTTTTCTATTTGAAGAGATCTTTTACTGAAAGAGGATTGATGTCTCTATGTCTTCATACTCTTATATCTCAGAAAGATCAACTAATGTGAAACTCTGCTTGTAACATTAGTGCGTAACTCATAGAATTTGAGTCCTGATTTCCACAATAATTTCATAATTCTTCCCTATATCTTCCATTCTCATATCCTCGCGCGGTTAATTCGGGGAGATGTACATATCAAACCGTTCTTGAATCACAATTTCACTTTATCAGAAACAAACCCACATGTCATCTCACACTTGGTACTCAGTTCCGAACTCCCTTCGATGAAAATAGCTACTACAGAAAAAAGTGGGAACTATTATGTTCACCAGTGCGGTCTAGCGTTTTTTTACTTTACCTGTATACTATTTGTATTTACAATCACCCTTGTCTGTTTACAAAAAGCAAGGTCTATACAAACGGCCACACTAATGTGACATCTCGGAAATCTTACTGTCCCTACATACTAAACAACCGGAAACATCTTAAATAGCTATATCTAATGTATTAAAGTATATGGTAAAAAATTGAAAATGGCAACTCTATATCGAGACACGCCAAGCATCGACAAGTAGTGCTATATACTTACGAAATATGAGTCATAAGCTCCATATGTCAGACCTATCACTCATATAAGGCATAGTTTTTATAACAGTGCGAAGTACCAAAAAAAAAAAGATAAAAAAAACCCTCAGGAGAGTACTAATAAACAAGCAAAAAAAGAAAAAAAAAAAAAATAATAAATAATATAGATTAATAATAAAAATAAACTCAAAAATGTGAAAGTCCGAACGCACCATTATATACGAAATTGGTGTGCGTCGGACACTAAGAGAGACAGCTTTTCTCGCGATTCCCATCAGGACATGCTCCGAATATCAGTTCATAATCCTACATCTTTGGCATAGAAGAATAAAAATAGGGTCAGAGTGAGCGAATTGGCTGTATTGTCCCTACCAGTTTATCTGTGTATATAAGAATACGGACAGAGTTTCTTTGGCTCAACTCTCCCTAAATACAATAGGGACCATATATCTATATCGCCACGCAATTTGGACCCGACATTTTGTGTGAACTAGTAAGGTTATGAATAAGACGAAACGATAAAGAAAAGCTATAGACCATTATAAAATTGTTACATTTCAAACACAATGTTGACAATATCGAAGAGACTGTCTAATGATGAATGTATCACGGAAATTGAAGATCTGTTTTACAATGAACTGCCAACTCACAGGGCATTATGATGTGAATAAGAAATTTTATATTCTATATGCGAAGCGAACAGATGACTTACGGATAATAACTGGAGATGATTTTAATGCCAAAGTTGGGAAACTGAAAGATTAGTACAATGAAGAAAAGGAGTTGAGCAGGAAGTTATGGATTGGGTCAGATGTAAATTGAGTAGAGCGAGGTAACGTTGAGTATGCATACATACATTCTGCATCTAGAAAACAACCTAGTCATAACACAATTTTTATCTGTCTGTTGAACCTTCATTTGCAAGTACCCTAGTAAGACTTGTAACGACATTGGACGGTTCTTTACTCCGGACGGAAAAAGCTAAAAGATGTCCAATATTTAGTATGTTACATCTTAATAATAGAACCAAATGAGTAGGCGATCTTTTGTATTCTCATCCATCATGGTCGTCTCACAGGTGTAGACTGTGGACATCCGACATGATAATTCTTGCCCTGGTCAACAAAACATTATAATAAGATCAACATTACAAGAAAGTCAGTCTTACTCAAGCATTAATGTTAATACGTTAGGACAACAAGCGCCATATACCCAGAAGAGTTACAGATGTGTCGATATATTAGAAGAAAATGCAAGAGAATTGACATTCTTATGGCAACTGTGTCGATAGCGCTACAGGTATAGGAAATAACACCAGTTAGATGAGAGAGAGATTAAGAATTAACTGATTACCAATAATAACCAAAGCAGAAGAAGATGTGTATATAGTAATACATCATAATTAATAGCACATGAGGATTTTTAATTCCTAAAGTGGTATAGCTATAAAGATGACGAGTCTCTAAATTACTACATTCTCAAGACGTACAAAACAATTGACAGCTGTCCTACATTTGTGGCTGGAATATGCAGAGAAGATAAACTGAATGATACCCTCTTCCTAATTCAATAATAGAATGAAACCTCAGAAATATTCAAGGTAGTCGGGACAAGGAAATAACACAAAGCAGAAAATTAAAAATACGACGTGTATGCAAGACAAGTCTAACCAATGACCAATCACATAAACGGACATCTACTGCAGGAAAATAGAGGAAATGCTCGCCGAGCGAAACTTGTGGATTGATGTATAAGTAATATGTTTTGCTGAAGTCAAGAACTGTTTGCAAGCCGAACAAGTCAACTTTTTAAATCATCACGTGGCGAGCAATAAACCGACAAGACAAGGTGACACTCTAACAGAACACGTAAAGATAATTCTTCAACAGATGGAATGTGGTAGTACTGTAAAGTAATGTATCGGAAATAAACAAGTGCGGCACGTTGAACAACGTCATGTCGAATGAGAAGCGGAACGTGAACCTGAACCTACTATAAGAGGAAAGTCCCGAACAGCAATAAATACACTTAAAAAGTGGAAAATCCCTGGTTCTGATTGAAATAACAGCTGAAATGATACCAGGGACAGTGAGGAGATGGCAGCGCTAGTAAATACCTATGCATTATGCTGCATGTGTGATCTGGCAAAAGCTTCGGTAATTTGGCCCCAAGAATGGAAAAAGATCAACATTTACCTATACCCTTGTGCACTCAATAAAATAACAGGCAACCTTGAATCTGTGCCACAAACTTCACCAGAAAATCTATTAGACTCTTATAAGCCATGGCCAGCGCACTCAAAATTACTATTACATATAAATTCATAACTGAACTATGTATGCACAAATACGCTCAAAAGCTCAGAAAACAGAAATAACGAGAAAGAAAAATCCTATGTATAGCGTGTTTTCGAACATGGTTAGAGTGCACTAGAGTTCAAAGGTTGTTATTGTGGAGTTGTTAGTGTTCTCTAGGGATATTGCTCTGTTCAATGCAGATTATAAGAATTTACTTTTCACTATTTGGCTCACGCGCACCTCACAAAACAAGCCTCTTGACAACAAGTCCCAGGCTCCCGGCCTTCAATGCTGTTGTGCTCAAGATTTGAGGCCCCGGCGAGAATGTTGTTCACTGATGTCGAGGAAGGGAAAGGTGCAGAGGGGCGACTGGACGCTTAATACAGCTGCTTCGGGCGAGATAGATGGGCTCGTGATCCATTGGCTTTGTCACGTAGCCTTTATCTAAGAACTAGAAGGGACCTCTGTGTATTTTGTCAAACCATCTAAGCTGCCTTGCTGGAACTATCCATTTTTGGAATTGACCTCTTGGGTAGTTAAACCCTGTGGATATTCAAATTCCGGAGTCGGAGTTCCGACTATAAAGGCAGTCTATTGTCGCGATTGACATCTATTTCTGGTAGCCACAACTTGCGTACTATGGCCTGTCTGGTACACCATACACTGTATGGTCATACTGCCGCCCTTATGTCCCTTTGGATCTACCGGCTGTGGTGGAGAGGGGAACAATGCATGTTGGGGAACAGCTTGCATCTTCAATACTAACTGATGCCCAAGATCGTGCCCTGGAGTGGTCTCCTAGGATCTCTCACCTTGGGCACAGTTCTTCCTAAAACACCCCCGCTTTTTCAAGAACTGGGGCGCAGCCACCCTCACACGTCAATGGAAAAAGGTATATCGGTCGTTGCACCTCCGACCTCATACATGGTCACTGCTTTCCCAAATTGGGTGCAATGGGTGATCTTTAGGTCAAACCCGAAATGTGGACAGAAAATATGATTTGCAACCAGTAGCACTTATACGGAGAAAATAAAACATTGAAAATAAGACAAAACTCTCACAGATTGGGATGCTGGAACGTTCTGGCACTATGTTGAACTGGAACTATCCGAAAGTGTCCTATCAGGATTAATGTAAAACGAATGTAAGGAAGTACAGCATAATTAAATTGATTGAGATTAAAAGATATCTTCAGCGTGGTATTGCTGCACTTCAGCAATGACGCGACGGTGCGGGTATCTGGAACGGATGAGTCGAGAAGGACTACACCTATTTTATTGGCAAAGGGAAAGATCATTACATATTAGCTAGTAGAATCACGTGAGAGTTGGGGTATTTTGTGCGCGCACTACAACTAAAAATCGCTAACTTAAAATGGTTTGATTGAAAACCAACGGTTGATGAATGGATCAGAACAGCCTTGGTTTAAACGCATAACCGCCTTGCATAACTTAGCACAGGTATACTTACAGCTCCACTCCCTTTGTCGTGGTAGTCTGCTCTACCTCTGTACTCTGGCTCAGAAGCATGTAATGAATGGGTTCTAACGCGAATCACTAATCAGCAATTAGTACAAAGAAGCAATAACTAAGGCTAAAGAACTCAGCTTGTTCTCTTGGTGACCTGAACGTAGAGTGTCGTAGTGACGTTAATGTTTCATGGCCTTCGTGTAATGGGCGATTTCGGTATTGGTCAAGATGAATGAAGAAAATGTCTATAAGATCTAACGCTCTTAGCCCGTGTTACGTTTCGTTCTCCACCATTGAAACCTTGGTCTGCCGTCGACCAAACACCTAAACTTTTTTCCCACCACAAAAAAAAACCCCCAAAGCCATAAAGTGTGTCCCCAGTGGGGGAACCCACCCCCCAAACCACACCCCGATTTCCCCATAGCAACTATGGCTCACTCCTCAACTTTAGACCTTTGATTCCTTCGGTCAGGAAAAGGCCAACTCACCTCATGGTCTCTGTGGCTTGTGCTTTCCACCGTCAGCCCCTTTATGCTCGAGTACACCCATATAGTGGGGCAGACATCCGTGAAACCTACCAAGTAGTTCTATAACCTTTTCCCTTGGCTTTGGCTGGCTCGCAAATACAATCCAGAGCATACAACGACCACTTAGATAAACTAACCTTCCCCCCTAATCTGTGTACCATGACATCATGAAAGCGAGGGGAAAACCCCGCCAAAATTGTTGATCTTACAGCTAAGGAATGGTTACACAGACTGCCTGTATTCCATGAGTCCGCCTCCAATTCCACTGCGAAACCATCCCAATAAAAATGCTCCGATGAAGACCCCTCAGCCCAAAATGGTGTTTATACTCATCTAACAAGGAGGATCTAACTTCGGGAAGCAATAGCTACGGAAAAACCCAAACCATTCCAACTATAGTACTCTTTGCTACTTTTGCCACACTAATTCTCCTTTGGTATACAAAAAGAAACCATCCAAACGTCACAGAATGAACACCAGGGTTTTTGCACAACGCAATTTCCAATCAAGATTGTTGATATGGCACCCTGGTATTTTTTCTTTGCTAAGGCTTCAAAGCCGCAAAAGTGGCTTAGGTATGAAAATATACAGACGATTACATTCGTTCTCAAAACACCACACCGAGGTGCCCAGTACCCCTTAAAAACAGCATTTCAAATGAGGGTCACTATGAACGAAGGAAAGTTCAAGTATCAAACAAAACCTACCTGCTCGAACGGGCTTGTGCAACATGAAAAACTTCACCTATTTGACTCCCCCAGACTTTCGAGTGAGAGCATCCAGATAGCTCCGCAAAGCTCTAAAACCAGGCCAAACATGTAGACAAATGTATGACGGTTATAAAAAGAAAGCAATGGTGCCCCCAATAAACAGTATGGACGGCTCCGCTCTGAGAAGTATAACCATCAGCTTCGGATGAAGAGATAGGGCCTAAACCGATAAAGGATTAAGAGATGGATGACTAGGTTGGTCACGAGCACTACTCTGAGCTTTACGCTAAGAGGACAAATACCGTTTCTGGTCCTGCAAGCAGCCCTTGATGTGTCATTGTCAAACAGTATGCCTCGCCAATATGGATGGAGCATGGATTGCCGAACCATACATTAGAGGAAGACCTCTAGCAAGGGCCACATTGATTTATAGGCTTGCGCCTCTGGGCAATAGCACAAGGGCGCAGCTTGATGAGGATTTTCCTCATGATCGCGCATTAAAATGCTGTAGAGTTAGCCACCACGCTATTACATCTCCCTGCAATAGGATGCCTGTTGCTCAGTGCTGGGAAGAGACGTGTACTTTCCTCAAAGACATGAGAGATGCCAAGATTGTAAAGAAACCTAACTGTATGAAAAATATAAAGGAGACAGAGTTGATTGGCATGGAACTACATGAATAATGGTCTTCTGTCTCTTTCGTTGGATTGTTTGGTAAGGTTGTTTTGCCAAAGTCGTGTGTATTTAATGGCGCTAATATAATTTCTGACAACAAGTTAACCGCTGAGAGCAATATATCTTCAAGAATAGTTGCAACAGTGTTGGTCATCCACTGAGTCTCGGAGAATCAACAACATGACTCTATGTGATACTTCTATCTCGGCCAGCTTCAGGAAAAATCAGTTAGCAGAGAGACCAAGAAAATTCCCCATTATATATATCGCCTTTATAGCATCCTCACAATAAGCTACATTCGACCTGTGTTAGTAGGCAACTAGGAGTCCCGATTTATAATAATCCTCCTGTGTCCAACATGAGGGACTGCCCTTGCTAAAAATGACTTCGGAAGTATGATAAAGTCAATCAAATCACTTCCGACGGCTATTTCGAAGGGTAAAGAACTAGTTCCAAATCATGCATGGTCAGAGCACGTTCACAGCCACTATGGTGATATACGTGTAAGCTCCTAAGTGCGCGTTAGTAAGTCATTTCAATGGCTTGTAGTTCTGAGCTCTCATTATGCAGACCCTATCTATCGGAATCTTCCTTTGCCCTTTACTGTCTTTGCAAATCATGAGACATTCGGAGATTGCCAACTGATTATGAAGTGATCCTGCTCACACATGATGGTCAGATGGCAGTCTTGTTTTATCTGTTTCAAGGCTGAAGGGGCCAACACAATTCTGTAAATCAGAATAACTGCGTCACCTCTATAATTGAGACTTTGTCTGTTACGCTTAGTTCTAATACGATAGTCAGATTGATGAGGCTGTTTATCGTGTGTCCAATCTGAAAGCCAACTGGTGCTCTTCGCAGAGCTTGATGATTCGCTTCAACTTAGCAAGTCAATGCACAAGGAGATCTTAAGTTGCCTCACAATCAAAGCTCCTAAAAGTAAAAGAACGAATGTGCTGAGTGCAGGAACTGTGGGGGCTGCACCCAGTTTTCACATATCGATTTAACTATGAATTGGCAGTGTGGTGCACAACATTTCACAATACCTGTAGGGTCTACCTTCAATGACTAAACTACTCACTTGGTGTTAGAGTGTGAAATCGGACTAGCTGCTCTAAATGTTGGCACATCTGAATTCAGAAATTCCAATCTACCTTCGCATGACCCTGTAACTTACATACACTCTCTGCCAGTTAGATATTGCGGACCATGAAAACGCTCTCAAATACTCACATATGAAGACCAAAAGCACTGACAGGTATATAACGCCGCTGCGTCATCCAGCTACAGACTCCTGTATATGTCGATTAGAGTCGATAAGAGTCCTGGTAACTGACTATGCTAAGATCAAGAATGAAGGCATCAAATAACTTCCATCTTGCGGTCTGTCTTCACTATCGCTCCCCTGCCCCCTAAATCCTACGGCATCTCGGTGGAAAGATAAATAAAAAGATGTACAAATGTCGATGAGTGTACTGTATTGTGTTCACAGTAGCTGTGCCTTCAAGACAGTATTGTTTATCTGTTGTTCTATAGACAGCGCAGAACTTTTCGCTTGGCTACCTTTCGGCCATTATCGCCCGCTCACCAAGGATGGTGGTCGCAGTCCACAACACAGCATATCATTTTAATCGGAAAAATCAGCATTGTTAGTGACAGTTTTTGCAAAGACGGAACACGTTGTGTGACCGACGCAGCTGAGGTTCACAAAGATAAGGTGCGGTGTTGGGTGTTGTGTCTGTGTGGTGTGTGGGTGGGGTGCACAATGTGTACGCTTATTGTTCAGAGCTATTACAGAGTGTTGGGTGAGTGCAAGATGTCAGATATGAGGGCATGGGAACAATGGATCCCTCAGCAATTAACCATGAAGGAGGATGAAGCTGACCGTGTCGCACTAAGTGGCGTTGATCATTTTACGGTCTCCACCTCAGATTGGGCGAAGAGAGCTCAACCACAAAGACGAATAAGGGCTAGGGATACGATAGAGATGGGTATGAAAACCCGTCGATAAAGAGCGCACCAGCCGTGAAATAATCGCAAGCTGAGGGCTGTACCGTCAAGGAGTGCATTGCCATACGTCAGTTCATAGACTTGAAGGGGCTATTTATCTATTTTAGAGGCACTAGGTGTACCAAATATTGCAACATGAGTGATGCATCATAGATAAAGTGTACGAGAAGATTCATAGTATGTGTACTCACCTAAAATACTGTTGTGTTTAATTGATGACACCATGACTCGCGATTACGATTTGTGTACACATCCGCACGTTATGAGTCGTCGTATTATGGCTAAAAATATGGATGTTCTCCAAACCAACCTCTATAACATAAAATTCTAGCACCTGCTGATACCAAGAATGAGACTCTGGCTAGCCTTAAGAATACGTTAGGGGGGCAGTAAACATCAGAATGGTTTGGAAGTGAAAGATAGCGTGAGTATAGAGTCAAGGCCTGTACCTTCTCCCCTTAGCTGTTAAACATTTATGCCGGAGAATTATCACGTGAAAACGTTAGAGGGATGACAAGAACACACAGAGTTGACTCATTAAACTATACGGCGGGTACCAGATACCGGAAATCAGATATGCTTGACGACACAGTCCTCCTATCGACCAACCCAAAAGGACTTGAACAATTAATTCTGTCACCAAAAAACACAGCGAGGCCCAAAATTATACCTTAACTACCCCCACTACGAAGACATAGAAGTACTTGTGACAACAGATACCTATAAGTAGAGAGTCTAAAAAACCAGAAATGTGAAATTGATAACGGTAAGAAATGGAAAAGTAGCTTTAAAATTTCGAACTACTTAGGACTACAATCACCTTAAACAAGCCTCAGGCGACCTGTTGCAGTAGAAATTAAAAGAAACTTGCATCAATCTGCACTTCATACATAAAAACTAATACAGATCGAAAAATCCCTAATTGGCAAGGCAAAACAAAGAAAACAAAATTTACAATGATAAGAGCTAGATGATTTTCACAGTAGCAACATACGGCTGCGAGACTTGGACGTCAATAAATCAGTTGCAATATATAAAGATTACATGCATTCGAAATGAAATGCTACAGAAGGATGTTGAGAATACCCTGGACAGAAAAAAATATAGACCACCACGAGAAGTACTCTGCACTCACTAAACGTTTGCTGGAAACATTGATCTATATTACCATCGCATAAGGATAGCATGAAATTTTTCGGTCATATAAAAGACTATCTAGTATCTGTAAAAAAACATTGATGGGATAGTGTCATTGGTCCCATGTAAAAAGGGGAACGTGGTTCGACCTAGGGACGGACGGTGAACCCAGGGAGCATCACTAGAGCTAGTCTGAACTCTGCTCTTTGGATGATTGTTACGCCCACAGTTTCTTTTATGTAGGCAAATGAACTAATGAAGATATATACTATCATATATTACTATAAATAAATAGTATTAAATATTATATAGTATTTGTATATATATATATTATTATATCATATATAAATATATATATATATATATATATATATATATATTTAATATATCTGTTAACTCTTTTTTTGTTAGTCAAAGGTACAAACCATCTGATTTTGTTGATGGTCAATAATGGTATCATTGAGCTATGTTATTATGTCGTATCGTTCCTTCTCTTGGGGTCTTTATATGGATACTTAGATTTACTTGTCGGCCCCATTTTTGGTTGAACTCTGGGGGTTCACGCGTTTCCTGCGCATGTGCTCGAATAAAGTCTCTGGCGAGACCGAAACTCCATTATGATGATGGCGGGATCCTGATCGCTCTTGTACGGACAGAAGTCCGAATTGTGATTTGTTTTGCTTTTTGCTTGTGCAAACAATTCTGGGGGGATAGAGTGTCCCTCTCTGTTCTGATACTGTGTGTGCACTATTATGTCTATGTTATCTGTGTCCGCAGAATATGAATTCTTAGCAGCCACAAAGGATGGCGGGTGCTATTTTTCATAGCCAGTTTTTTTAGGATGATAAATGGTAGATAAAGATGAGGACAGTTCGTACTGTACCTTATTGTTCTCTACAATTATGCTAGATCTGCAAGCCATGTTCTGGTTTCTGTACAAATGTTAATAATGATTGACACTATTTCGAGAACGACATCTTTGCCTTCCCGCAGCCACAAGATATATTCGTTTAGATATTACATACTGCATTTATTATGCATTTATAATGTTCTACACAGCAATGCTTATTTGATCTGATGGGCAGCTGCCTTTACTTCCTTCTTCTATGCGGTTATTTTGCATGACTTTTGGAGTGAGCGAGATCATCGAAGTTGTATAGGACCGAGCACAATTTTTTTGGATTCTCGCCGCATTTGCCTAAGCTCGGATCATCGTTCGTACGAGAAAACAAGGGATACCTACTTTCTGATGGATGATAGACGAGATGTCTTATCTATTGTAAGGCAAACTATGGTGGTTTCTGAGATTATGTCGTCGCTATAAAAAGCTACTAATTATGGACATTCTTTGATTCACTTAGTCAGAAGAGCGATTCTGTAGGAGCCAATGATGATAAATATTAGAGAAACATTAACTGACTGTGATACAGTCACGTTAGGGCTGGAAAGTAAATACAACAACTGAAGAATACTAGGAGGGACTAGCAATAACACTAAACGTTATATTTATAAATTCCGCCTATTCTTTACGATATGTTATCTTGGAAGTCGTAAACCATTGTCAAGCATTTGTGATCGTTGTTGCCCAACCTGCTTTCCTAGTGGTCTTGTAGCTGTGTTGTCAGATAGTGTGCGTTCTCCATTTAAACTGGTCATGACAAACTGAATTAACAGTTAGTTCCTGAGCCGTTACACTTTGACTTTCTAGATCGAGTGTGTTATCAGTGCTCATATTGTTACGCTCCTATCACGCTCTATACTCAGGAACGCAGAAGTACACCCATTCGCGTAACTAACATCATGGTTACTGTCTTCATACTCGATTTATCTGTATACACTACATTACCACGTGGCACCAAGAGGCCTCGCAATTACTTTGTGGACAATGCGTATGTCCTGGTTGCCTATTATCTAAGACCAGTGTGTCTGGTTCGCAGTTGGGACCATCTCAAACCTCGCATCCAGAGGATCGACTAGTACACACTCAAAAATACTACATGATCCACAGTAACGCTTGTCATGTAATGTTGACAAGATGTGACGCCTTAGCGATTTTACAGTTTTACATTTTCTACATTTCATACAGTGTTGGTTGCTTTACAGGTATATACAAGCATTGTCTTGCAATGATTAAGAGAATGATACACACTTATCCATCTGATGCAAATGGCGACTTGCCAGGAATCGTGATGCGTTCAGAGCAAGCCTGTAATGGGCGGACAACGTTCTGGAAAGTATACGTCAATGATGGTGATGATTTATCAAATAGTACTCTCACAAGAAATCCGGAATTGTGGCATAGCATCCACATTCCATATATTCGAGGAAGACATTGTTTGTTGGTGTGGTACCAATACCTAAATTAACTCAACCATTAAAATCGCAAATGGATATGTCCAGAGGTATTATTTAGGCTTTGCCTACCAAAATTTTCGTGCAAGGCGTTGACAAAAACATTTTTTTTTCATGTCGTTTATACCCATTTCAGCCCAAGGCAAGAAAAACTTTTTAACTCTCGCTACGAAGATCCAATGGGGCACTACCCTCATTTCAGACTTTTCTAACCTAATGCAATCGTTCATACAAGTCCATTATTTATCCTCGACTTAATTATTGTTACATTGTTTAATCAGAATCGGACATAACACTGCACTCCGGGCCCAAAACCCATTGGTGCCGACGACTCGTGAATAAATGCTAATTGTTTCCTGTTGATAAATGGAGCGTTGGGAAGGGCAGGAATGTTAGACGGGGTCTCTGCGATGGGGCTCAAACTTTCTAATGTCGCTTCGAAAAATAAAGTTCGTTTCCGTTCGTTCGGTATTTGTATGCACATCAGGGGCTTGCATACACGCGGGATGCGTCCTCTGAGAGAGTCCATCCGTTGCTGATCTTTGTGTGTGACGTCAAATTCCAGCTAGTCTTAGCCGTTGCTGATTCATCGATTGCAGTGTTCATTTTCTCAAGAGGCGAAACATTGAATTGCCCTCTAGTATTTCTCTCTCATCACATGTCCATTAATGGCTCATTCTCTGGTTGGTGTTACTAAAACACAAATACTATAACTTTAACAAAATAACTATGGTGTATGTAGTATCAGTTTTTACAAAGAAATACGGTTACACGTGCGGACAAGGGGCCATTTCGTGTGTTTTACCCTGATCGTCACGACACAGTTACAAACAGGTTGACAAGGACAAGAAACTCCATATTCGATTAGGCCTACTGCTAAACATATATGCTGATTGCGGGGGGAAGAAAGAAAACGTTCAACATGAGCGATACACGGCACCTGAAACTGACGGTAGATGAGCGAATAAGTGATGAACAGTCATTAACTGCAGAGGAAAGAATACGTTGAAATGATTGAAACAGTAAGAGGCTCATGTGGCAACATAAGAAGGTAACATAATTCAAACGAAACGAATAGACAGAAATGAACAAACACGATAACATGAGTAAAAAACCACTTAGCTGGAAGCACAAAGAAAGAAAAACAATCAAAATGGCTGACCAAAATAAGGCGTATACGGAAGAGTGACGAGCTAAAGACCAAGATAATTGGGAAAAGAAACGAAGCCACATAAGCACACAATCACGATAATGTTGAGCGTCCCTTTACCTGGTCACACCTCGAAGATTACATAATGTTTTTTCGTCGTGGTTCCTGGCCTATCTATCATGTTTTGAGGTGTTGTTAGGAAATGGCATCACATGAATTGTTTTCAGTAGATCGTATGTGAATGATGTGAGTAGGGGTCAGGGTCCAACCCAGGACAATACCAATGAATAGGGGGGTTGATGTATGTAGGATCACCAGGACGTAGAGGCACTGACACAGGGCTGTAATGAGGAACTACTCGTATCAAAAACGTACAGGCTCTCAGATGAACTAGTAGTTAAGTCAATACCATAATGCAGTATGTTGTGGTCATGATGTGTGAGTGACGTAAAAATCAGAGTTAATAGCAGGATGACGAATGCGCCTATAGGATTTGGCCAATGTCCACAGGACACTACTGACTCAAGTCACATGTAGGAAGTCAGTAAAACCAGTAAAGCGTAACCGACTGATGGATACATTCTTCAATCACTTTAATACAGGACAGACAAACAGTGTAAACCACCCCCCCCCCCACCCCCCCCCCCCCCCCCCCCCCCCCCCCCCCCCCCACCCCCCCCCCCACCCCCCCCCCCCACCCCCCCCCCCCCCCCCCCCTCCACCCCCCCCCCACACCCGCCCCCCCCCCCCCCCCCCCCAACCCACCCCCCCCCCCCCAAACTCAGGAACATTGTAAACATGACTGGACAGTTTAGTACATGTTATGCTATCAAGACATTTCATCAATAAGCTGTGCAGCAGATATTATGCTTAGACTGACCTTCATTAATCATACTTTAATACAGCCACAGCAACAATAAAAGATCACGCATTGACAGAGGGTCTTTAAATATGAGTTTAAACCAACATCCTTATTATGACACCAGCAAGTCAGATGACATTTGAATCCAGTATATAGCAGGCCGCTCAAAAATATGGCATCGTCTTCTAAGGTACAACTCGGCACTCATGTGGTATTCCTTAGCAAACAAGGATTGGATACCCTGGTTCCAATATTAATAATATAATGTTCTTTCGGACATCACAGGCCCTAAAGCACAATTAAAATGGTCAAGCATAATTCGTGAGCTCATAGCCAAACACTCTCTTCGTATCCTAAGAGAAGGACATCCTTTTACCGCCCAGTGCAAAAGTCACTGAGCTCGTAAAATAAAATGTTATACGTAGATTCATGATCAATAGAGGACAAAATGCAATCGAAGGAATGTAATATTTACCAGTGTCTATATCTACCTTTCAGGAATTAACAACTAATAAAACACATTCGTACTCCTAGACGCTTTGAGATAATATATTCATGGGGAGAGAAACCCACTTTAGACTAACTTTATGTCTATCACAAACAGGGACATTTCCAGTTCCCCCAGGCTTAAGAGGCCACGAATGTCGAAAGGACGCCCAATAAATAAGAAACGCTACCTTAGGACACTCATTGGACATAAACCCCAGCTTCGACTAACTAGATTACGTGATAGTTATTTCTTAAACGCGCGCCACCAAAAATCTTTTGCGCATGCTGTCGTTAGGACGCCAAGGACCCTCTCTGAAGCTAAAACTCAGCGTGGGCCGGATGTTGAACACATATTAGGAAAAGAGTCTGACCATTTCAAGCCCCATATATGGATTAGGTATATAAGACATCGGTTCTAGTTGCAAACATTCCGCGAAAAGCTGGACCATTCTCAAACGCCATATATGGTCAGGCAAAAAATGACATCGGTTCTAATATTAGAACTGCAAGGTTAAAAAACACAAGTGCTGATAACAAACACACTGTTGAATTCTCAACCCAAGTATTAAAAACATGAAGTAATACCGCCATTTGATCAAGGAAAATTCTAGAAAAATAATGTCTCTCAACTAATCAGGTTATACAATTTAACACAGATGTCTCCTCTTAGCAGAAATACTGTAACAGCAACATGTTTACCGCACCCCCTGGGGAAAAAAAAAAGATGAACATTTTTGTTTTTTGAAATACATCCATAGGAAACAAGATCTACAACAGGCTCATTAACCGCACGAATGAGTGCTGTGGATGAATAAAGTGATCACATATAAATATAATTTCCTAATGTGAGGGCTAAACTCGACGCCATGCTTAGCGGTCAGGTAGCAGAATAATATCTTCAGAAACACAAGAGAAAAGCATTCTCAAGTATACTACATATACCAGGGAGGGTGCCACCAACGTACAACTTACAGTGTTGGCAATGTTATAATGACAAGCAAAGAAGTTATCATACATATAATTTTATCTCACCACTTCAGAATCGTTACCCTTATCTCCAAGTGTATTCCAATGACAACATCAAACAAGAAAAACAGCACGGGTTCGTCATCTATCTAAATTATTACAGCTATCATTAGTGATACAATTCACCTTACACAACTAAAGGGTACCTCATGACTATAACATGGTAATGCTAATTTTTTAACAATACTTGTTGTCTAGACAAATTAAACTTAAGTAGCATATGAACCAATATGTGAAGTCCAGAATCATAGTCTAAGAGGGCACACATCCTACTGTATCGCGTCCCAAGGGTAAGTAAGGACCCTACACAATACGTTCATGGTTGGCAAAAAATGTACAGATTCTCCAAAAACATCAACCGATTATGCTGAGAAAATACAACTAACACAATTCTATTTTGATAACTTATTTTCATACTATACCAGTAATCAAAACAGTAAATTCTTAACGCATAATCTGTGGTTTCGGAGTGAAATTTCGACCTTTATATTGTGAGCAACTAAGACCTACCATCCGTTATCCCGAGACGGTACTCAGAGAAAGAAAAATCACACAGCTTAATACCATGAATTAGCCGTAAAAGTGAGAAAAGATGTGCTCGTTATTTAGTTATAGTCGAAGAAACTTTATAATTATCAACGTGTATCAGGAAATCTTTGGGTCACAAAAGTTAAGTGGAATCATGTGGGCTTCATTGGACAGAATGTCTGCAATCAACATTTATCCCGAACCAACGGATAGCTCGTATCCTTGAAAATGGAAAGGGTTGAGGAGCAATGGCATATCGAGTGGATATCGAGCTCTTCAAGTTCTTACTGCTTAATAAGCTCTGTACAGAGCTTTTCTGGTCGGTTTCACCACAATGAAGATGCGACAGCACCAAAAAGAAGGAATACTTTGTAACTTAAGAATTTAGACACTCAATACCTATAGCCAACAATATTCACGGTCTAGAACCGAGTAATTCTTTCTGCCCGCATTCATGTTTCCTAGAGATATGACATTACAGGATGCAGAGTGTTCTGAATACTCCTGACATTAGTGCCGCCCGATCCCAGGTGGAAGAAGGGCTCGTCACTTACGAAGAACAAAAGTCTTATCATAGTAGTACGCGTTAGTATTAAAATAGGGGAGTACGATGAGAATAAGTTTTAATCTGATCCAATGAATGATTGGCATTCTTGGGCACCAGCGCAATACGTATTATAGTAGGGACAACCGTTTTCCATTTGCAATTAGATCGAAAAGGTTGCCATAAACAAGAATATTGGAGATACAAGATTAGATTATCATGAAACCTAACGATATAGGAAGATTGTGATTAAATCCTAAGAGTTATAGACCCCGCCCTGGACCCTTTAGCTTGAACCAATTGTTTGTCTTTTAGGAATAGAAATGTTTAGTTATCTTCGAAGTGTTGTGGTGTCACTCTGTCTTCAAGGCGACCTATGACCAACCGGATGGTTTAGGAAAAGAAATTTCACTAATACACTCAAGAGCATAGGCTTTAGAGGGTTTTGCGCAGTTCAAATTGATGCCTCGCGTAGAGTAGATAGCAATAATTCAGCATATATAAACCCAAATAGTGATCTTCCCAGAAATCACTGAAAGAGATCAGATTATCGTCTACCAAGTATATGCAGATGACATCTGAACGATATGATGAAAGAATTTCGAACGCCATTCATGAGCGTACGAAAGTAGCTGGGGCGTTCGTAAGGCCGTAAAAATGCATGAAATTCTCCTATTTGAAAACGAAAACCCTGAGGCGTGTTGAGAAAGCAAGTGTAGAGTGTTTGCGACGCACGCAGATGTATAGTTAGAGGAAATTGTCTAATACTTATGGACATAGTTCGTCGTTTTGGTATAATAATATGCTAGAGCAGTTTAGACATGACGTCTATTAAGTAGATCTTCCAATAAAGGCATTATTTAGGTTAAGCATCGAACTCGTAATCTTGGTTTTTTAATTTGCGGCGGTATCGACGCAAAAGGCGATATGTTCATGTCGTGTCATGTGTTTTTCACGAAAACAATAAACAACAATGGACGTAAGATAATATGCTGGAAGTTAATGGTTCAATTATGTTTACAATCTGTATCATTTCATACCAATTCTTCTCGACTGTGTGTGAAATATTGAACAGGAAATAGGGTAAGCGGCGTTTAACACCCTTATGTGATAGGAGTTTTGGTCAGTTAAAGTAATTATGTCATTGGTTGCAAATGACGATGAGTTACGTGTTCCTAAGCGAATGTCAGTAAGGATCGCATCATGAAAATGTAGTTGTAAACTTTCGATGGGACTCTGTCGCTGTTACATTCAATAGTTAAATTATGGCAGACAACACATTAACGTTTGTGCACTAATGTTGTCGGCTAGAAGTAAGGAGTTGGGGGCTCATTGGGAATGAGGAAAGATTAACATCAGAGACTAAGTAGTTGCATTCTTCCTGTATAACACGACTAGGGGCCAGAGTATTATGAACTCCTATGTGGGACAAGGGAGATATCGTCCGGTCGCATGGGAAATAATAGGTTCGCAAATAGTATGGTCCGTTCGATGAAAATTCCGTCAGCATGTTTGTATGAAAAGTTTTTATGCTTGTCCGTTCAATATCGACAATATAGTCAGAAATCGGTAATTCTTGAGAATATTGTATACGGACTTTTCCTATGCAATAAGCAGTCTGTTTTCCCTTACAAAGGGAGCAAAAAAAACTTAATGTTTGTCACCATAGACAAAGTGCTGGTTTTTATTCTTGTGGCTAAGTGCGTCTGACGAATTATTACTTTTTTCGGTTGCATATACTCATATAATTGCGACCCCTGTCCGGGGATACTTTGTCATGTAGAAGTAGATGATTGTCGCAATAGTACGTCCGGGCCCCTTCGTTATACACCATTGCGTCGGATTTGATCGTGTATCAATATATGGCTGCCGAGAAAATGCATTGGTTATCGTATGTTGATTGTAGCCTAAATTGACATTCTTGGTATGTGGTAACGAGGATCAAAATAAATGTACCATATTGGTGCCAGTGAAACCTTTTGTCTCATCGGTTTTAAACCTCAGCCTACTTCCAATTGTTCCTGCACCATCTCAGAGCTACTAAACAAAGACAAAAGTCTAATTCCGAACCTCAGAGAAGAAGACAGAGGAGCCCATACCAAATAACTAGCTAAACATGGAAGCTGAAAGACATTAATCAGCGCTGTATGTTCGTTCCAGAGGCGACCCCCCCCCACCCCCCCCCCCACACCCCCCTCTATACTGCAAAGAGGGCCGCGGATAAAACCCATGTTGTCCACCAATTCATGTGATTTATGATCATCAGTTATCTTACCAAGTAGGTTCTTGAGTGTTCTATTCTCCATTAAACGTTCAACTAACCTCCTTACGACATGCGGTGTCGAGAGACTACTACTCAGAGACCTTTTAATATGCAGAGTAGCAATTACATGCAAAATAAGTGTTCTGATATTATTGGTGGTACGGTGCCATGGTCTGAGTATTATTCTGCCGGGAAAATCCCAGACAGACGGGAAAAATTCAGCAAACAGACCGCGTCTGCGGAATATTCGGCAGTTAGAAGATGCTCTCTTGTAAGAGGTTATTAGGCCTTCTGGACATCGTGTGCCTAATGCTGTCAACCGCATGTTACAGGATGTATAATTTGATTGGTCCTGCCTGGCCGACTTGATCTTGAAAAGGATCCTAACTAATTAAGCTAAGTGCCCATTCTTCTGAAATGGAGAATACCTGAATCGCGAATTCCGACACCGAATCTGCCCCACTAACCGAATAGGAATGGTCTGCACTCTGTGATAGGTGCGGCATAGTTCTTGGACGCTCTTTCGAATATTTTTTTGACCTATTTGTGAACATATTTTGCTCAAAGATCGACAATAAATGTAGGTCTTGTCCTGTTTATGCACAGAATGATGGCCCCGCCAAAAGAATTCAGCGTGCAAGAACTGAGTACAATCTTGTAGTGGAGTGAGAGGAAAAAAACCACATCTGTTAAATACACCCATATGTCCTAGCTCCTCTGAGAGTCGTGGGCATGTCGCTGAAACCCAAAATACAACAGGAATTTGGACTTTCTCATAATCTTGCAGGCCACGTGAAATTTGTGAATGCATCATAGAAGTAGATACGTAGTCTAGAACTGTACATACGCGACCAAGTACATCATTCTTCATTTGTAATCCAAGATATTTGCAGATTAAGGAGTTGCCCTGATCATTGAATCCACCTTTTTTGAGGCCAGAATAAAAGGAAAATTTTTTAAAGGAAGTATTCTATCTCGACCTTGCTAAACGCTTATATAAAAGTGTCACGCGAATACTGAAACAAAACCAACTACAAGATGGTCAATGATATCCATCGATTGACTAGTCTTTCTATATTATACGCATTCCAGTACAGATAGAAGTTTTGACGGCCTCCATATTAAGAGCGTGTGCTCTTTCGTGACCACTGCATTGGCTCAGCCGTTGGATATTTTGTTGCCCACAATCGCTGCCTATAATCTGCACTGTGGGGTGCATTTCATAAGTCACCCGTGAACTAATGCACTCTAAATGATAAGAACTCAGCAATAGGGGTTCGTAGAAGCACACGCTCTCCGTCGGCATCACTACTGTTGTAAATGAAGGAGAGTAGCACATATCGTGTTTAAATAGTGCAGTTGAGTACACTTTTTGTTCGCCAGTAGTGCCATAACAAATGTAAAAATATTGGTACCACTTTTCACCGTCTGGCTCAGGATTTGTTCTATGAGAGATTGCCTAACTCCAGGTTGATTTAGTAATCGCAGAATAGAAAATGGCAATGAGACTGGTTCAATTATTTCCCTAGCCCATTGCTGTTTAAAATATGAGATTACGCTCCTCGTATGCCGCAGCGCAACCAGGAAAAGAGCGGGGAAAGGGGGAATATAGGGGGACCACAGAACGTGTCAAGGTTGCTTACGTGGAAGTTGCAGGCTTCAAACATAGATGTTGTGCATTTGGGGGCATTGAGATTGCTCTCCCAAAATACTCAAGATAGCCTAGCATAGAATAGCTATATTGTGATAAGCACCTAGATGTATCTTTTACTTATTGTTTGTTTCATTACTAAACTAATTGTGACTATTGTTGAGCACCTGTTAGCCATGACGAACGATGATATTATTATTGGTCGCGCTCTACCCACTGGACTTTATTATTTCTTGTATAGTTATTTGTTATCTGACTGGGTAAAACTCTTAATGGCCAGTAGTTGTTTGTTCAATCCAACGTTTTTTATATTTTGTACACCATGCCAACTTGAGTGGAAATGTTGTTCCACCAGTTGAATAAGAATACTGTAAGATGTTGGGGACTTCTGGTGTAGTAAAGTGTACAACGGATTGTCAAATCATTTAAAAACCAGCACTGTTTGGTGTCTTCATGGTAGAATATGTCCTGGAACAGTGTTAGTAGGCTCCGGACAAAGAATGGGAGGTGTAGACAATGAGTCGTGTATATGATATGATCAGAAAGACGTACATTGGTTAGAATGATTCAGAGATGAGAGCTTGGCAGGTTGGTAGTACATCAACTCAATATATCACACTGTTATCGATATAACAGAGTATACGTTACGGGAATTACGGTGGTATTTTTGTAACAAATATATCATTTAAGGGGACAGCCCACACTTGGACAGTACGTGTATGGTTTCAGGAACAAATGTCGACATAGACAGCATAATGTTGATCACAGGAATATCATCTTAAGTTAGCATTCATGCTTGGCAAATATTATCATACTGGAGGCTTAGATTCGTTAAATAAGCTGATTCAGCGTTCCATTTCATTGTAAAATCATCTGGCGCTTTACTGTAATGGGCAACGTGATGTCAATGACCATAACCACAATATTTAGGAACTGCTCTCAGTATACCTAACCTCGTCGTCTAGCGAATATATCCCTTCACGTATAGTTCATACATATATATAATTATATTTCATTAGTAATAATAGTCATATAGGGAATCACAGACATGGGGTTCTCAATGGGTTGTGTAGCAGTGATCTCTTGGTTCATCGAGCGATAGTACAGGCATCCCTTTTTTCTCACTCGATTATTAATATCTTCGGAAAGTATATGGATTTCATACATGGCTGTGATTCTCTCTCGTGAGGGCCTTAACTCACTAATTGAGAATACATGGACCAAAATATGGTTATTCGGTTCAGGAAAAATGTCTCTCATTTCTTCAGTAGCTTCTATCATAATTAGAGGTAATTGAGGCCACAATATATCTTGTATAATCTAAGTGCTGTTACATAGGATTGTCCATCTTCCTTTGAATAAATTATTCTTTTCACAAAGTACCACTGTGCAATCTGCTTATCGACAACGATGGCGAAAGCCCACCAAGTTCTTAATAAAATTGATGGGTTTTACCTATTTCTATTGCACGAAATATATTACGTTGCCATTCCTTGGTCGCAAAAAGTAGTGAATAAAAAATACTGGGTTAAAGTACATACACTACTTGTTTATAAATTTGACTATCTACTTTTCCCCATCCATTATATATACGATCACTTATTTCGGCACAAAAAAAGACCTGCTTACTAACCAAAAGCTCGACATCCATCACAGGGATGACAGCCATGGGTATCAACTCACCCTTTTGACTTAGCGATTACTTCAGCTCTGCATAGCCTTTGACCTTTTCTAGCGACAACCAAATTAGTTCGACTTTGAAATGTTAAAAGATTTCCATCCATATTTATAAGACAAGGGGGACTCGTCACTACTCATTATTATACATCTACGTATAATTTTAGGCCATTAGATAGACTGAAGCGACAACTTCAAACTGTTACTAATGAACTATTCCTACACCTCAGCCACACCAGATAAATAAATCCGCCAGTAGGCCTAGAAGTCGGTCCTGCGGTAGTCCGAATCCGATCGAAGATGACGGATATCCTTTTCAAGGGTATAGATGCTTCGTGGGGCAAAATGGTTGATATTCTCCTTTGCGTATTAGCATTCGTAAAAGGGGTAACTTTGTTTACCTCAGTAGGTATATTTTGGTGCGAGTTACATTAAGTTTGTTCGTGTTTGGGCTTGTGGAATGTATTATTTTGCAAGATAGTAAAGAAATGCACTTAACAGTCTTACCACACCTCCACGGGAAAAAAAAAATAAAATTTTTTTTTTTTAATAAAATACATCTAGGAGGCAACGTAGAGATAGATTGGAGCTCACAACGCAAGAATTACTGCGCAGATTTTGAAAATATCAGGGAATAACTATAATTCCATAATATGGACCAGGGGGGTGTGGTATATATATCTTCAAAATCTTGTGTAGAGAAAATTTGCGTTTCTTCTTCCTCACGAATTAATTGTTTTTCACAGGAAGGATAGGTGTGATGTACGTATAATACAATTCTGGTAATTATACAATGCATACCAAAAATTCACACTATAATCTTAAATTTATGATTTATGAAGAAACAATCATCAAAGAACAGCGGTGAATAAACATCAATAAACCGCTAAGTAGCGTTACCATCAATCTATTATTAAATTACAAATGTGTATCTTAGTAAAGAAACAAAAAATAACTGTTGTAAAGTTATACATATTAAAAAGATCCAATATTTAACAGTTAAGTGGCATCATGTGGGCATCTGGACAGAATGTCCGCCATCACATTTTCTGAACCACGGATAGCTCGTACCGAGAAATGAAAAGGTTGAAGAGCGATTGCGTATCGAGTTGATCTCGAGCTCTTCAAGTTCTTACTTTGGATAGCCGTAAGAGCTTTTTTGGTCAGTTTCCACTACGAAATGCGCGCCCAGAAGGAATCTTTGGAGTTTGAGAATTGACCAAACCATTGCCAATAATTCACGGTCTAAAACCGAGTAATTCCTTTCTGCAGCATTATGCATTCTGGATATGTACTTTACAGTTTGCAGAGTTTCAGTGTACTCTTGCATTAGTGCCGCTCCAATCCCAGTGGATGAAGCGTCACTACGAAGAACAAATGTCTTATCTGTTGTAGGTTTAAACACTAAAATAGGTGGTGGTGATGAAAACATAGTTTTGATCTTCTCTAGTGAAGATTGGCATTCATGAGACCAGTGAACCATGTTAGGCGACCCTTTCTTTAATAGTGTAGAGAGAGGTGCCATGATAGAGGACAGATTCGGAATGAAACGTCCATAAAATTGTATGAGACCTAAAAGACTTCGCACTTGCTTTTTAGTCCTAGGGATAGAGATGTTAAGTATCTTAGTGATATTATGGTCTTCTGTCGTCAAGAAACCGTGACCTACTCGATGGCCTAAGAAAGCAATTTCGCTAAAGCCAATACAAGCTTTAGATGGTTTTGCTGTCAGGTTATACTCACGCAGAGTTGATAATAATTCAACTAACCCTGAATAGTGATCTTCCCAAGTATCGCTGAAAAGACAGATGTCGTCTAGATAAGCAATGACATCTGACCGATACGATAGGATTCGACGCATCATGCGTACAAATGTAGCTGGTGCGTTCATAAGGCCGAAAGGCATAAAATTCCATTGGAAAAGGCCTCTGGGAGTAGAGAAAGCGGTTAAGAGGTTTGGCGCGTTTTCGGATAATGGAACTTGCCAATATCCTTTAGACAAATCAAGTTTAGTGAAAGAAAAATGCGATTTAGAAAGACGAGTAAAGTAACTCTTTCTAGTAAAGGCATAGGTTCAGCATCGAACTTCGTAACTTGATTCAATTTGCGATAGTCAACGCAAAGACGTATGTTATTGTCTTTTTTTTCGAACAACAATAACCATCGGCGAAGAATATGCAGAAGTGGATGGTTCGATTATTTGTAAATCTATCATTTCATTATCCAACTCCTTTTTCAACCTGTGTTTGGAAATGTGTATAGGGATAGGATAAGGCCTAACCCTAATTGGAGTATGTTCAGTTAGAACAAAATGTCATGCTCAATGACATGAGTTTGTCCAGGGATGTCAGTGAGGACATCCTGAAATGTTTTGTAACATAGACGAAACTTGTCGCCGTTCTCCTAGAGACAAATCAGGAGAAAACAGTAACGTCTTTTCCATGATTCACTAGAATGAAGTGGGATCATTGGAAGCGGGAGATTAACATCCGAAAAACTTGTTTCCTCATCCTGTATTACAGACAGTGATGAGTAATGACCATGTTTGACATGAGAATCGTCCGTTGCCTGGAAAATAGGCTGTAGATAGTCAGGACGTTCATGGAACTCCGTAAGCATATTGATGTGGAAGGTTTTATGCTTCCCGTTAATATCGACGATGTAGTCAACATCTGAAATTTTCGATATTATATCGTACGGACCTTTCCAACTAATAAGGAGTCTATTTTCACGACAAGGTAGCAAAACAAATGCTTTGTCACCAGGACAAAGTTGTCGTAAAGTTCTCTTCTTATTAGCAAATTGTCTTGCCTTCTGCTTAGCAAAATTCAGAAGAGGACGTTGCCAATTTGCATGCTTCGATAATCTTTTGTCTCAGCGCGATGACATACTCGTAAGAAGATTTTGTGTCATCGTCAATATTGTCAGCTGTTATAAGATCATGCAGCAAAGACATTGGGCCGCGCGGTCGCGCGCCAAAGACAAGTTCAAAGGGCGAAAACCCTGTATGTTCATTGGGGACCTCTCTGTACGCGAAGAGGGCCGCGGGTAAAACCCTATCCCAATCTTGAGGATGATCCTCAGTTATCTTCCCTAATAAGTTCTTAAGTGTTCTATTTAGTCGCTCGACCATCCCATTGGACATAGGATGATAGATGCTACTCAAAGATCTCTCTATCTGTAGAGTAGACATTACTTGAGACATGGTATCCGATATCAGTTGGGTGCCATGATCTGATAATATTTCTCTCGGGGAATCCCAGCCGAGAAAAATATAAGCCAAAGAGCATCTGCAATGTCAGCGGTAGTAATGCTCTTTAGAGGGATAGCCTCTGGCCAACGTGTGCACATGTCTACACACGTTGAGATAAACTGATGTCCTCTAGCAGATTTGATCTTGAATGGACCAATGATGTCTATCGCCATTTTCTGGAATGGACGAATAGGAATATCTGCAGCCTGAATAGGCGCAGCATGACGAGGACCTTTGGATTTGACTTCTTGACATACTTTACAGGATCGACAATAGATCCGTATGTCCTTGTTCACAAAAAGGCCAAAAGAAAGCCGCAAGAACTCTTGACTTTGTACGGGAAAAAAACCCATGTGACCAGCACACTGAGAGTCGTGTGGCTTGTTGTAAGATCTTAACTCTCAAATTCTTGGGTACAAGAATCTGAGAATGACTTGACTTAGTGGAGTCTTGCACCATACGTACAAGTACGCCATTCTTCATTGTAATCCAAGATTTACAATTTGAATCTTTATTCGGATCACCTTTTGTTACAAGAGTGAAGAATTTCTTAAGAGTCGGATCTTCTTCTTGTTGTTTTATAAACGAGTCACGAGAAATTACCAAGGGATCATCTTGGTTATGCACTTCATTATCTTCAACAGATGAAGTTTCAGGCATATTGAGAGCTTGAGCTCTAGTGACTACTGCATTAGCAGATTGCATATTTTGATTTTCCCAAACGGAAATTTGCTCCGGAGTGCATTCTTTGACTCCGTGAATGCGACCGATGATAAGATCAGCGATCGGATCCGGCAAAAGACATGCGTGTACATCTCCTGTGAAGAAAGGAGTAGCAATCCTAATGATAGCGGTAGAGTATTTCTCTATGGTGCCGCCAAATGTTACGCATTTGACTACTTTGCCTGTAGAATGAGAAGGATCTATGAGTGACTGCCTAACCCCAATAGTTGTGCATCCAGAATCAAAAAGTACTGAGACTGGATTGTCATTTACTAAACCTTTGTGTAAGATAAGAGAACCTCTCCCATCATGCGCGATAGACGCAGGAAGAGCGGGAAGAGGATGGCCACTGCTTAAAGTAGACACTGTGGTTGGCTCAAATAATGTTTTGCATTGGGGGCACTGAGATGCTCTCCCAAAATCAAAAGCGGCACATGCCATATTATTAGAGTCATCATTATCTTTATTTTGTTTATAGGCTTCGTGGGACTCTTGCTGTGCAGAGTTCGCCTGGTAATGAGCTTTATGTTTTTTTGAATTGTGCTCTACCTCTGTTATTATTGCCTCTGTACTTATCATTGTTTCCACTATTATAACCCCTACTCGGGTTTGAATCATAGCTCCTTTGGTTACTATCATCATATTCATTATAATGAGTATCTCGGTAATTATGATCCTGTTGTCTCCATGAAGAAAAACTTGGATAGTTTCTAGAATGACTTCCTTTGCGGAAGTTCCTGTAATTATGACCACCCCTGAATCGAGGGCTGTCAGCTCTTCTCCAGGTATTCGAAGAAGAACCCTGAAATGATTGGTTACCTTGGTTCTGATAACTGTAATAGTTACCTTTTTTATTAAACCTATTTTTGAGGTCCTTGGAATTTGTGAGAGTGATTAGGGTTGTATGGTGTTGCAGAAGCAACTGGCATACCTTCTTTAACCTTACTGTTGCTAATAGCTACGTCCGGATGTGCAGTGACGTATTGGGTACAATACTGTTCCATTTCTTTTAGAGACTTAGGTTTACGCTCATGTAAGAATTCGAGGAAAGGTTTATTTATACTTGACATAATCTTGTCTCTGAGTATCAAGTCCATAAGGGCTTCATAAGTCTTTTCTGTTTTGGATAGCTCAATACAACGATCAAATGTAAGACGTGTCCTTGCAATGAATTCTGAGAATTCTACACCTGCCTCAGGCACCATTGTCTTAAACAACTTCCGATAACCCTCTTCAGACAACTGATACTTCTTTAATAAGGCTGCCCTAATAACATCATAGTTATCTTTGTCAGCCTCTTCAACCAAACTTAAACTAGTCAGAGAATCACCTTTCAGATTTTCTGATAACTGGTTAGCATATTGTGATTTGTCCACATTATGTGCTCGACACGAGCGTTCAAATCTATTTAGCCAGAATGTTATGTCATCACTGGAAGGGTTGAACGCTGGTACCTTGACCTTGTAAGTAAAGGGTTTACCATTACCACTAGATGCTTGATTACCATCACTTATGTTTGTTAACTTTAACTTTTCTAACTCAAATGCTAAAAGTTCTTTTTGGTGTTCATGTTCTCTTATTGCTTTTTTCTCTTGAGCTTCAGCTTGTAATTTTCTCTCTTCTGCAGCAGCTTGTAATTTTTTCTCTTCAGCAGCAGCCTCATCTTTTTTTTTCTTTTTCCATTTCCATCTGGAATCTTTTTTCATCAGTCTGTATCTGCAATTTCTTTTTTTCATCAGTCTGTATCTGCAATTTCTTTTGTTCATCCTCTCTTTGTAATTCTTTTTCCTCAGCTTCTAATTTCTTTTCTTCAATCAATGCTTTTCTTTCTTTCTTCAGCAGCCAATGCTTTGTCATATTGAGCAACTGCCCATTCTTCTAACTGCTGACCAGTCTTATCAAGAGCCCTGCCTTGTGTGATAAAATAATCCAAGGTAGACATCTTGTCTAATAAGATCAGTAATTTGCAAAAGTAAATAAATTTACTTTCTTAGTCTTAATCAAAGACTTTGTATGATAACTTTGTAACCTGTGAAAATAGTACTTAACTATCCCAATCACTGTGGGAAACAAGCCTTACAAAGGTCTTGTATAAATCCTTATATAATAACAGCTATAAGTTGCTGGTTCACTCTATAATATAAGTGCAGTGCACCAGAAATAGTGTTTTATATCATCAACTGTGTACCTTTAGTAATAGCAATTAACTATCAGTTGATTCTTGTACATCAATTTATATGATCAACAGAATCATAAACAAAACTAATGAGAACAGAGGAAAATTACAAAAACAAAAACAAAACATGAGAACTCAGTTGTCTTCACAGCTAACCACTATATAGCAACAGCTGTCACGCACAGCAATAATTTTCAATAATTATATAGGATCCAACAATTGCATCATATGAGACAAGCTCAATCAAACAAATTGTGAAAAGTAGAGACGAAGTTCTTCTGTAAATAAAAGTCAGAGAATCTACTACCCCAGTCTCTAGTATACCATAGTCTTAAAACGAAGGATACGATAATCGTAGTTCTTTAAGTTGATATCTCTTTAATAAAGCCGCTACTGACCAACTTCATAGTTAGGTCTTATCAGGCTTTTCTTTCAATTGCCATGTATAAGTATTTAAAACGGTTTCACCTGTAAGTATTTCCAACAGTTGTCCCCCCGACATATAGCTCTTTATCTACCTTATGCGAATATGCAGCTGTAAAGTTCAAATCTATCTAGATAAAACGTTATGTCGTCTTTTGCTGCGTTGAAAGGGACTCGGTAATTGTACTTGAATATAAGAATTTTCCTCGTAGTGTCTATACCAGAAGATGCTTGAGAATTACCCAAATTCATCAAATTTTTAATTTTCTCAGGCTCACCAAAGCTAAGGAGTTTTTTTCTTACATGATTCCAATTTCTGTTTTTCAGTTCTAGACTTCTGTTTTTCAGCCTTCCCATTTTGCATTTGGCAATTTTCATTTTTTTCTCTTCAGCATCAAGCTTGAAGTTTGCTTTCCTAAAATTCTCTTTGTTGCTTGAATTTTTTTCTTCTTCAGCATTCAGCTTGAAGTTTTCTTTCCTCTAATTCTCGTTTGTTGCATGAATTTTTCCTGTCATCAGCTTCCACAGCACTTTCTAAGCTTTTTTCTTCCGACTTTTTGTTTTTTCTCTTCTGACATTTTGCGCCTTTGTCGTTATAGAGCAACGAGCACAAATATTTTTTCAGCTTCTCACCTGTCTTCACAAAGGGACTATCCCTTGATTCCCAATAAAGTAGTGTAAATGTAGACATTATGCCTAATAATATGCTATCAGTACCTTTGAAATAATAACACCCTTTATCCCCAATCTCAGTGGGAACAAGTCTTTTTAATAAGAAACTTGAATAGCTACCTCACTTTATTTCCCAATCTCTGTGGGAAAACAAGTCTGATAAAGAAACTTGTATAATTCACCTTTATAATAATAACTACCATCAATCAATTTATATCCAAGTTCATCTAAATAATGACTAAAACATATTATATATATATATATATATATATATATATATATATATATATATATATATATATATATATATATATATATATATATATATTATATATATATATATATTATATATATATTATATATTTATATAAAATATAATATATATATAAACTGTGTATGGACAACACTGAATAACGTAAACAAAGAACAAGCATCAAGGACAATTACGATAAACATTCACAGAAATCAATTAAATTATAAGCGGGAACTAAAGAAAATATCACAAAAAGCATGTTCATGATGACTGCGAAAAGTATAACAAAACATTATGACTCAACAGTGTATAAAAATATTAAAGGTGTATAGAAATAAAACGAAAGGCAGAGGGGAGGCGGAACAGATACAAACAAATCAAATCAAAACTAAAAAACACGAAAAAATGGTATAACAAAAACAACGAAAAGTACACCTCGTCACAACTAACAAACTTTTCTTCTCTCCATCACTTAGCCACCAACCGACAAAGCAGTCAGTGGCCAATACGCCTAGTGGCGTCTTAGGGCAACAACAAATTTATTTCTTTGCCGTTGTATCCCATCACGCCTAGTGGCGTCTTTAGGGCAACAACAAATCAATCCATTTGCCGTTGTTTCCGTAATCAAATTGACTATCAAACAGGTGATCAGCCCGTTGGCACAACTAAACAACAATAGCAACCAATGTCGCTAGCAATTTCCACTGAAGGAAATTTGCCGCAGTCCCACACAGAACGCTTACAGTAGGCCCTCGAAATAAGTGGGATAACTCCTACCTTAAGACACCGCTCCAACCGAAAAACCCCGCCGAAATAGAAACATATAAATAACATGTAACAAAACACATTCTAATCTATTTTAAACAAAGATTGTGTAAAGAGGAAGGCTCAATTACACAATACAATGGCACCGTTTACAACAATAAACATGCCACTTAACTTATGATGCATCCTATCGTCAACAACAGGCAACGAAGAAGCACTGTATTAGTCAGCATTCTAAGGAACTTGAGGATCCAACGCTGAAGGGTACTTCTGAACTTGCTTCTCAAACGACAATAACAAAGCTGGTACTGAAACTTGGACTTCAAAACAACTGCGACAACAAGGGTATCGGAAACTTACCATTCCGTACTACAGTAGCAATGATGATATCGGAACTTGTACCTTCTGAATACACGGGCTCAGGAAAACGTTGAACTGTCAACAAATCTAACCGTGCAGCGCAGGGTACCTTCAATTATCACGAAGTGTGACTAAAGCACGCCAATATCCCCATACTGGCCACCATAATCTTGGAGACCTTACTGGTCCATCATAATGTTGAGTGTCTGTTCCTGGCCTCTATAATGCTGAGGTCTGTAGAATAGCCACCATGAATGTTACAGTGCCTGTATATGTGAGTAGGGGTCAGGTCAACCCAGGCAATACAATGATGTGAATATAGGTCACCAGGCGTTGAGGCACTGACAGGGTGTAGATGAGGGACTTCTCTCTCAAACGTACAGGCTCCTCAGATGTGTAGTAATCGTAGCAGTATGTAGTTGAAACATGATGTGGGTGAAGTGAGTATACATCAGAGTAAATAGTTGACGCGAAATGCGTATATAGAATCTTGGACAAGTCCACAGGACACTCACTCAATCACATGTCCATAATGGGATAGCTATACTTTATATGTATATGTATGTATGTATGTATGTATGTATGTATGTATGTATGTATGTATGTGTATGTATGTATGTATGTATGTATGTATGTATGTATGTATGTATGTATGTATGTATGTATGTATGTATGTATGTATGTATGTATGTATGTATGTATGTATGTATGTATGTATGTATGTATGTATGTATGTATGTATGTATGTATGTATGTATGTATGTATGTATGTATGTATGTATGTATGTATGTATGTATGTATGTATGTATGTATGTATGTATGTATGTATGTATGTATGTATGTATGTATGTATGTATGTATGTATGTATGTATGTATGTATGTATGTATGTATGTATGTATGTATGTATGTATGTATGTATGTATGTATGTATGTATGTATGTATGTATGTATGTATGTATGTATGTATGTATGTATGTATGTATGTATGTATGTATGTATGTATGTATGTATGTATGTATGTATGTATGTATGTATGTATGTATGTATGTATGTATGTATGTATGTATGTATGTATGTATGTATGTATGTATGTATGTATGTATGTATGTATGTATGTATGTATGTATGTATGTATGTATGTATGTATGTATGTATGTATGTATGTATGTATGTATGTATGTATGTATGTATGTATGTATGTATGTATGTATGTATGTATGTATGTATGTATGTATGTATGTATGTATGTATGTATGTATGTATGTATGTATGTATGTATGTATGTATGTATGTATGTATGTATGTATGTATGTATGTATGTATGTATGTATGTATGTATGTATGTATGTATGTATGTATGTATGTATGTATGTATGTATGTATGTATGTATGTATGTATGTATGTATGTATGTATGTATGTATGTATGTATGTATGTATGTATGTATGTATGTATGTATGTATGTATGTATGTATGTATGTATGTATGTATGTATGTATGTATGTATGTATGTATGTATGTATGTATGTATGTATGTATGTATGTATGTATGTATGTATGTATGTATGTATGTATGTATGTATGTATGTATGTATGTATGTATGTATGTATGTATGTATGTATGTATACATACAATAATAAAGGTGACATAACAATAAACAAAGAGATAATAGTTAAACCATCACTTTTCGGCAGCAGCAACGCCTCATTTAAGACTCATGCCGTAAAACCTGATTTAACAATAATCAATCGACAGAACAAAACAGTTTTTATAGTGGAGGCAGCAATACCATATGATGCCCATTTAGATAAATGTTACCAACATAAATTTGATAAGTACTATCCATTGACTGCAGAAATTAACGAACTAGGCTACCGTACGCATGTAATCGTACTGATAATTGGTAGTTTGGGTCATGTGCATGCAAAGTGTGTGAGTGGATTAATGTCGCTAGGGTTGCGGAAATTTGAAGCAAAGGTTTTATGTAAATATGTCAGTATTAGTGCAATTATAGGTTCTTACAGAATATGGAAACTTCGATGTAAAAAACACCCATTTTGAATTGCTGGGATGTTTTCCACACAGTCTAAACTCAATTGTGCTCCTCTGTATACTATACCATACGACTATTGTATTTGATGCTATATTTAATATCTCACTCCACTAGCGGTCAAAGTTTTTTTTTTTTATGGCAAACAAAATTCTGATAAAACCTCCATGTAAAAACAACCATATTGCTCTACTTGAATGGTATTCCTCACACATTTTGTAAATTTCAATAATTCTCATTTTTGGCAGGGTATACCATATCATTATATGCCAATGTCTTTTAGAAAGCTTAAAATTTTTTTATGTATGTGTAAAACGAAGGTTCGATGTAAAAACACCCACATATAACTACTTGAGACGTCTTCAACACTTTATGTAAATTCTAATGATTCTCCTATTTGCCATGTTGTATCTATTATATCATGTCTGTACATATTAATGTATTTTATGGAGAATAAAGATTCTGATATGTATGTATGTATGTATGTATGTATGTATGTATGTATGTATGTATGTATGTATGTGTGTGTGTGTGTGTGTGTGTGTGTGTGTGTGTGCGTGCGTGCGTGCGTGCGTGCGTGCGTGCGTGCGTGCGTGCGTGCGTGCGTGCGTGCGTGCGTGCGTGCGTGCGTGCGTGCGTGCGTGCGTGCGTGCGTGCGTGCGTGCGTGCGTGCGTGCGTGCGTGCGTGCATGCATGCATGCATGCATGCATGCATGTATGTATATATATATATATATATATATATATATATATATATATATATATATATATATATATATATATATATATATAATGATGATTCGTGTTTGATTGGGCGTTCCAAGAACTGTGTTACATTTAGTGTTAAGATTGAATTTTACCATCATGCTGTGATCGACATTGATACCCCTTTCATTTTCCTAACGCTACCGACTGTTATGTTAGATAGTCCACATATCAACTTTACCATTTGTCGTTATCGTTATTTAAGTTTTCTTTATATGAAAATATCTAAATAGAAGAATGATTGTGGGATTAAATCCCTTAGGGGTGCTATTGTTGTGGCTCGTTAAGTATGAAGGACTATATTCTTTAATCGTTCCTACTTCAGTGATGGTACCATGCTCTCCTTAAGGAGCAATAATGAGAAGGAAGAATGTAATTCATCTTTTACTCCTGCTTCTTTATTACTTTAATACTGATGTAGTAGAAATAACATTTGATGAAAAAAAAATAAGCATTATCACTATACGTACTTGCACCTTATTACAACTTTTAAAAAATCTGATATTTTGCGGTCCGTAGATCAGTTTAATGAATCAGTCGTGGAATGACAAAGTGACACATGTCGATTTGATGTCACGTGCTGGCCTTCAAAGCACGTATACATTGCTTTGACAGCGCAGACAACGCTAACTTGGCCAAGTCCGCCGCATGGAAAACTAGCGCATCCCACAGACATTTTCCACTGAACACTGTCAAATGGCACAAAAACAGCCGGGCAACCGGAGCTAAGTTTCAAAGAGTGTGCAAAAGAGACACGAAGTAACTGGACATAGATTCAGCTTTCTGGTACGACCAAGCAGCCGATTACACCAAGTGGCAATTCCCCCTTCGGGGCAACATTAAAGTGGGCGAAAAGAAGTTCTCACAACGAGCAGATGAGAAAAGGATACGTCGAAAGGAATACAAAGAAAAAAAACAGCTGAGGGCTATCACCTCAGGGGTGCATTATTATAATCAGTTATGGCTGAAGGGGGCAAATACACCATTACGCCGTTACATCACTGTTGGTCGGATATTTCATGTGTTCATCTATTTCGCCGCAAAAGGGTGAATTAATGAATAAACAAAAAGCAGTGCCGGCAAAAATAATTAGTTTAATTTTAGCTATTTTATTTTCAGTATTAACGCACTGATTGAAGAGGCAGAAGAGTTCATAATTTCCGACCACAAATCTCGGAAGGAGATTATTCCTAGGGGGACATTACCTCTTGGAATCCAGATGATCTGTGTGAAGGCATATGTGCACAAGAACAAACGACATAGTGCTGGCATGTGTGTAAGTAAAATAGCGCATTGCTGTGTGTAGTTCACATATTACCGACACATTTCATCTAATACTCGTACAATATGCTTACCCCTGATAATTCATTATGTGTCATTGCCACCTCCCAAATATATAATCACCTTTCAGATATTACTTAAAACTTGGTAGATACTGACTAAACAATTTGGAATAGCACAATAGTAATGAATGCGATTGATAAGGGACTTTTCGCGGCCATCACATTGATAAAGGCGTTTCTTTGTTGTGATGTTTGATGATACTGCTTTCATAAGGTTATGAATGGTCAACTCTTCTTGACACAGTATTAAGTAGTTAGGTCACCTTGTACGTCAAGTGTTGGAGCGCTGACAAGGGACCGTGTTGACATAGAGTGAGAGTGTAGATGTAAATAACGCGAATGGGTGTATAGTTCTGTTAAGTTGACAGGTCACTCACTCAATCATAGTTTGAAGTCAATAAAGGGCAGACCACTGATGACGTTTCATACATTTAATAATGGACGTTTACACTTCGAGATCACGATTACAGTCATTTGAACAGGTTGGCACAAAATCATCGTATACTTGAAAAATGGTTTATGTGGACAATATCAGATGGTGCATCGTCTATGTGGCATTGGCAAAATAATGAAAAACGTAGTAGGTGCGAAGTCAACTTCAAATTCCGGAGTTGGAGCTATCGTTCTCATGTCCTAACTGACTAAACGGCTGTCAGTATAAGGTGTAGATACATAAACATCAACAATGTTCACTTACAAGAATCCTTCTCCTGGCTAAGTTTTTCTCAAGCCGTAAATTCATCCTCAAATGTTTTTATAGCCAATAATGTTTATTATACCACAGTAGTGGGTTTTCATAATATGTAGATCTTCTGTACCATCATCATGATTCAATAAGACCTTTTCTGTTCTCTCCGATAATGAGATCCCGCTCGATTACAATGGGCGTGGAATCCAAGATGGCTCACCTCCGTGGAGCTTCGTCTCACTCAGGATGGAAAATTAAGAAGCAGAATTTAATTACGTCAATTCGCCTTACAATTCGTACATAAATGTCCTCATTGGCTTCTATACGTATCTGCATTTCAATAAGGCCTGGTACATCACAAATAATCTAGTGTGCTGAGATAACATGTCATGTTCATCTGTAATCAACAATCTACCTAGATGCACGATAATAACGTCTCTCAGCGTAGGCTTAGCAATAAAAGGTGCAGCAAAAAAGGGTATGGTTTTACCTGGCATTGAGGAAAACACATACAAGCGAATAACGCACGTCATTGCCTAGGCGTTAATAATACGGGACATTAGGTGAATATCTCTATTAATTACAGTCATAACAGAAGTAAACTCCAATCTCCTTCCTAAATTACATCAAAGAGATCAAATCAAAACCTTTCCCAGTCGAAAGCCATGCCCATAGCAGGAGCGACGACATGGACAGACTTCTCTGTCCACACACAGACAACATCGGACGCATGCGGCAGAAATAAGCCTTCACACCCACAGAGTTCAGCTCACAAAATAGTCCGAGCATAGAAATACAAAAGATACAAAGATATAAAGGACTGAATATCACCTTAAATAGTCAAGGAATAAATATATAAATTCGGGCCATAAACATTTTAAGCTTAGCACCAATCTTGTTTACTGGCCATACCAGACGCACAAATGATGTAGAATCTTATTATTCATACGCCAGAATTGTGACACAAGAGCAGATAAACCTTATAGAACCGAATACAACATCGAATACAATCAGGCTCACGACGACGCAAGTATAATGCGCAGATGAAGAATTACCAGCAATTTTATAAATCGCAACAGCGCCAAATTACGCACGCCAAAGTCCGAAGTATAGATCGACCGGTGAGAGATTTATCTCAACATCTCAGAGAAACTATTTCTCCTAAGTATAAAAGCATTTCCAGGAACAGGTGTCACCAACGACATACTACAATACTGGCAATGACACACTATCATACAATAATTTTAATCACAATTTCATATTAAGTACCATAAGTTCATGATTGACAAAAGAAAAATAATATATCAACGAGTAAGCGGTTGATACTATGAATATACTATTAGTGACCCGCATGGTGTTTATACCATTACACCATTTATCATATATTACAAAGTGTGTACCTATTTTGATATAGAAAAAAAAATAACTGTTGTAAAGCTAGGACATATATTAGAAAGTCCAAGATTTAACAGTTATTTGGAATCATGTGGGCATCTAGACAGAATGTCTGCACGATCACATTTTCTGAAACCACGTGATAGCTCGCACCGAGAAATGAAAAGGTTCGAAGAGCAATGGCGTATCGAGTTGATCTCGAGCTCTTCCAAGTTTTTTACTTTGAATAGCCGTAAGAGCTTTCTGGTCAGTTTTTTTCACTATGAAATGCGCGCCAAGAAGGAATCTTTGAAGAGTTTGAGAATTGAAACCAATACCATCGCCAAAAGTTCACGGTCTAAAAACCCGAGTTAATTCCTTTCTGCCGCATTAAGTTTTCGTTGAGATATAACATTACAGGATGCAGAGTTTCAGAGTACTCTTGCATTAGTGCCGCTCCAATCCCAGTGGATGAAGCGTCACTACGAAGAATAAATGTCTTATCTGTAGTAGGTAACATTAAAAATAGGTGATGTTGAAAACAAAGTTTTTAATCTTATCCAAAGATGATTGGCATTCCTGAGACCAGTGAAACATATTAGGAGACCACTTTCTTTAGTAAACGAAGAGAAGCGGGTAAACATGATACGAGGATAGATTCTGAATGAATCGTCCATTAAAATTGTATAAGACCTAATAGACTTCTCACTTGCTTTTTTAGTCTTAGGAATAGAGATGTTAAGTATTTTACTGGTATTTTATGGTCCTCTGTCTTTAGGAGAATAACAACATGGCCAACACGGTTGACCTAGGTAAGGAAAAATTTCGCCTAAAACCAATACATGCTTTAGAGGGTTTCGCTGTCAAACTTATGCTCGCGTAAGGTAGACAGTTAATTCTTATAATCCCAAATTAGTGATCTTTACACAAATTATCACTGTGAAAACCACAGAATGTGTTCTAAGTACCGCAATGACATCTGAACGATGAGAATCGGATTCGACGACTATCCATACGTACAAATGTAGCTGGAACGTTCATAAGGCCGAAGGCATAACATTCCATTGAAAAAAATAACCCCTAGGTGTAGAAAAAGCAGTAAGAGGTTTGGCTCGTTCACTTAATGGGACTTGCCAATATCCTTTTGACAAATCAAGTTTAGTGAAGAAATGAGATTTAGAAAGCCTAGTAAGTAGCTCTTCTAGTAAAGGCATAGGTTCAGCATCGAACTTCGTAACCTGATTCAATTTGCGATAATCAACGCAAAGACGTATGTTATTGTCTTTTTTCCGAACAATAACCATCGGCGAAGAATATGCAGAGGTGGATGGTTCGATTATTTTCAAATCTATCATCTCATACAACTCTTTCTCGACCTGTGCTTGAAAATGTATAGGTATAGGATAAGGTCTAACCCTAATAGGAGTATGGTCAGTTAGAACAATGTCATTTTCAATGACATTGGTGTGTCCAGGAATGTCAGTAAGGACATCCTGAAACGTTTGTAACATAGAAGAAACTTGTCGCTGTTTCCTCTAGAGATAAATTTGAGGAGAAAGAAGATTTACAGAGATTATATCGAACGGACCTTTTTAATGAGATAAGAAGTCTGTTTTCCCTACAAGGTAGCAGAACATATGCTTTGTCCCCAGGACAAAGTTGTCGTAAGGTTCTTTTCTTATTGGCAAATTGCCTTGCCTTCTGTTTGGCAAATTCAGAAGAAGAAGTTGCTAATCTGCATGCTTCGATAATCTTGTGTCTAAGCGCGATGACATATTCGTAAGAAGATTTTGTGTCATCATCAATATTATCAGCGGTTATAACATCATGAAGCAAAGATATAGGGCCGCGCGGTCGCGCGACGAAGACAAGCTCTAAGGGAGAAAATCCTGTAAGTTCATTGGGAACCTCTCTATACGCAAAGAAGGCCGCGGGCAAAACCCTATCCCAATCTTGAGGATGATCCTCAGTTATCTTCCTTAGTAAGTTTTTGAGTATTCTATTTAGACGTTCCACCATCCCATTAGACATAGGATGATAGATACTACTCAATGATCTATCTATCTTCAGAGTAGACATCACTTGAGCCATGGTATCTGATATCAATTGGGTGCCATGATCTGATAATATTTCTCCGGGGAATCCCAGACGAGAAAATATAAGCCAAAGAGCGTCTGCAATATCGGCAGTGGAAATGCTCTTCAGAGGTATAGCCTCTGGCCAACGTGTGCACATGTCCACACACGTTAAGATAAACTGATGTCCTCTGGCAGATTTAATCTTAAATGGACCAATAATGTCTATTGCCATTTTCTGAAACGGCCGAATAGGAATATCTGCAGCCTGAATAGGTGCAGCATGGCGTGGACCTTTGGATTTGACTTCTTGACATACCTTACAAGATCGGCAATAAATCCAAATGTCTTTGTTTACGAAAGGCCAAAAGAAAGCCGCAAGAACTCTTGACTTAGTACGTAAAAAACCCATATGTCTAGCACACTGAGAGTCACGAGCGCGCTGCAAAACTTTAACTCCCAAATTCTTGGGAACAAGAATCTGAGAATGCATTGACGTAGTAGAGTCTTGGACCATACGCACAAGTACGCCATTCTTCATTTTAATCCAAGATTTTCGATTTGTATCTTTATTTGGATCACCTTTTGTTGCAAGAGTGAAGAATTTCTTTAGAGTGGGATCATCTTCGTGCTGTTTTATAAATGAGTCACGAGAAATTACCAAGGGATCATCTTGGTTATGCACTTCAGTATCTTCAGCAGATGAAGTTTGAGGCATATTGAGAGCTTGTGCTTTTGTGACTACTGCGTTAGCAGTGTGCATATTTTGTTCTTCCCAAGCAGCAATTTGTTGCGGAGTGCATTCTTTGACTCCGTGAATACGACCAATGATGAGATCAGCGATCGGATTCGGCAGAAGACATGCGTGCACATCTCCCGTAAAGAAAGGAGTAGCAATATTGATGATAGCAGTAGAGTACTTCTCTAAGGTGCCGCCAAATGTTACACATTTGACTACTTTGCCTGTGGCAAGGGAAGGATCTACGAGTGACTGTCTAACACCAATGGTGGTGCATCCAGAATCAAAAAGAATTGAGACTGGGCTATCATTTACTAGACCTTTATGTAAGACAAGAGATCCTCTTCCATCATGCGCGACTGACGCAGGAAGAGCAGGAAGAGGGTGACCACAACTTAAAGTAGACACCGTAGTTGGTTCAAATAATGTTTTGCATTGGGGGCATTGAGATGCTCTCCCAAAATCAAAAGCAGAACATGCCATATTATTAGAGTTTTTATTATCATTAGTCTGATTACAGGCTTCATGTGACTCTTGCTGCGCAGAGTTTGCCTGATAATGTGATTTATGTCCCTTGTGTTGCGATCTACCTCGCTTATTATTGCCTCTCCAATTATTATTGTCTCCTCTATTGTAACCCCTATTTGGGTTTGAGTCATAGTTCTCATGGTTACAATCATTATGTTCATTATAACGAGTATCTCTGTAATTATGGTCTTGTTGTCTCCATGACGGATGACTTGGATAGCTCCTATAATGACTTCCTCTGCGGAAATTCCTATAATTGTGGCAACCCCTGTATCGAGGGCTGTCAGCTCGTCTCCAGTTCTTCGAAGAAGAACCTTGAAATGATTGATTACCTTGATTTTGATAATTATTCGAGTTACTCTTTTTATCAAACCTGTTTTGTGGTCCTTGAAATTTGTGTGAGTAATTAGGGTTGTATGGTGTTGCTGAAGCAACTGGCATACTTTCCTTAACCTTAGCATTGCTAATAGCTACGTCCGGATGTGCAGTGACGTATTGGGTACAATATTGTTCCATTTCTTTTAGTGTCTTGGGTTTACGCTCATGTAGGAATTCAAGGAATGGTTTATTTACACTTGACATAATCTTGTCTCTGAGCAACAAGTCCATAAGGGCTTCATATGTCTTTTCTGTTTTGGACAGCTCAATCCAACGATTAAATGTAAGACGTGTCCTTGCAATGAATTCTGAGAATTCTACCCCTGTTTCAGGTACCATTCTCTTAAACAAAAGACGGTAACCTTCCTCTGTCAATTGATATTTTTTTAATAAGGCTGCTCTGATAACATCATAATTATCCTGGTCAGCCTCTTCTACCAAGCTTAAACTAGTCAGAGTGTCACCTTTCAGTATCTCTGATAACTGATTAGCATATTGTGATCTATCCACATTATGATTTCGACAAGAACGTTCAAACCTATCTAGCCAAACTGTTATATCGTCACTGGATGGATTAAATGCTGGTAGCTTGATCTTGTAAATAAAAGGTTTACCATTACCACCAGATGACTGATTAACATTACTCATATTTGTCAATTTCAATTTTTCTAACTCAAATGCTAAAAGTTTTTCCTCATGTTCCCTTTTTGTTTTTCTCTCCTCGGCCTCAGCTTCTCTCTGTAAACTTTTTTCTTCAGCCTCAGTTTCTCTATGTAATCTTTTTTTCTTTAGCCTCAGCTTCTCTTTGTAATCTTTTTTCTTCAGCTTCAAGTCTTTTTTCTTCAGCCTGAAGTTTTCTTTCCTCCACTTGAAGTTTTCTTTCCTCTGCTTGAATTTGCCTTAAATTCTCAGCATCTATTTTCTTTTGTTCAGCTTCTGCTTTCAATTTATTTTCCTCTTTTTGTTTCTTTTCTTCTGACTTCAATGCCATGGCCCATTGAGCAGTCGAGTATTCTTCCAATTCTTTACCAGACTTGCCTAGGGATTTCCCTATCTCAATAAAGTAATCTAAAGTCGACATAATGTTTAACAATATGTGACTAGTTACCTGAAAAAGTCAATGAAATTTATTCCACCGTAAATGAGAGCAAGTTTTAATAAACTTGAATAATCAGCTCCCTTTATCCCAATCTCTGTGGGAGACAAGCCTTTAATAAGGTCTTGTATACTCACTTGTATAATAATAATAATAATAGTAATGAACTACCAGTTTATTCTATACTACAAGTGTACTACACAGCTAGTAGTGTATGATCAAATATACCTTATCTAGCATATGTCAACCAACAACATAAACAAAGGACAATCAAGAAAGACAACATGGAAACATTCGCAGAAATCAAATAAGTTAAATAGGAAAACTGAAGAAAATAATCACAGAACCTGTGATGACAACCGCGAGGAAATAAACAACACAAATGACGTCACAGTGTATAAATATATAGTTGTATAGAACTAAATGACAGGAAAGATGAGACCTACAAATACAAACAAATCAAAACAAAACTAAAGAACATAAAAAATATTACAAAAACAACGAAGAAAAAAAAAACACGTCGTCACAACTAACAAAAATAGCAACAATTTGTCGCTAGCAAATTTTCAATTAAGAAAATTCGCGCCTATAGAACACTAATATAAGCCCTCTATTACGTGGGAAATCTTATATCAGCCACCTTACCCAACAGCCCACAGAGATATACACAACACTATAACATGTAACACTTAAACATAAATATATATATGTGTCATATAATGTAATGTAATGTGTTGCACAGAAGGCTCAGATGTTATCACACAATAGTATTATAATTAACAATAATCATTCTGGCTTTAAACTATTACAATGTTCAATATAGAGCAGAACACCAGAAGATCCACCGTTAAAATATAAGCACTTCTCGCTAACACAGTTAATACTTGCTACCACTCTGCTGTGTAATGCTGTCTGCTATATCAGAAATGTCAACAAGCGCTTGTGTAAAGATAGACTCATTTGAAGCCTATAATGGATACTCTTTAGTTTTGGCCACTGCTGAACGACTACTGCAAAGCAGGGGAGGCAATACCGTCACAAGCACATAAGACATCAGGACTAAAAACTAATGGCAAACGCTGTCTCACTGTTACGGCCAATGAAGAACAGCACACAGGCTGGCAAAATACGCCCGTTCAAGGCAGCATAAGAAACTAGAGACGCTACAGTGCCCATAGCGCCAAAATTCGAGCTGGTCACATGACCACTTTTGCTCGTACGCTTCCGTCCTTCCTTCGGAATCTTTCATTTATTGACCCGAACGAACCGCTCGTCTTACGAACAAGCCTGCTAAATGCACGACGAAAATGCGCCGTAACATCCAACTCCCCCCCCCCGCCAACCGCTCCTCCCCTTAAAAAAACAACGCATTTTTCTTCCCTCCGGAGGATGCTGAGCCCCAACCTCTTCAGAAGTTCGGAGACCCATATGCCGCATAACAGCATACCATCACTCGTCTTGTAACCATCTTCTTTGTACCCTACCAATCTACCACATTCAAACCTCAGTAAAAACTCACATATGTTTACAAAATATATCACCCGAGGTAATAGCAGCCGGAAAAAATGACAATAGCTGCCTCACCTTGGTATCACAGTACTGATACCCCGTAGGGCTGCTACGTACATTCATCTGCTCACTATACATCAGTACCTACACGTCAAGATACACTTTCTACAATCTTCACCATTCCAGACACAGCATATACAAATGCTTTATGGCGATATACAGCATGAAATCAATGTACATGAAATTTAAAACCAACTCATGACATTAACATTTGAAATCTACATTTAACCATTAGTACAAATACCCAAACTATAAGATCTGCAATTTATTTGCTATACCTATTGTCATTCTCGAAAAGACCCTTTATGAGACCCCTGTCCTTTTCCAAAAATTACAATCTGGGCAGAGCGTCTGCTACCACATTATGGACTCGTTCAATTGGGAGAATAGTAAAATGGAAGTGCTGCTGTAATAACGCCCACCTTGTTAACTTGGCACTAGTAGATTTGGCCGACTGCAAAAATAGCTGCGGTTTGTGGTCTGTGTGGAGGAAAAAAATGCGCTCCCAACAGGTATCTTGTCAACTTAGAGACGTCCTACACGATCGCAAGGCGTTCCCTTTCGATCGTGGAGTACGGTGTCTCAGCCGCTAACAACTTCTGACTGACGTACAACACCGAATGAAGTGAGCCTTCATGGTCCTGCATTAGACAAGCGCCAATGCATATCGACGAAGCATCGGTGTGTAAGATCAGAGGTTTGTCTAGATCTGGCAAACGCAAGATGGGTTGCTTTTTATTCTAATCCAATGCGCTTTCACACTCCGCGGGCGATATTATCATACTTGCCTCCCCCTTTGTGGAAAGGGGGGTACGCGATGCAGCAAAAGACTCCAAGATCTTGGTCACTGTGTTATCTTAGGGATTAATTCCGTTATAGCCAACAATGTGACCCAGGAAGCTAAGCTCTGCGTAGCCAATCGACAGTTTGCGCGGACGAGCAGTAAGTCCTCAAACACTTCAACAAGGAAAACAAACCTTCCATATGCTGGTACCATGTATTGTAATAATCCACTATATTTGCGGGTAAAAACATGATAAAGTAGGTAACATTTCCAGTCCTTCTTACTGGCCTAATTGTCTGTCTTAAAACATGAATCATTTTTGTAAATAATTTAAGCTCTAGAGCAACTGTGTGTTGTATATTCCATTTTCAGGGATACATTGAAATAATTCCTTCCAATATTATTGTGGGAAGGTTGAATCCACCTAACGAGCGCATAACTTGGTCTTACTTCCATGATCTAACTATTTATTCCGATTTTAAGGAGCCCGATACCAGGAGCACGTTACTGTACGTAATGTTTGTCACACCTACATTGCTTTGTTTGCCACACATATTTGTTTCACATACTGTTATGAATGAGATATGTCACACTGTTGCCGTGTGTTCGGTTCGTGATCGTTGGGTCTTTCATTCTATTAGTATTAGTTGAATATGTATGCTTGGTTATTCATCATTATCTCAGTTAATGTCCATACATAGGTTTTCATTGATTACTGAGTGTCCAAGGAAACAGTGGTTCCGTACGAATCTCTTTATCGTTAATATAAACTTCATATGAAGAAGAGTTCATCAGGTCAAACAACAATCAATACTCAAGTTGAAGCAACTAAGCGTAACCGAAGTAATGGGGGTAAGTCCTTGCGTGAGTCCAAACGTTTATTGACGAAACAACGGATGAAGACATTACATATGTTATTCATTGATAGCATACATCTATAATTTAGTACATTGTGAATCCATATCATATTCTCAGTCCGTGTCCAGTAAAATGAATCAACATCGCCAGAACAGCATAGCTGTGTGCACGCGTAGTTGTGATTTCCAACGACCGACAATGAGCGTATGCGTCTGATAAATATAATCATATGGACTGAAATAATCTTCCTAAATGTTGATTATATACCGACCTATTATATTACTTTATTCACATACATTTGGACTGACCCTGAGTCCCTACTTCGAAGTACTTATATAAATATGTGGCAATACAATGCCTAACACTGGACGTCTAAAGGACGCGTCTTCACAGCTTGACTGTCAACGTAAAAAGGGTCTCGTATCTAAGTCACGATGCGTGACCTACCAACGCTAACACGTCATAAATCGATCGTGTATATAGCGTTCAATAGTCCGTGAATTCTTAACCTACAATTATTTTAAACGCTGTGACCCTAGAGGTAGCACCCTGCCAACTATAGCAGACGACTTCAATAAAATACCGTAACAATTCCCTGCACGCCCGGGAAAAAATCTATTAGATAGATGTTTTTTTAACAATCTTTCTCAAACATTTAAAAACATTTAACAAAAACCCGACATATGGTCTACGATGTTCTGGCTAGAACAGTGTCGTGGTCGTGTCGATAATATATAATCATGTAACATATTGACAGTCATGCTTTACATGTAAATTAAATAACCTAAAGGATTGTCAACAGTCATTAACTAACTAACTAGTTAATTAACGTAAGTGTTAACTAAGTACGAATGTGAGATGTCATGAAATTATTATAACCAATTAAAATTAAACTAATTACTCATAGTGTATGTGTAAGTAGTCAAATTATTGAAAATCTAATTAACGAAAGTGAAAGAAGATGTCATAAGAAAAAGACAAATGAGGAGTAAAGACAAGTGAAATGTAGATAACTAAGTTATAAAATCAATAGCTTTTAAATTAATTATTTGTGTTACTAAATACTTAACTTAATTAATTAAATAATAATATATTATATCATTATCATATTACTAGATATATCTAAGAATATTATATAAGCATTGTGTGAGATTCATTTGTTTTCTTTGTTACACATTTTTTTTCATAGTTCATTTTCATATTTTTTCCCCTCATATTTCAATTTAATTTTATTTCTTTATTAATTCAATCAATAACTAGAACTAAGTAATATTGGATATGACGATCCAGACGTCGTTATTTTCCATAAGGATCTACATAAAGTTCCATTCGAAAACTGTTTAACTGTTCCGATCCTGAATGAATTTAAGTTTCACAACGTTCAATTAGTCATGTCACATAACGAAATTTGTCCAATTTGAATTCAGATATTCTTTCCGACTTTGTTGCAACTAGTTGTAACATGAATGGACACTAACCAAAGTCCCAGCGTAAATACGAACTCAATGTCTCTTCAAAATTCATTTCGTATGACGCATGTCCCTAATAATCATTTATTTGAATTGTAGTCGACGTTTCATTCACAGGTCGAGAGTTTAACGATAGGATTCTGTCTCTTATTATAGGTACTTTCGTTACTTTATTCGAAGAGTTTCAGTGTTCATACATCGACATCTGAAGGATTTCTAGAAAGTACGTCCGCCACGATATTCTCTGTGCCTGATATATATGTTCAATTGTAAATTCGAATGGCTGAAGGAGAATGGCGAATCTTGTTAGCTTGGGGCTTCTATGATTAGCACGGCGTAGCGATGCCACCGCCTTCTGATCTGTTTGGATCACGAAGGGTGCACCCAAGAGGAATTTTTGTAGACAACAGCCAACAACTCTTTATCCACCGTAGAATATTTAATCTCTGGAGTCTTAAGTTTGCGTGAGATGTAAAGACCCGGATGTAGTATGCCTGTTGCGTGATAAATTCTCGCAACATCGTTTTATTTCAATATCTGTTTTATAACGCAAGGGCAACAACTGCTTGAAATCTATAGTCACTTTTCTCGGTAAGCATTTGTCTTCTCGCGTTAGTATCGAATGCAGTTAACTTTTGAGCTGTGGTCATTTTTGCGCTGGACTGCGCATGACTTGTCTTGTTGTTTGGTCGATCGGTTTCCGCCCACCACTAGTGGGAGTGAGCGATTTGGAATGGCGAAAGAGATGCCTCGTTGAAGAGGGGATCTCCGCTTTTTTTTGTTCTGTCAGGGATGTGTAGTCCTCTTATGGATATTTCGTTTAGTCGAGATAATACCTCTAGTGTTTTCCCACATGTCGGGAGGCGTGATATTTCTGTATTTCATGAAAGCAAGGTAAATTAACGTTTTCATTAACTCTATTGATTTTGGGTCGTGAGCGATTTCGATTCATAGCCTGTCTGCGAAAGTCGTCGTCACGAGATGTTTTTTCCCAGCTCACATGTCGCTGCATTGTACTGCATCGGTTGATGCAGGTACCAAGGACCATTACTTGCTACTTTGTTAAATGAACTAGGTTTAGAAAACCTTTATTATCTAGAGGATATTCTTGAGGACATTATTTATACTTCGGCAGACGTGTCTGTCTTGCTGAAGTCAAACTAAGGAGAGTGAACTGATCTCATACATCTGGTTATCTCCTGGCTGTTATAGAAAAGGATGGAGTTTTTCACCTGACTACATTTACAGCACTATGAAATATAACATGCATCTGACTCATCATTGTAATGCTGTCTACCGTCTATTGCTGTATTGAATGTTGCTGTGATAATGACTGTTTGATGTGCCTACACATTTGCGTAACCATTTTGTCACTGTGGCGTCCACAATAAATAATGAAGAAAAACGTCAACGGCTGTTTCAAGACTCATTGACTTTATACGTCGTGAGTTTACTGACGTCCTATGTGGATTGCCCTGTTATTGTTGCATGAACATTGTTTTGACTGAACACATCTACACACTACACAAAACCAGACATGCGGATGCCATCCATCATCATATGGCATCACGCATCATTTGGTGGCCATAAGCTGGTTTGATTCTGGTACTAGCAAACACGGGGTCCCTTACCCACTTCATTTTCAACAAGAATTCATCAGCATCCTTCAAGAAATTAACATTCTTCAATACAGTCAACATCTTCAAAATTTTCAAAGTACTCGGCGTTGCCCGGTAAAAGTCAAAATTTCAACCTTTTGACGGAAACAAGAATTTGACAGTACCCGGCGTTGTTACATGTTGCCGGATAACTCGGACTGCTGTTATCTTTTACGCAAGTCAAGCAAGTTGCTGCTGTCAAGGTTCCAGTGCTGTCGTTTTTTGAGAAGGTCAAGTGCCGGTTGAAACGGGTTGTTTTCTGAAGAAGGCCAAGTACCGATTTCCATCAACTTACTTTTGGATTAGAAGGTCAAGTGCCGAAACAACTCAACACACAGTATTTCAGAAGCTCTTGTACCATCGTGTTAGCAGTGGAAGCAGTTCAGATGTGCCATCATCGTTGGAGCTTCGCTCTTTAGGACGTTGATTGACATCCGTTTTTCTGCTGTTCTACGATTGGAAGCCTTTAAGTTAAGTGGCCTGTTTGTATGTAAACTGTGCCCTTATACTTCTGCTGAGTCTTCTGTGTATCATCTCATTCTATATATTATATGTCTATATGTTATTTGTATATTTATATGTTTATATTTCAGCGGGTTCTCGGTTGGGTGGTGTCTCCGTTAGATTATGCCACGTCATAGAGGTCGTCTATTGTGAGCGTTTTCTGTAGGGTTTGCAAATTTCCGATACTGGAATTTGCTAAGCGACTTCTGTTGCTATTTATGTTAGCTGTGATGACATGTTTTAATATTGTTTTCGTTATTATTTCACATTCTTTAGTTTTGTTGTGATTTGTTTGTATTTGTTAGCCTACTCTTGTCTATAATTTAGTTTCATACAACATTTTTGTTTATACACTGTGGTGTCATGTATTTTGTTTAATTCTATCGCAGATATCGTCACATTTTTTGTGATATTTCATTAATTTCTGCTTTATTTTTAGTTGATTTCTGCGAAAGTTTTTGTATTGTTGCTGATCTTTGTTATTGTTTACATTGTTATTGTTTACATTGTTTGTATTGTTTACATTTTCAATGTTTACATTCTGCATGTGTTTACATAGTCATTGTTTACAGTTATAGTAATTAGTTAATGGACTATGCTAATGCACTGTTACTACTACACTGATGATAAATGAATGATGAATAGTGTCGTGCACTATTGAATGAGAAGTGCACTTATGATCAAGATTTGAGTGCTGATATTTCATATACAAGTTCTTTGATTGGAGACTTGTTTCCCACAGAGACTGGGATAATATAATGTGATGTGAATATACAAGTGCTTAATTAAGACTTGTTACACTTAGGTTTGAAATAAATTAGTTAATTATTTCAGGTTTTGGACTCATATGTTAGACAACATGTCTACATTTGAGCACTTTATTGAGCAGGGTAAATTGCTTGGGAAGACTGGTGATAAGTTAGAAGAATTTGCAACTGCTCGATATGATAAAGCAATGGAAGCTGAACAAAAGAAACTGCATATGGAAGCTGAACAAAAGAAACTGCAGATGCAGGTGGATGAAAAGAGATTCCAAATGGAAATGGAAAAACAAAAAAGGGAATCAGAAGCTGAGGAGAGAAAACTCCAGCTACAGCTAGAAGCTGAAAGACTTCAAAAAGAGGCTGAGAATAAAAGACTTGAAAAAGAGGCTGAAAATAAAAGACTTGAAAAAGAAGCTGAAAATAAAAGACTTGAAAAAGAAGCTGAAAATAAAAGACTTGAAAAAGAAGCTGAAAATAAAAGACTTGAAAAAGAAGCTGAAAATGAAAGACTTCAAATGCAGGCTCAAGCTGAAGAAAGGAAGTTACAAAGAGAGTCTGATGAGAGGAAAGCAAAAATGGAACATGAAGAAAAACTCTTAGCTTTAGAGTTGGAGAAATTGAAATTGACGAGCATGAGTAATGGTAATGATTCAAACAAGGGTTCATCTTCTGGGAAGGCTAATAATGATACTTTTAAGATTAAGTTACCAACATTTAGTCCTTCCAGTGATGACATAATGTTCTATCTGGACAGATTTGAACAAGCATGTACAACTCATAACATAGACAAAGCAAAATATGTTTATCAGTTATCAGGGATACTGACAGGTAAAGCTCTAAGTATATTAAATATGGTGGATGAACCTGACAAGAGCAATTATGAGGTTGTCAGGGCCGCTTTGTTAAAGAAATATCAGCTTAACGAAGACGGCTATCGTCTACAATTTAAAAACATGTTACCTGAAAATGGAGTTGAATTCTCCGAGTTTATTGCAAGAATACGCATTACTTTCTCATGATGGGTTGAACTATCTAAGACGGAAAAAACTTATGAAGGACTTATGGACTTAATACTTAGAGACAAAGTCATGTCGTCTGTCAATGAGTCTTTCCTTGCTTTCCTTCATGAACGTAAACCTAAAAACAATAAAAGAAATGGAAGATTTCTGTTGCCAATACGTAACTGCGCACCCACACATAACCATGGGTAACTCTAAGGTGAAAGAAGGTTTACCAGTTGCTTCGGCAGCTCCGTATGGTCAAAACTTTGCTCGTAGATCCCAACAAAATTTTGATAGAAAGGGCAGCGGTAATTTCTGTCAAAATCATGGAAACCAATTTCATGGTGATTCTTCTTCGAAGAATTGGAGACAACCTGATAGTGGTCGTTACTATCACCCTAATAATTATAAGCATTTCAAAAGAGGATATGGTAATAGAGGTTATTCCTGCCGAAGACCTCAGAACCAAACAAATAGATGTTCGCATCAATGTGAACATGATAGTAATCGTGGAAACTGGAATTCGAACCAGTATAACAATTACAATAGAGACAATAATAACTGCAGAGATAATAATAACTCTGATAACTTCAGAGGTAATAATAGTCGGGGTAGATCTCAACACAAAAAAAAGAGATATCAGCAGGCTAATGCTGTACAACAGGAAACTGAGGGAGCCTGTAATCATGTTGTTGATAGTAAAAACTTTGACGCTGTCACTAGTTCTGCTTTTGACTTTGAGAGAGCAAACAAATGCCCCCAATGCAGTACTTTATTCGAACCGGGTACCATAACTACTTTGAGTTGTGGTCACCCACTTCCCGCTCTTCCTGCTGCTGTTGCGCATGACGGGAGGGGTTCTTTAATTCTACATAAGGGTCTTGTTAATGATACTCCGGTCTCACTACTTTTCGATTCCGGATGCACCACTATTGGTGTTAGACAATCGCTTGTAGATCCATCTTGTGCTACAGGAAGGGTTATTAAATGTGTCACATTTGGCGGCACTCTAGAAAAATATCCTACTGCTGTAATTCGCATTGCCACTCCTTTCTTTACTGGAGATGTGCATGCTTGTCTCTTACCTAATCCAATTGCGGACCTTATTATTGGTCGTATTCACGGAGTTAGGGAGTGTACCCCACAGCAGATTGCTGCTTGGGAAGATAATAACATGCAAGCTACAAATGCAGTAGTTACAAGAGCACAAGCTCTACAAACACCCGAAACTTCACTGAATAGTGATAATGAAGTTGATAGCCAAGATAGTCACTTAGTAATTACTCGTGACTCTTTCATAAAATTGCAAGAAGAAGATCCTTCTTTAAAAAAATTCTTCGTTCTTGCGAAGAAAGGTGATCCGAATCAGGATACAAATAGAAAATCTTGGATTGCAATGAGAAACGGCGTACTTGTACGTATGGTACAAGATTCGACTACGTCGGCACATTCGCAAATTCTTGTTCCCAAGAGCATGAGAATCCAAATATTACAACATGCTCATGACTCGCAATGTGCTGGACATATGGGTTTTGCCCGTACGAAGTCGAGAGTCCTTGCGGCTTTCTTTTGGCCTTTTGTCAATAAGGACATTCGTATTTACTGCCGATCATGCAAGGTATGTCAGGAGGTCAAATCTAGAGGACCACGACATGCTGCGCCTATCCAGGCTGCTGACATTCCTATTCGGCCGTTTCAGAAAATGGCCATAGATATTATTGGCCCTTTTAGGTCAAGTCGGCCAGAGGACATCAGTTTATCCTTACATGTGTCGATATGTGCACACGTTGGCCAGAGGCTATTCCTCTTAAGAGCATATCTACTACAGATATCGCAGATGCTCTTTGATTGATATTTTCTCGCTTGGGGTTCCCCAGAGAAATATTGTCAGACCATGGCACTCAACTCATATCTGACACTATGTCACAGGTAATGTCTACCTTACATATTGAACGATCTCTCAGTAGTATCTACCATCCTATGTCTAATGGGTTAGTTGAGTGTCTGAATAGAACGCTCAAGACTTTGCTTGGTAAGATAACTGAAGATCATCCTCAAGATTGGGACAGGGTTTTACCCGCGGCTCTCTTTGCCTATAGAGAAGTCCCTAATGAACACACAGGATTTTCTCCCTTCGAACTTGTCTTTGGCGCGCGTACACGCGGCCCTATGTCTTTATTACACGATCTCATCACTGCCGATGATATTAGCGATGAAACTCAATCCTCATATGAGTATGTCATTGCTCTTAGACAAAAGATCATTGAGGCATGTAAGCTAGCAACTGCTTCATCAGAAATTGCTAAAGAGAAGGCAAGGCAGTTTGCTAACAAGAATAGATGTCTACGACAACTTTGTCCAGGTGACAAAGCATTCGTCCTACTCCCCAGTAGGGAAAATAGACTTCTTATTGCATGGAAAGGTCCGTATGCAATAGTCTCTCGGATTTCCGATGTTGACTATGTGGTCGATATTGATGGAAAGCATAAAACTTTCCACATAAACATGCTTTCGGAATTTCACGAACGTCCGGACTATTTGCTGCCTATTTTCCAGGCAACGGATGATGCTCCTGCACCTCACGGTCATTATTCATCCCTGTCTGTCATTCAGGATGAGGAAGCTACCTTCTCTGATGTCAACCTTCCCCTTCCAGTGGTTCCATTACATTCTACGGAATCTTGGAAAAACGTTTCTGTTTCTCCTAATCTTTCTGGTGACGAACATCGACAAGTCTCGTCGATGTTACAAACATTTCAGGATGTTCTCACTGATATTCCTGGACACACAGATGTCATAGAACATGACATAATTCTTACCGACAATAATCCAATTAGGGTTAGGCCGTATCCTATTCCTATACACTTTCAGTCGCAAGTGGAAAAGGAATTGGATGAAATGATTCAATTAAATATAATTGAACCATCGACTTCACCATATTCTTCTTCCATGGTTATTGTCCGGAAGAAGGATAAGAACATACGAATTTGCGTTGATTATCGCAAATTGAATCAGGTCACAAAGTTCGACGCTGAACCGATGCCTTTGTTAGAAGATCTACTGATTAGACTTTCTAATTCTAGATTCTTCACTAAACTTGACTTGTCTAAAGGTTATTGGCAAGTGCCTTTAGCAGAGCATGCCAAACCTCTTACTGCTTTTTCTACACCTAGGGGTCTATTTCAATGGAATGTTATGCCTTTTGGTCTCATGAACGCCCCTGCCACTTTCGTTCGCATGATGCGTCGAATTCTGTCACATCGTTCGGATGTCATCGCATACTTAGATGACATCTGTCTCTTCAGTGATACCTGGGAAGATCACTATTTAGGGTTATATGACTTACTGTCCACTCTACGTGAGAATAATTTGACAGCAAAACCTTCTAAAGCTTTTTGTTGGTTTTGGTGAAATCTCTTTCCTGGGTCATCGTGTTGGTCATGGTCTCTTGAAGACAGAAGACCACAATACTTCCAAAATACTGAACATCTCTGTTCCTAAAACGAAGAAACAAGTTAGGAGTCTCTTAGGTTTAATTCAATTTTATGGGAGATTTATTCCAAATTTATCTTCGATCATGGCACCTCTCTCAACATTGTTGAAGAAAGGTTCGCCTAATCTGGTCCGTTGGTCTGAAGAATGCCAATCTTCACTAGACCAAATCAAGAATATATTTTCTTCTCCTCCCATCTTAAGATTACCTACTCTTGATAGGACTTTTGTTCTTCGGAGTGATGCTTCATCCACTGGGATTGGAGCAGCACTGATGCAAGAATATGCAAATACTCTGCATCCTGTTATGTACATTTCTAGAAAACTAAATGCGGCAGAGAGGAACTACTCGGTTTTAGACCGTGAGTTGTTAGCGATGGTTTGGTCAATTCTAAAGCTACAAAGATTCCTCCTGGGCGCACATTTCATTCTAGAGACTGATCAGAAAGCTCTTACAGCTATTCAGACTAAGAATTTGAAGAGTTCGAGATCCACTCGATATGCTATAGCTCTTCAACCTTTTCACTTCACGGTACGAGCTATCCGTGGTGCGGATAATGTGATGGCTGACATTTTGTCTAGATGCCCACATGACTCCAACTAATACTTCTGTCCTATATTTCTATATATTACAGAGTCATAACACACCTATATTTCTACAATAGATTAGCACATCTGTACTTACTTTATATGTACACACTATCGTGCTTTGTTGTCATCTTCTTCTGTTCGTTTTTTAAAAAAAAATGATAGAGGAGGACTGAGTAGTTAATATAAGGGCCGTTAGTTTACTAAACAGCCACAATTATTAATAATGTATTGTACCTTATGAAGCATATTAGTTATTAATTAGCATTATATTGCTTGTACTTTCTCAGAATGTCATTGTTGAGCTGAGGACTTACCTTACGAGTTCTAGATTGTGTACTTACCCTCGGAATACCAGAGCATATGTCCTGGATCGTCATGTAGTTTAACTTTACTATGTACTTATGTCATTACATGTCAAAGAATGTACTATTTAAATTTTCCTATCAGATTTGTACATCCATTTTTAAAGACAATATTAGAGTATGCTGTTTAATGATGATTATAGTAACTTGCATACGTATATTGTGTTTACATGCTAACGTGATGTGTGTTGGTGACACCTCCCCGATGTGAATATTTTTTGAGACATATTTATTTTTCTGTTGAGGTATATCCTCACCAGACACTCTATAATTAGCCTATTGTTTGGCAATTTAATTAATTATCAGCGCATAATTCGTGCGTTTTGAGCCGCTTATCGCTTGCTCTTTGATATTGAAAAAAAAAAATATGTTCCACATTTTTTTTTTTTTATCGGGAGGAGGTGGTGATATGTTGCGTGATAAATTCTCGCAACATCGTTTTATTTCAATATCTGTTTTATAAACGCAAGGGCAACAACTGCTTGAAATCTATAGTCACTTTTCTCGGTAAGCATTTGTCTTCTCGCGTTAGTATCGAATGCAGTTAACTTTTGAGCTGTGGTCATTTTTGCGCTGGACTGCGCATGACTTGTCTTGTTGTTTGGTCGATCGGTTTCCGCCCACCACTAGTGGGAGTGAGCGATTTGGAATGGCGAAAGAGATGCCTCGTTGAAGAGGGGATCTCCGCTTTTTTTTGTTCTGTCAGGGATGTGTAGTCCTCTTATGGATATTTCGTTTAGTCGAGATAATACCTCTAGTGTTTTCCCACATGTCGGGAGGCGTGATATTTCTGTATTTCTTGAAAGCAAGGTAAATTAACATTTTCATTAACTCTATTGATTTTGGGTCGTGAGCGATTTCGATTCATAGCCTGTCTGCGAAAGTCGTCGTCACGAGATGTTTTTTCCCAGCTCACATGTCGCTGCATTGTACTGCATCGGTTGATGCAGGTACCAAGGACCATTACTTGCTACTTTGTTAAATGAACTAGGTTTAGAAAACCTTTATTATCTAGAGGATATTCTTGAGGACATTATTTATACTTCGGCAGACGTGTCTGTCTTGCTGAAGTCAAACTAAGGAGAGTGAACTGATCTCATACATCTGGTTATCTCCTGGCTGTTATAGAAAGGGATGGAGTTTTTCACCTGACTACATTTACAGCACTATGAAATATAACATGCATCTGACTCATCATTGTAGTGCTGTCTACCGTCTATTGCTGTATTGAATGTTGCTGTGATAATGACTGTTTGATGTGCCTACACATTTGCGTAACCATTTTGTCACTGTGGCGTCCACAATAAATAATGAAGAAAAACGTCAACGGCTGTTTCAAGACTCATTGACTTTATACGTCGTGAGTTTACTGACGTCCTATGTGGATTGCCCTGTTATTGTTGCATGAACATTGTTTTGACTGAACACATCTACACACTACACAAAACCAGACATGCGGATGCCATCCATCATCATATGGCATCACGCATCAATGCCTTCGTGACATTGGAGTAGACAAGCACTAATCCCTTAATTACTGGCATCTGTACGAAGGATAAACTTTTTAGAAGCATCAGGTAGTCTCAAAATAGGTGGATTTGAAAATATATGCAATATTTCATTAAAAGTTTTGTCGCATTCGTCTGTCCATGTCACTTTCAACGGCATGACTTTCTTCAACAATGATGACAAGACAGCCGTGATGGATGACAAGTTAGGTACGAATCTGCTGTAGTATTGAACTAACCCTAATAAGCTCCTGACTTGCTTCTTCGTTTGAGGAACTGATAATTTTAAGATTTTTGGTTATCTCCTGAAACGCAATTTGTATTTTTGTAGGTTTCGCGGTTAAATGATTATCCCGGAGTATTTCCAAACCACATTTAAGCCCTGAAAAATGTTCCTCAAATGACGAACTAAATAAGCATATGTCGTCGATGTATGTGATGATGTCTGGTCTACCTGATAAGATATTTCGCATCATGCGAATAAAGGTAGCTGGAGCGTTAACAAGCCCAAAAGGCATCACATTCCACTGGTAAAGACCTTGTGGAGTGGAAAACGCTGTGTAGTATTTTGCTTTGTCGGTTAGTGGTATTTGCCAATAACCTTTAGTTAAGTCTATCTTCGTGAATATTGTTGCGTTGGATAGACGTGGAAGTAAATCGTCAATAAGTGGATGTGGTTCGCTATCAACTACAGTCTGAGCATTTAGCTTCCTATAGTCCACGCATAGTCTAATGTTGTTGTCCTTCTTTCTGACTATGTCTAATGGAGACAAAAATGGAGAGTTACTAGGCTCAATAATCCCTAAAGACAACATCTGCTCAAGTTCTTTAGTAGTTTTAGTAAGAAAGTGTAGTGGAAAAGAATAAGGGTGTACACGAATTGGTGTATCATTATTAAGAGTAATGTCGTGACTAATTACTGATGTGCGACCTGGTACGTCGGTCAACACATCTAGGTAAGATTGTAGAAGATCAGCAATCTGATGATGCTGTTGCGGTGTAACCGAAGAAGAGATGGTTACGTCCCGCCAAGATTCAGTAGATTGTACTATAGGTACAGGTAACGCCATCTGTACCTCAGGAAAAGAAGATTCTTCTTACTGAATAACTGACAGATTAGAATAGTGACATAGTAGACAAGATACCAAAAGTGTCACCTAATAGAATAGTCTACCTTTACTAATATATGTACGAATAGATACTAGGAAAGAGAAAAAAAAATTAAGATGACTGACTATGCTGAGTCATCAACGATGTGACGAACAGTGTTAATGTAACCTGTTATCGGCGTGACAAAGAATTAGGTACTAATTGCAATCTCAAAGAACGGTGGTGAAAATACACACCATTGTCAAGCTCGATAACCTTTCGAGCATCTCTGTTGTTACGAAATGTAACCAGAGCTTCACCAAACCTGTTACTGGAAGGTGGCAATAGACGCACGAACCTAACGTCTGCCGTGTAATTAAAGAACTTACTAAGTGCCTGCCATGTAATATCTTGTGGCAGATTGCGCACTAACATAGTGCGAGAATATGCACCTTTACCAATGTATGTAATATCATTGTCACGAAACGGTGAACAATGACGATATGTATTCCTTGTTATATAACTGGAATTAAATTTCTCCTTAACCATAGAAGTTGTATTTTTATTAGATGACGTATCATCTTGATTGAAGTTAGGATGATACCTATCATTACTAAAGGTATTAGGTTTCATACATGTCGTAGACCTCTCTGGGCTGGGCAAAGCAAAAACTTTGCTGTCAGACTTATTTGTCTTAACTTTCTTATGCAGGTTCCTCCTAACCCCAACATTATTTTTCAACTTATTATCCTTCTTCGTAACGTCATTGTCAATGTTGACAATGGCAACTGTCTTCTTAGGATCAGTTATAATCTGATCCTGTCGCCACCATTTATTTTCAGGATTGGAAGTAGTATCCTGTCGAGGAAAGGTATATCTCCCTCGGAATGATCTCCTACCTACCACTGGGTGTTTCAATACTTTAGTATCATTATTATTTTGTCGACGAGTCTCATCTTTCTCCTCATCAACTTCTGGAATAGTACTCAAACTGAAAAAGGAAACTGCTTGTTGCTGTCATTTTTGACGGAGTCATCTGTCAAGTTATTTGCTTATGTTTGTATCATAAGTATAATTGTGTCTTTACCTGCGATGTCAGGTTGATTAGGGGTTGTCTTCCCTTGTTTATTCATTCATTGTGTTTGACCTTTAGGGTCAGAGGCTGACAGTTCGGCGTAGGCCTATGGGCAGGTTTTTTAAGCGGGAGTTGAGTTGTCTACAAATAAGCATTACTGCAGGGTTGATGGTAACCTGCTTATCAGAAGTACACAGCCGACGTCAGAACGAGGCCTGTGTTTTCGGCTATTATACTACAGCCTGATAGTGTGCAATTGGCGGGGAGTGCCAAGCTGCACCTATGTGTCAAAGTGATTAAGGAATCCGACGCTTTTAGACAGTGATCCCAGGGCGACGCCACGAACTGTCCTTATTGAAGAACATTGTATTGACCATGCACGAATATTCAAATGTTTACCAGCTTGCTGAATGCCTAATGTATACCTATCGATTTCCGGTCAGCATGACCTTGTTTACACGGACTGTTCCTGTTGATACCATGTGTGTTCTCGTCAATAAATGTTTTGAAACGTGCCTGCAGTGTCCAAGCAGCCTTGACTACTGCATGTGAGTGTATGGGTTGCAGGGTCTACATATATACGAGCCTAAACACATTCGCGCCTTCATTCGCACCCACACTCAGTTCATCATACGCTCGCACTACACACCTAACAACATGTATACTGTCTTGGGCCAGTGATCACCTCAACAAGAGAAAAAGTACAGTTACATTTTTGGTGGACCAGTTACGTGGACTCTTCTGATACATTTCTGGGTGGACAGAGCGAGCAATTAACATTATTGATGAGATGACATTAATGTGGTCCAGGAAATTTACATTTCATGGGGCTATTTGCGTGAGAAGGACAAGTACACATTACACATTTCTGATCTGTTGGGTCTAAGCTACACACTGGACAGCTGTAACACACATCGCTAATTCTACACTTGCAGAGTTTTGGCTTACAACAGGACAGAAATAGGTCATCAGCTGTTGACCCAGATCATCAGTGCTAGCATTTTATGTTATAATGCTACATAAAACCACAACAGGACAAGTACTGAAGTTAAACATCTAGGCATTTGCTACGTGGGACACAACTGCAAGTCGAGTCCCTTTTTGTAAACGGTTATACCGCTGGTCGTTTACACGTTTCCAGTCAACAAACAGACTTTTCTTTTCTACGCCCGAGCTTATTCAAGGCTACATTGTTCAGAGGTTCAAGTTCCTGTTGGTAAACAGTTACCTTGAAAATTGTAAAATTCATTCTATGTGCAAAGTCCTGTAATAGTCGATGAAGGCGTCATTAGTAACTTGCGTTGTTCGTGAATACTCACTTTATGATGCTACAGTGGATTTGACATTCAGTGCGCGCTCTACATTTTGTTTCTGTGTTCGCAAGGAGCTCAAGTTGAGTTACTGTAAATATCATGTGTGACTAAGCCTTTATTTTGCAACACATTGAATACTTGATTGCAGTAATTTATGTTAATTGCACTATTTTTGTGTGTAGTTTTCTTGGGTTTTTCTGCGGGTCTTCGGTTGGTGGTACTTACAGTAAATATGCCACTTTATCGAGTGTTTCTGCAAGCTTTCTGTAGGGATTGCAATTTTCTTATATTGAAATTTGCTATCGGGTGGGGGGGGGGGGGGGGGGGGACTTAATGTTGCTATTTTTTTTTTTAGCTGCGACGACTATAGTCTCTAGTGTTGTTTTCGTTATTTTTCCCCCGTTCTTTGATTTTCGACTTAATTTTGTTTGTATCTCTGTTCTTCTCTCATTCCTTCCGTTTATTTCTTTTACACCATTTTCGTTTTATAACAGTGTTAACCATTTGTCTTGTTTAATTTTTTCGCGGTCATCATTACACATTTGTGTAACATTTTTCGTTTACTTTTTGCTGTATTCCTGCGAATAACGTGTTTTACGGGGGGTCATTGTTCTGTATCTTTGTCTTTTGTATTTATGATTGTTCTACATTATTGTCACATACCACAGTACATACATACATACAACTTGGTCATTTGTATTATTATTATTGATAAAATGGTAACTCACTTCATATAGAGATTGTTATATAAATATTATTATATATGATATTTATACAAGTTCTCTTTGATAATAAGGACTTGTTATCCACAATCCAGATTTGAGACAAGGTGAAATACAATATTCAAGTTCTTAAAAAAAAAAAATAGACTATGTGCCCCATAGTGAGTGGGATATAAAGGAAATTTATTTTCCCACAGGTACTCAAGTGATTTTTTGTTACATTATAAACAAGAGGTCGGACCATACAATGGTCTTTGTCTAAGACTAAGAGAGTCAAATAAAGTGAAGTGAGATATATCAAGTCTATCATTTCAGACTTGTCTCCCATTGAAAGTGGGATAAGGTTAAGGATTCTGTTGAAATTTTTTCAGGCTTACTGATTCTCATTAGACAGAATGTCTACATTTGGATTTCTTCATCCAGACAAGGGTTTTGACCCTTGGTAAGTCTGGTAAAGAATTGGAAGAATATTCATCTGCTCAGTTATTCGCCATTGCATTGAAGTCAAGAAGAAAATATGAAAACAAAAAGAGGAAATCTAAATTGAAAAGCAGAAGCTGAACAAAGGAGAGCAGAAGCTGAACTAAAAGAAGCTAGATGCTGAGAATATAGAAGATTAGAACTTGAAGAGAGAAAAGGTATCAAAGAGAAGCTGCTGCTGAGGATGAGAAAAAGCTCCAAGCTGCTGCTGAGGAGAGAAGCATGCTCAAGCTGATGTGCTGAAAATTCCTGATGGAAATGGCTCTAAGACAAAAAAACTCAAGCTTGAGCAACGCTGCATGCACAGATGCTGAAGTATGTAAATTCAAGATCAAAAACTTGCTGCAGCAGAGGAGATGGAAAAAATTCAAGCTCAAGCTGCTGCAAGAGGAGAGAAAAAAATTCAAGCTGCTGCTGAGGCTGAAATTAGAAAAATGGAACATGAGGAAAGAAAACAGAAGATGGAACTTGATGAAAAACCCGCAACTTTGGAGTTAGAGAAATTGAAATTGGCGAGTACGGGTGCTCGCAAACAACTTCGAGTACGACAAGGGAGTTTGTTAGTAGGATTAAATTGCCTCATTTCAATCCTTTAAAGGATGACGTAGCAGATTATCTAGATAGATTCAATTTTTATGCGATACGCATAACATAAAAAAGGAAAAATATGTTGAACAACTGATGGAATTTTTTACAGGTGACACAGTGACTACTCTTATGACAATAGACGAACAAGACAGGACTAATTATGATGTTGTCAGAGCAGCATTGCTAAAAAAAATACCAACTAAAAGGAAGAAGACTATCGTCTGCGTTTTAGGCCGTTGTCGCCAGAAAATTGAGTAGATTTCTCTGATTTTTGTTACAAAAATACGTCGCTTACATTTACACGATGGGTTTGAGTTGTTCTCAGACTGAGAGAAAACATATGAAGGTCTAATGGACTTATTATTGCGAGATAAGGTTTTGTCATCTGTTAATGATTCTTTTCTTGCATTCCTTCATGAGCGTAAGCCTAACAACTTAAAAGATATGGAGGAATACTGTTGTCAGTATGCCACCGCGCATCCCCATGCTACAGTTAGCAATTCTAAAGTGAAAGAAGGGTTGCCAGCTGCTTCGGCAACACCATATGGCCCTAATTTCAAAAAAAAATTTCAGGGTGCTCAACAAAACTGGAAATGGGGAAGTAATCAGAATTACACTCAGAAGCGGAGTAATCCAACACATGATTGGTTCTTCGTCTATGAATTTGGAGACAAGATGGTAGTTCTCGTAATTTTAGTGGTAATAATTTGAGACACTTTCGCAAAGGCTATCCAAATAATAACTATTCAAATTTTCGAGGTAATCATTCTCGACGTCAAGATTATGACGATGGTGAATTTAGAAACCGGGATTCAAACCGGAATGATGATTACAATAGGCAAACTCTGCACAACAAGAGTTTGATGGAGCCTGTAATACAGTAAATGATAGTGGTAACTCTAGGGCTATCACTGGTTGTGCTTTCGATTTTGGGAGAGCAACTGAATGCCCCCAATGCTTAACATTGTTTGACTCATCGACTGTATCTACTCTAAGTTGTGGTCACCCTCTTCCTGCTCTACCTGCTACAGTTGCGCATGATGGGAGAGGATCTCTCATCTTACATAAAGGTCTAATAAATGATAGGCTAGTCTCAGTACTTTTCGATTCGGGATGTACTACCGTCGGGGTTAGGGAGTCTCTGATAGATCCTTGCTGTGCCACTGGAAAAACAATCAAATGTGTTACATTTGGTGGTACTATGGAAAGTTATCCTACTGCTATTATTAGGATTGACACTCCCTTCTTCACAGGAGATGTCCATGCATGTCTTCTTCCTAATCCTATTGCGGATCTTATAATCGGTCGTATTCATGGGGTTAAGGAATGCACCCCGCAACAAATTTCTAGTTGGGAGGAAAAAAAACATTCAAACGGTCAATGCAGTGGTGACAAGAGCTCAAGCTCTTAATCCCCCAACTTCATCAGATAATAGTAATGAAGTTGATAGCCAAGACGAGCACTTGGTGATTTCCCATGACTCGTTTGTTAAACGTCAAGAAGAGGATCCTTCTTTGAAGAAATTCTTCCTTCTTGCAAAGAAAGGGGATCCCAATCAAAATACGAATCACAAATCGTATATTACTATGAAGAATGGTATATTGGTACGAAATGGTACAACACTCGGACAAGTCTATGCACTCGCAAATTCTTGTGCCTAAGTGTATGAGAGCCTTAATTCTTCAGCATGCACACGATTCTCAGTGTGCTGGACACATGGGTTTTTCCAGAACTAAAACTAGAGTCCTTGCGTCCTTCTTTTGGCCATTCGTGAATAAAGACATCCGAATTTATTGCCGATCTTGCAAAATTTGTCAAGAGGTCAAGTCTAGAGGTCCGAGACATGCTGCTCCTATTCAGGCTGCAGATATTCCGATTCGGCCGTTTCAGAAAATGGCTATAGACATCATTGGTCCGTTCAAAATTAAGTCAGCCAGAGGACACCAATTTATCCTCACTTGCGTGGACATGTGCACGCGTTGGCCAGAGGCTATTCCTCTGAAGAGCATATCAACTGTCGATATCGCTGATGCTCTTTGGCTCATATTTTCTCGTCTGGGATTCCCCGGAGAAATACTGTCGGACACGGCACTCAGTTAATTTCGGACGTTATGTCTCAGGTAATGGCTACGCTAGACATTAAAAGGTCTCTCAGTAGTAGTATTTATCATCCAATGTCCAATGGATTGGTAGAACGTCTTAACAGGACACTAAAGAACTTACTTGGCAAGATAACGGAGGATCATCCTGAAGATTGGGACAGGGTTTTACCTGCAGTCCTCTTTGCCTATAGAGAAGTTCCCAACGAGCATACAGGGTTTTCTCCTTTCGAACTTGTCTTTGGTGCGCAACCGCGCGGTCCGATGTCCTTGTTACACGATTTGATAACTTCTGATAATATTGACGATGATACACAATCGTCATATGAATATGTCATTGCTCTTAGAGAAAAGATTATCGAATCGTGCAGGTTAGCAACTTCATCTTCCGAATTTGCGAAAGAAAAAGCTAGGCGATTTGCTAACAAGAAAAGACGCCTACGTCAACTTTGTCCTGGAGACAAAGCATATGTCTTACTTCCCTCAAGAGAGAATAGACTTCTCATTTCATGGAAAGGTCCATACACTATAGTCTCCAAAATTTCCGATGTCGACTATATTGTCGATGTGGATGGAAAGCATAAAACCTTCCATATAAATATGCTAACAGAGTTTATTGAACGTCCAGACTATTTGCAGCCTATTTTCCAGGCGACGGACGACTCTCCAGTCCAACATGGTCACATCTCATCCCTGTCCGTTATACAGGATGAGGAAACTATTTTTTTTCTGACGTTAACTTACCTCTTCCTGCGATTCCACTGAATTCAACGGAATCGTGGAGGGACGTTACAATCTCTTCGAACTTGTCTTTTGAGGAGCAACGTCAAGTATCCTCTACGCTACAATCATATCAGGATGTCCTTACCGACATTCCTGGACACACACAGATGTCATAGAACATGACATCATACTTACTGATCGTAATCCGATCAGAGTAAGACCATACCCAATACCTATTCATTTTCAAGCACAAGTCGAGAAAGAATTGGATGAAATGATTCAACTGCTGCAAATAATTGAACCATCCACTTCAGCTTATTCTTCGTCGATAGTTATTGTTCGAAAGAAAGACAATAACATACGTCTTTGCGTTGACTATCGCAAATTAAATCAAGTTACGAAGTTCGATGCTGAACCTATGCCATTATTAGATGATCTACTTATTAGACTTTCTAAAGCTAAATTCTTTACTAAACTAGACTTGTCGAAAGGTTATTGGCAAGTCCCACTGACGGAACACGCCAAACCTCTCACTGCTTTTTCGACACCTAGGGGTCTGTTTCAATGGAATTTTATGCCTTTCGGGCTTATGAACGCCCCAGCGACTTTCGTGCGCATGATGCGACGAATTCTATCAGATCGTGCAGATGTCATCGCATATTTAGACGACATCTGTCTTTTCAGCGATACTTGGGAAGAACACTATTTGGGTCTAAAGGAATTGCTATCTACTCTACGTGAGCATAGTTTGACTGCAAAACCCTCTAAAACTTTTGTTGGGTTTAGTGAAATTTCCTTCCTAGGTCATCGAGTTGGTCATGGTCTGTTGAAGACAGAGGACCAAAACATTTCGAAGATATTAAATATCTCGGTTCCGAAGACAAAAATGCAAGTGCGTAGTCTCTTGGGATTGATACAATTCTATGGAAGATTCATTGAGAATCTGTCCTCCATTATGGCACCACTTTCATCGTTATTGAAAAAAGGTTCTCCTAATATGGTGCGTTGGTCCCAGGAATGCCAATCTTCATTGGATCAGGTTAAGAATTTGTTCTCATCTCATCCTATCTTAAGACTACCAACGATTGATAAGACTTTTGTTCTTCGTAGTGATGCCTCTTCCACTGGGATTGGAGCGGCACTAATGCAGGAATATTCAGGAACTCTGCATCCTGTAATGTATATTTCTAGGAAGCTAAATGCGGCAGAAAGGAATTACTCGGTTTTAGACCGTGAATTGTTGGCTATGGTTGGTCCATTCTTAAGCTACAAAGGTTCCTTCTGGGCGCGCATTTCTTTATGGAAACCGACCAAAAAAGCTCTTACGGCTATGCAAAGTAAGGATTTGAAGAGCTCGAGATCTACTCGTTATGCTATTGCTCTTCAGCCTTTCCATTTCACGGTGCGAGCTATCCGTGGTTCGGATAATGTGATGGCGGACATATTGTCCAGATGCCCACATGATTCCAGTTAAATCTTGTGTCCTAGTTTTTCCTGATACACTTTCGGACTTAGGTCTGTCCTTAATATCCTAATATGTTGTAATACAAATGTATTTGGATGATGTTTAGATAATTTAACAAATTTCATTTTGTCCATCCATCAGTGATATGTTGCTAATATAGCATTGTAATTCATGACATTTGTATATTGCTATAATTATAGTATTTAGTAATGATTGATATATGATTGGTATTGCCAGCAACTTAGGTTTCTTTAATGGTACCCCCTTAGTTTTTTTGGCTTAAAGGAAATATTTTCTCCTATGTTGGGAGATGATTTGTATCCTCTTCAGACGCTTTGTTTATGCGTCTATTGTACCTGATATTAGGTTCATTTTTTTCATGAGCACATAAGTGATACTTGTGCAATCTTGCTCATGGACATATTTAAAAAAAAAAAAATTTCATTTTTTTTTTACAGGTGGGTTGTAGTAATATGTTGCTGTCATTTTTGACGGAGTCATCTGTCAAGTTATTTGCTTATGTTTTTATCATAAGAATAATTGTGTCTTTACCTGCGATGTCAGGTTGATTAGGGGTTGTCTTCCCTTGTTTATTCATTCATTGTGTTTGACCTTTAGGGTCAAAGGTAGACAGTTCGGGCGTATGCCCATGGGCAGGTTTTTTTAAGCGGGAGTTGAGTTAGACTTCCGGCAAGCCGGAAAAGTGTCCTGGTTTCTGAAGGGACGAGAGTCCATTGTGTTTTTCGGGGAGAATCTTCGAAGTGACTGCACTGGCAGTTTTCCCCAGTGAATCTCTGTGCTTTGGAATGACAGCAGAGTTCCTTGTTAAGTTCTGTGGACTCGGTTACAGGTAATACCGACTTTTTCCATTACTATGCTTTCGGTAGCAGAACATGTTAGAAGATTGCCTAGTCTGTGAACTGCAGCTCACCGGTCCTCCATTTCAGAACTTATATGTTGTGCTCAAGGTAGCCATCCAAGACTATTAGTCTTCATACCATCCAGAAATCCAGTGACGAAGATATATTGTGGGAGCCGCAGATTGGCGGCATATTTATGTCTACAATAAGCATTACTGCAGGGTTGATGGTAACCTGCTTATCAGAAGTACACAGCCGACGTCAGAACGAGGCCTGTGTTTCGGCTATTATACTACAGCCTAATACAGTGCAATTGGCGGGGAATGCCAAGTTGCACCTATGTGTCAAAGTGATTAAGGTATCTGACGCGTTTAGTCAGTGATCCCAGGGCGACGCCACGAATTGTCCTTATTGAAGAACATTGTACTGACCATGCACGAATATTCAAATGTTTACCAGCTTGCTGAATGCCTAATGTATACCTATCGATTTCCGGTCAGCATGACCTTGTTTACACTGACTGTTCCTGTTGATACCATGTGTGTTCTCGTCAATAAATGTTTTGAAACGTGCCTGCAGTGTCCAAGCATCCTTGACTACTGGATGTGAGTGTATGGGTTGCAGGGTCTACATACATACGAGCCTAAACACATTCGCGCCTTCATTCGCACCCACACTCAGTTCATCATACGCTCGCACTACACACCTAACAACATGTATACTGTCTTGGGCCAGTGATCACCTCAACAAGAGAAAAAGTACAGTTACACTGCTGTTCCACATGTATTCATATTCTTGGCACGTAATGTAGCCATTGCAATGACGGCGTTAGCATTGCCATACAATTGCAAATGTTTCATTTCCCATTCCATGATTTCTTCTAGTGTGCAATCCTTGCTTCCATGTATGCGACCCACCATAAGGTCTGCAATTGGGTTACTTAACATGCATACCTTAACATTACCTGTGAAAAAAGGTGTGTTAACATGTATTATGGCAGTGGTATAAAATTCTATTGTCCCACCAAAAGTCATACACCTGACATGTTCCACTGTTGCACAACTGGGATGAACAAGTGACTGCCGGACTCCGATAGCGGTCGATCCTGAATCCTAATTGGATATGAACGCAGTTTCATAATCCAGATATACCAGGTTCTGAAAACCATGCTGCAGGCGGGTGGTTTGTAGTAGCAGATCGGCTTTTGTGTGGATTTTTAAAAAATGGTAAGTGCGGAAGCGTCAGTTATAACCGTTTCAGAAAGCAATGGGCCAAACTACTGAATGAAAAAAATTGCCTAGAAAAATCAGAAACAGTCAATTAAAAGCTGGGGATGATTTGGCCCACGCTCCCTGTAAAAGGAATAAGCAACTAAAACTTATGTTGAAACATCTGTCCGTTGTGTATTGTTAGAAAAAACCTAATTGGGCTAGCCTGCCAAGTATGGTCGATTGATAAGGAGGACGATCTACGAGACTGAAGATCTATGACGAGAATTGATCAATTATAATTATCCCGTTGTTCCCTGTTAGTAACTGTTTTCTTGATGTCTCGTGCCATGAGGTATTGTTACACACAACACACACACTACAGCGCGTACTAGTTATTGTAGTTTATGGGATTCGATGATAGGTGATTTGCGTTAATGTCTGACAATTGTTGTATCTCGACTGAGGGTGAAATAATTTCCCTATTTTTGTTGGTCTTCCTCTATTAATGTTACTGATTAATGTTAAATTATGTCCCTTATGAAACAGGTTAACATAATTTCCTTTGGAAAGCGACTTCTATGATCTATCTACGCATGTGTGTGTCCTTGGTTTGACATGGGGACTGTGGTATGACATAATAGTAGGTGGGGGGGGCCTGACAGGTAGAGGTTTCCCTTATTTAGCGAATTTAGGAAATGCTTGCAATTTTGGATGAGCAGTGCACAGAATATTATTGAAATTTTTTCTAACTCATAGTTTAGTAGATGGTTTTACGTTCTTGCAAATAGGCAAAGAAACGGTGGGCTGACAGAGGATAACTACTTTATCCCTCAGCTTTACAAATCAACTAACTTGTTCGATATGATTTGTTGAGCCAGACCTACCACCTGCAAGGTTCCACCCAATCTAATAAAAGGTATTGCGTATGTTCTGCAATAAAACCTGTAAAGTCTTTATTAGAATCTGGATCAGAATACCCCTAAAACGTAATCTGCAAACAACCCACCTTTCGTCTAAATGGAAACGACGTCGAGTAATAAATAAAGGCTTAAATGGCATCATCAGTCATTAGCTATTGTTGGAGTCCAACATTTACTGAACTGCACTTAATGGTTCCCGTTCCCCGTCCAACAATTCACCAAGCTTTTTAAAGCCCATGTTTGTCTTGGTAAGATTATGTGTTAAACATACCTGTTCAAAAACGTCATAGATACGATCCAAGGTACGTCGAGATTCAATTTGAAAGGTGGTAAATTTAAAATTGTAGATAAGTGGTTCATTTTGGATGGTGATGATTGATCCATTTTGAGCAATATCATTTGGGCTTGAAGCAGCATATTTGTGCCTGCAATTTATTGCTGTTTTCCAACTGTAAGGACGTGGTAAATCCCCATTTCTAGTTGCCTTTATAATTTCCTCACGTTTCATTTTATGCTCTTCTTCTTTGTTCTAGCAATTTCCTCCTATGCTTCTATAATTTAAGTTTTCCAACGTTCTTCCTTCTTCCTTCCTCTCAATGCAGTCTTTTTTCAGAGATATCTTTTTATATCATGCTCTTGCTAAATCTGCATTATATTTCGCAAGTTCTTTTTGTTGCAAAATTCCAGGAGTGCACTCCTCCCTTTTTATTAACAATACCTTTCCTATTCTAATGAAATGAGTACCAAGGTAAAGCATTCTTGAATCTAATAGTGTATGTATTTGATCAATATAATCAATTATAATACTATTGTATATATTATTTATGTAACGTTCCACGGACTAATTGAATAATATTTTGTTATAATATGATATGTACCTACTAATATAAATCATAAATATTATATGCAATATCTTTATTTAAGATGATTGAATTGATATCATTACAACACTAAATTTAATATTTAATAATTATTGGTAATTATCCTCCATTAATTATGTTATTTTTAATTCCATAATAGTTTGCTAAGTCCACACTGTTGAGTACTATAAAAGTGTACTAAATAAACATCTTATTAATATGTATTTGTCCTATTCAAGGCAAACCAAATTCTAAGTGTATTTTTCACTGTTTGCAATATAGCTACTGTGCCCTTGTTCATAAATCTAAAATATGCATCAATATTATATATTGGACCGACTACAGCAACTTGATGCAATCCCCCAAGGCATAATCAGTTTCATCAACAATTAATCATATTAATTTGACTATATTATTAAAAGCAAATTTTGTGATATTCATTAGATTATGAGATTAACGACACTTAACTACCGCAAGCCGTGGTACCGTCTGTTTGAAATCCTATCATTGTGTGGACCGCGAGAGCCGCTCAAGAGCGTCAATTCAAATTTTAGTAACATAAACGAAATGGAAAAATGTACTGAAAACACTTTCTGATCTGGTTGCAATTTATTTAAGTTGGCCACCCGGAAAAACAAATTCCCAAAGCATGGTTTTGTTTGTAGAACACTTGGGGAAAATTGAAATTTATTTAACCGTGGCAACGATTAGGGACCACAAAAAATTTTTGGGGGGCTTGTACATCTCGCGTCTAAAACGGCTGAATAGGCTAGAAACTTGTTTCAAACAATTGGACTGATAGATCTAGCGCGTCGCGAGGACAAGGAGTGTAAAACGGTGTGCACAATGTTTTTGAAATAGTGATTTTCTTCTTCTTCTTTCCTCGTTCGTCTGAAAAGGACTTGGTTGCGTTGTAACCTGTTTACGCCGTAGCTGTGATATCTGCACCTTTCGTCGAACACTAAATCCGACTTCAGCACGGCATTTTTTGGACCTGCGGTGGGTTTGCCTTCCCTCCTGCGATCCCCTACTCTCTCAGCCAACTGTGCGAGTGATGCAGTCTGCTTCCAGGATGCGCGCACCACATTGAGGTGGAGTAGGGTCCTTGGTCACTCTCGTTCGCATTGACACCGATGAAAGTGCAAGCAGACAAAGCCCTTATGGGTCGCTGACTGCCATTCTCTATTGCTGCATCTTTGGAGACCCATAAAAAATCAGGTGGCCAAAAGATCCAACGCGTAGTATGAGTATACTCATACTCAAATAAGTGATTTTTTGATAGCGATGGGGCGCAAGCAGTTATAATTGTGAAAATATTGCAAGTCTTCGGCCATCGGAGGGCCGTTTTTTTTTTAGGTTTTTTTTTTTTTGTTGGTTGGGGGGGGGGGGGGGGGGGGGGGGGGGGGGAGGGGGAGGGGGGGGGGGGAAGAAAGAGGGGGGGGGGGGGGGGTGGGGGGGGGGGGGGAAGTTGAGCACCGGAGAGAAGGATGGTTTTTGGGGCTTACACACCACAAGTAAAAGGGAGTATACTTGATCAAACTATCGTTATGCAGGACAAATACTCATCGGACTACCTTGGGCTGTATTAGTTAATTTCAAAACTAACAATAACGACGCACTATTGCGCATTTTTTTTCCATGATTCCTATACCCATCCCTGCATGCTAATTACACCTCCCAAAACATTGTACCACCGCACCAAATATCGCATTTCCTCCCCCCATCCAATCTATCATAATATTGATCAAATACGAATCCCGAAACATATTTACAGAACAATCAGTGACTAATCGTACATTTACATATCCCCCCCCCCACTTGGCCTGCAAAACGTACAAGTTATGAACCCCACCGACTTCATTCCTCTAACTCACACCATGTTTACGTTTGACATTCCTTTCAATTCCTCACCGCGCATCGTCTCCTCCCAGTCATTATCTCATTTTATCTTTTTGCTCTTCACCCGCACCATAGTTGATCGCTTTACCACCTAAAATATTTTGCCTCCAGACATGCCCGAAACTAGATCCAACAAGCATCCCGACTGCTATGCACAATCCGTCGCACGCACACCTTGTATATCCTGTTAATAATGTAAAAGATCTTGGCGTATCTACCTCATCCTCTTCACCTGCCCCTTGTGTATTGCTCCCTCACCCTTGAGCACGGGAATCGCCCATAACGCACCTATCTAGCACCTCTCATCGTCGCCATACAACCACCTG